>CM059429.1:36753071-37255571 GCA_030390025.1 Squalus acanthias
GGGGGGAGTGGAAGAGGACGAGTGGAAGGCGAGGAGGGGAAGAGGACGAGGGGGAGGGGAAGAGGAGGAGGAGGAGGGGACGAGGATGAGGAGGAGGGGGAGGGGACGAGGACGAGGGGGAGGGGCAGAGGGGGAGGGGCAGAGGACGAGGGGGAGGGGAAGAGGGGGAGGGGAAGAGGACGAGGGGGAGGGGGGAGAAGAGGAAGAGGGGGAGGAGAAGAGGAAGAGGACGAGGAGGGGGGAGAAGAGGAGGGAGAAGCGGGGGAAGATGGGCGAAGGCTGGGAGGAGGAGTGGGGAAGAGGTGGGGGAGAAGACGAGGAGGAGGTGGTGGTGGGAGAAGAGCAGGAGGAGTAGGGATGGGGGAGGAGTAGCGAGGAGGGGGGAGGGTATAGATTGTAACTGTTCATGTTGAGGGGGGAGGGTATAGATTGTAACTGTTCATGTTGAGGAGGGGGGAGGGTATAGATTGTAACTGTTCATGTTGAGGAGGGGGGAGGGTATAGATTGTAACTGTTCATGTTGAGGGGGGAGGGTATAGATTGTAACCGTTCATGTTGAGGGGGGAGGGTATAGATTGTAACTTCATGTTGAGGGGGGTGGGTATAGATTGTAACTGTTCATGTCGAGGGGGGTGGGTATAGATTGTAACTGTTCAGGAGGGGAGGGTATAGATTGTAACTGTTCAGGAGGGTGGGTGGGTATAGATTGTAACTGTTCAGGAGGGGGGTGGGTATAGATTGTAACTTCATGTTGAGGGGGGTGGGTATAGATTGTAACTTCAGGAGGGGGGTGGGTATAGATTGTAACTTCAGGAGGGGGGTGGGTATAGATTGTAACTGTTCATGTTGGGGGGGGGGGTGGGTATAGATTGTAACTGTTCATGTCGAGGGGGGGAGGGTATAGATTGTAACTGTTCATGAGGAGGGGGTGGGTATAGATTGTAACTGTACATGTCGAGGGGGGGTGGGTGTAGATTGTAACTGTTCATGAGGAGGGGGTGGGTATAGATTGTAACTGCGCTAATTGTTTGCTGGTTGGGGCCTCGGAGACTTTGTACGAGCTCTTATTGATGGCACTTTAGGGACTCGTATGCCGATGGTTTTTCTTAGCACTAAGAAAGGCACCTACTTGTAGTAGTACACGTGCTGTCGTTAAGTTGTCTTTATTAGTCTGCTCACATGGCACTGTTCTACTCCAAACTGGACTCAAGATTTTAGGTTTGAAGTTTCCCACCGATTGTACTTTTTTTGTACTATTTGACTACCATTTGTTTATAAGTGGGGATTGAATGAGGAAGAATATTGGATTACTACTACTTGGAATGTAATTCATCCACCATACATAAAGTTTCCCTTACTTCCTATTCCTCTTTTTGCCTTCTAGCCTAATGGAATTTGAAACTTGTTTTTCATATATTTAAATGTCCTTATTGTTCCTACTTAATATCTCTATTTCCCTTGTAATGTTTCTCTTGTAAATAATTGCTTTCAATCTATTTAAAAAAAAAAAGTAGTCTCGCATATAAACCAAAACATTCCTAACCTAGGTTAAAAGTGAGCATGTTTACTGAGTCAGTGAATTCTGCTCAGTTTGGTACACAAGTAGACATTTTTGCACATATCTTACAGTGATATTGGCCCAGAAATTCGCCTCTCCGGCTTGCCGCGGGGGTAAGGATCGCGCGCGCTCTTGCCTACCACGCCTGCCGTTGCATTTTGGGCCCTCGGGGACTTCAGCTCCTGGTCCTGCTCCAAGAGCCGGCGCGCAGTGCTTGCGTGTCCCAGGGGCGCAGTTAGTGCGATGCGACCCCTGGGATCACGTGGGCCATGGAGAGCCAATGGCAGCAGACCATTTTTCATTCATAGATTTGACAGGAGACCTGTCAAATCTGTGAATTGAAATTGGCCTCAAAAGAACAGCTAAACTTAAAATAAATTTTTTAAAAAACCATCACATTTATAAAATAACTATAGTTAAATAAATTAACCACTTTAAACAAAAATTTAAATTTTTGAAAAAATTAAAATACTTTTTAAAAGTGATAAATAAACTTACCTTTCTTTAAAGTATCTAAAAAAGATAAACCTGTTGAAAAAAATTTAAAATTATACTTAATTAACCACTTACCTTATTGAAAACGGGTCTTGCGCCTCCTTTTTAATAGCGTAGTTTCTTCAATACTTACCCTCCCGTAGAAACCTGAAAAAAAATCTAAGTTTGCTGCGCGCGCGCAGCCTCTACTGCGCACACGGTTCACCTAGGAACCGCCCCCTTCACCATACCGGAAGTTCCGGTTTCCCGTGCATGCGCAGTGCATGCAGGAAACCGGCACTTCGGGACGCAGTACGGGTGAGTACGGACTATGTACTCACCCGGGAAGGGCCGAATTTTTGGCCCATTGTCAATTTGATCATAGGAACAGGAGTAGGCCATTCAGTAATATTGTCAATTTGATCATAAGAACAGGAGTAGGCCATTCAGGTCCTCAAGCCTGTTCCGCCATTCAATGGTATCATGTCCGATCTGTATCCTAACTCCATCCACCTGCCTTGACTCCATATCCCTTAATACCCTTGACTAACAAAAATCTACCAATCTCAGATTTAAAATTATTGAGCTAGCATCTACTGCTTTTTGTGGGAGCAAGTTGCACACTTCTACCACCCTTTGCGTGACTAAGTGTTTTCTAACTTCTCTCCTGAATGGCCTGGCTCTGATTTTAAGGTTATGTTTCCTTGTCCTAGACTCCCCCCACCAGAGGAAAAAGTTTCTCTTTATCTATCCTATCAATACCTTTCAAAATCCTAAAGACCCTTAACCAGGGAATACAAGCCTAGTTTATGTAATCTCTCCTCATCATCTAACCCTTGGAGGTCTGATAACATTCTGGTGAATCTGTGCTGCACTCCTTCCAAGGCCAATATATCCTTTCTTAAATAAAAACAGAGAATGCTGGAAATACTCAGCAGGTCAGGCAGCAACTGTAGAGAGAGAAACAGAGTTAACGTTTCAGGTCGATGACCCTTCGTCAGAACTGGAGATTATCCTTTCTTAAGTGTAGTGCCCAGAACTGTACACTCCAGCTGTGGTCTAACCAGGGCTTTGTATAGGGTAGCAAAACGTCCTCCCCTTTATATTCGAGCCCTATTGTGGTGCTGGTGCTCTCACTCACCTCGGCCAGCCTGCTGGCAGCTTTAAAAATTGTCCAGCACTAAGTGGCTAATAGTGGCCATCTGTTGCTGCGGAGTACCCATCTCACTGATGTATGTATGTAAGTAAGTACCTGTTTTCTTAAAAGCATTATTAAAACACTCTTTACATGCAGCACTTTCATATTCTGAGTGTTATATAGTATAATTTAGATGGGTGGGGGGGGGTGTTCCGTGATTACTAATCGATTTGAAAAGGGGTCCTTCAACCAAAAAAGTTTGAGAGTCCCTGATTTAAGTCATTAATAAATGTAGCGAATGATTGAGGCCCCAGCACAGATCTTTGTGGGACACCATGAGTTACTTCCTTCTAAGGAGAGTTATAGTTAGTTTGTAATTTTTATGAAAGATACAATTGCTTGTGTGCATTTCAATAATTTATTGGGAGCTGCTGTGTTAGTTTGATTGTTGACATTCGTCCTCCAAAATGTTGTTGCAGTAACTAAAGTGTACGTTATTTCACCAAAAGTCAAGTTGCAGTTGACCAAGTGCAGTTCAATTATAAATGGATGTTCCAGTGTTGTGGTCAGGCAGTGCTTTGACATTTTGATTCAATTAGTTTACTTTTATTCTTTTTCACTGCAAACTATTGCATAGCTGAGGATAAGAAGGTATCTTAATCAAGGCTTCTGCCAGTGCTTTTTTTGTAACTAACAGGAGGTACATTTGAGTAGCTTGAACTGACTAACCTGACAATTTTTCCTCTGTTCTGTCTCCACGTAGTGGCACACAGCTGAGATTGGGAACTGTGGGGGCGATTTTCCCACTGGAGGCGAGATGGAGGCGGGTTTCAGTTTGGGTGGGCTTGAAACTCGCCTCCACTGATAGGTTTCAAAAATTTGCGATTTTTCTCATGATTGGCCACTTGATTTTAGAGGTGTGGGATGCCCTTGCTCAATTAGTGTTTTGGAACTGAAACTCGCCTCTGTTGACAGCACTTTTCCAGTCTGATTTTATGGCTTCTTGCTCCCTTGGCTCATTCCACAGCATGTCTGCGTCTCCTGCACCACCTGCAACATCTTTTGAGAAACCACTATGTCCAATTCCAAGGCAAGGGCCTACCTGAGGCTCTCGGATGAGGCGCTGCAAATGTTGTTTGTGGGGATGCGAGCTAGCATGGAGGTGCTCTTCCACTCATCTCGGAGGAAGGGGCCTACCAGCTGGCAAGGGATATAACCTCCAGATCTGTGTGCAGATTGGGAGACTGTTTCTGTGTATTGATGAAATGCCATCCCTGTTGGAAAGTATTAAAATGATTTGAAGCCAAAATGTTGGCGTTATGCCATCTGTTCTTTCGCCGTAGGCAGCTCCACATTGCAGGCACCGCCACACTTGCATTGTCAGGTTGGTGGCCTGAGTGAAAGGAGGCCAGAGAATCATGTCCATTGTCAATGATGTCCTATGATGGAGCCAAGGACATGTGCCAACTTGGGCAACCTATGCAAATCTGGCCATGATAAGTTCATCCCTTGCATCCCGGGCAGCCATGTGCTCGCGTGCTGCCGGTCGATACACCGGCGCTCTGACCTCCTCCTCCTCAGTCTCCTCCTCCTCCTCCAGATCCTCATCCTCATCTGAGGTCCATGCAGAAAGAAAACGAATGGTTCCCATGCTGCTAGTAGATGCCTCCTTTGGGGAAGCGCTCATTGCAAGCGGGGAGAGGGTCTTCCAAGGAGGTCCCACAGTTGATTGAGTCAAGCTGCAGCACCTCAGACTTCGGAAGGCCTTCTAAAAGTGCTCAGAGACCTTTTAAAGCCAAGGTCTGGCACCTGCAAGTAATCCTTGCTGCAATAAACGATGTCTTTTTAGACCTGCAGCAGTGAGGAGGCCACCCACGAGTCAACCCGCCAGGTTTACCTGGCGTGGTTCAGGAGGTGCGTGGAGCATGCCGAAATGCTGGAAAAATCAGGAGGGCCTCTCAAAATAGGCTTAGAGAGGCCCTTAACGAGCATTTAAGGAGGTTAAATCGCGCAATGGCCAGCTGGAGGCGGGAGCGTTGCCCGACCTCCAAAACCGGCACTGGCAAAATCCCACGGAGGCAGGTTCCAAACCCGACCTCTTTGAATCTGATTTTCCCGCCTCCAAACCCGCCTCCTCCGACGTCAGAAAATCACCCCCTTAGTGTTAAAAATTGAGAGCAAGCCATGTTATATCACTGTGGCACAGTGAGTATGAGCTCATGACATCCAGGAAGAATACTCCATTTCAGGAAAATAATGATACTAAATATAAATTTAGCTCATTATAATTACAATTGTAGTGAAAACTTATTGTTTCACTTGGCAAATGATTATGTTGCCCAGTAGTTTGCCATGCAGATTTGAGAACTAAACCTCGAACTGCTAATCTCCTTGGCCCTGAATTTCCTGTACCGGCATAACTGGCAAGTTGCGCTGAGATTATGCGGGAAAGTACTGACTATTCTGTCGCTGGCAATTTGGACCAACATTTCCTGTGCCCCTAATTTGACTACGCCAGAACGTACATTCTGCATAATAAACCAGAGTGATTTAAATTTTATTTCAAACATAACCAATGTAGCCCCATGGATCAAGGGGAAAAAACATCCATCTTCGGAGTGAGGCTGCGGATTTCAAGGTAAGTGGCATACAGTTCGCTCTCATTTAAAAAAAAAAAGTTATTTCAAATCCTCAGTCCAGAGAGTTACCAGTATCTCAAAAAATTTCCGTTCTCACAGATGATGACCACACAGACTGATGGGACGTCTGGAAGGAAGGGCCCTGAGAACTCTGGGGTTCACCCGCTGCAATCTAAAGCTACTTGCGGGTCAGGCTTCAGAGTTTGCGGCACTGTTGAGCACTAACATCGCTCCGGGGATGTTGGAGTTGCGTGGACCAACGCAGGAGGTGGCGGCTGAATTGTCGCTTGCAGCAAATCCTCAGGCAGAGGACGTTGAGGGACCAGTCGGGCTTTCCACCTTGGAAGTTCAGACTACAGCGCTTGAGGCCCTTGGTGATAGATTGAGGGTTCTTTAAATCGTGGCTTCCAGTCTCGGGGGTAACTGAGACCTTGCAGGGTTTGGTGGCTGCCATCATTCCAGTCACCCAGCTAATGAGTGATGCCGTCGCTCCAGGCTGGAGTGGAAAGGTGGCGGGTGCGGTTCAAGTGCCTCTCCGGGTGACAGCACCAGCCAGGGCTCCGGTCTACCAGCAGCAAGCACAGCGTCACCTGGACATGGTTCCTGCGATGCAGCCAGCAGCAGCTCCGTTCTGAGAGCCAACGACTGTGAGCAGGATAATCACAGACCCCTCAGCCCAGCATCTGGTGTCCACCACTTCTCACCTTTCTGGTCTTGAGGAAACTGGAACACAGAGGAGCAGAGCCGCTGGCCAGAAGGCTCATCTAGATGCTGGGGTGCCTGGAAAGGAGTAGGGTGACTTTGATTACTGGCGATACTTCCTCCTCTTACTCCTCCTTTGTCCAGAGGAGGGTTTAAGTTGCCTGGCTACAAGATTGTTACCGTTTTTGTTAGTTATTTATTTTGTTGTTGTCATTGTTCTATTTATTGTATTTGTTCTTCATGCTACAGAACTGTTATTTTGCCATATGAGTTATTAACGTTTATTGAAGGTATTTTGAAGTTTTATTATAGTGTAATGTAAAGTTAAAGTACAGTTGTAAATAATTTTGAATAATGCAAACTGAGGAAAAAAGTTAGATTAACTGTTCTGGTTTGAAATTTACAGTTTCAATAAAGCACTTTTGGTAGTCTGAGATTCTTTTTCACGACCCTTTTTCACTATCAAACCTTGTGGGGATACTCGGTCGGTGAATACCTCTGCCAATAGCTGCCCTTTGACAGCGATACGTCATGCAAATGCACAATACCCCTTGGTTCTGCACCGGTAGCTCAGGATCTTCACTTGGATGGGCGCCTCCCCGGTACGTCAAGGTTCAGACCTTCCCTCTTGGCAAAGTTATGCAGCACGTAGCAAATAACAACTGTCTTCACTATCTTTTCCGGTGAGGATTACCGGATATCCCCAGCCCTGTCCAGGCACCTGAAGTGGCTCTTGAGAGCCACAGTGGTCCTGTCGACCACCTGCCTGGTGGCAGGATGGGCATGGTTGTATCTCTCCTCTGGTACGTTCTGGGAGGCATCAGCAGCCACAGCATCTAGGAGTATTCCATATCACCAAGGATCTATCCTTCAACTCACCTCAGCTGCCCGCACATGTGTGCAATGGCTGATTTCCAAACTATGCATCATGGCAGGCCTTCGTCCGCTGGACATTTACGAGCAAAATTTGCAGCCGGGCGTTACAGAAAATCAGTGAATGAAAACCCTTTCTATTCATGCAGTTCTCATTGGCACCCTTGAGTGTGATGTCCGAGCTATCGATCACTCTTTGCACTCATGGGAAACCGGTGATGCTGTAAAAATTTATGGCGCACTCTTTGCTCTATTGCGGACATGAAAATTTGATGCAGCAGAGTGTCAGTGACCGTCTGAATGCAGGCTCTCACTACTCCCTGACTAATATTGCAAAAGCCAGGAAGGATCCAGCTATGAAGCTTCCGCGCAGCCGGCTCGCTGGCTTTTAAATGGGAAAAACTGCACATGTGTGCTATTTTGAATGGGCCGCGTAGTCCCTTAAAGGGGCTGCGCACCCAAAAAAAAATTAAAGGGAAGATTGACCCTGTGCCATAAAATTTGAGGGCCATGGTGACCTTCATTTCAAATTTTAACACCCTGCAGCATTTTGACCGTGGCTGGAGAATATCGCGGACCATGTTGCAGAGTTGACGACGGCTTCTTTTGTAAACCTCAGCTGTCAAGCGCCTCCGACATTTCTTCATATGACAATTGCAGCTTATACACTCTCCAGGGGGTGATAATGCCATCTGGGATGGTGTCTTTGCTTGTGCCACTTTACTCTCTGGGTCTTTTGCCTTTGCTGCTCCTTTTCCTCTTCCAGTATTATGGCAAGCCAGGGTAATGCCAACAGAAGGGTCATTGTGATGAATAAAGAAGACTGCAAAATTGATTTGAAGATGCGAGAGCGAGCGAGTATGCTTCATGGAACTGCGGATTTGTGCCGAAATCCGGTGACAACCAGTCCCTGTGCGCCAAGAATTCTGGTCCATTTCCCATGGGAATAGAGCCATGTTAATTAGCCATGAGCAATCCGGACGCGGGACTCGAGGAACGGACATAAAAGATCTAGGAAATTTTGGCGTAGCGTAAAAATGGGGATATATCATTTACGCACAAATTTTCTTGATCTCTTACACTGGAAATTGGCAGTGTGCCTCGATTACACATCTTTTTGGAAGCAAATTCACAGGAAATTCCAGACCCTTTAACAGATAATGTAGTATTAACAACTTTTATTAATTGTACTATTGAAGTCATATTTTTAAAAAGATTTCTTCTCCATTCAACTCAGTCAAGTAACTGCCATTATAACCATGTAGTCTGACTTACTTTTAGCTGTAATGGTAATGTAGTTCATAGGCCAAATGCAAAGTTTTAGTGCGAACATGCAATGCATATGTTGTGAAACTTAGTTTAGTAACAGAATCTGAGTAAACTGAGGAAGTATTCTGTGTTTTTACTGGAGTTTCCTGTAATTCCCTCCAGCCTTATAATCCCCTTAGACCTCTGCGCTCAGCCTATTCTGGCCTTTTGAACAACCTCTTTTAAATGCTCCACCATTGATTGTCGTGCTTTGCTGCCTAGGTCCTTAGCTTTGGAATTCCCTCCCTAAATCTCTCTGCCTTTCCACTTCTCTTTCCTCCTTTAAGACGCTCCTTAAAATCTATCTCTTCGACCAAGCTTTTGGTCATCTCCCCTGATGTCTCTTTATATGGCTTGGTGTCAAATTTTGTTTTTTTTGATAACACTCCTGTGAAGTGCCTTGGGACGTTTTATTATGTTAAAGGTGCTATATAAATGTAAGTTGTTCTCATAAATTAGATATTCTTTCATTACTGGTAACTGAATTACATCTATTAGGTATACTAACTGGTAAATATTTGTAATAAATTAATGATTTCCAGTGTGTTGTACTTTTAATATTTAATTTTATAACTTGACCACTACAATTAAGCAAAGTTTTCACAATTTCTATTTATGTATATCATTATCCTGTCTTTGCTTTGCAAACTGACTGTAATCAATATTATGCAACACATACAAACAAATCAATGACATGCTAATGTTTAAAATAGAATAATGTACTATATGAGCAATGGAGAGCCTTGTTACCAACTAATGACATAGCTTGTTTGTTGCAGGAGATTTATGGTTATAAGCGATGTCTTTGGAAGCTGATTCTGGTTGGAATTGGTGTTGTCTGCACTGGTGGTTTCCTTCTCCTGCTTCTTTACTGGATGCCTGAATGGAGTGTGAAGGCAACGTGCACCCAAACATCCCTTAAAGAGGCTGAAATTGTGCTGTTGAGGACCACAGTAAGTATATAACTAGTAAAAGTAAACTGTAGTCAGTGTATTTGGTTTTGTATTTGAGGAAATAGAATAAATATTTGCAGACTCTGTTTCAAAGGAAAACTCACGATAATTAAAAGTTTTACTGCCATTAGAGCACTTTCCAAGTAGATACGGATATAAGGCAATTTTTATTAGTGCCACATTTAGCTGCCAATATACTGATATTGATGATTTGTGCAGCAGTGCAAGTTGTGGGAGTGGAGTTTCATTGTCTCCTCACTTCTCTATGGGGCCATCAGAAGGCTGTATTTACTTACATTCAGATACTTGCACAGAATTTGATTTGTTGGATTAAGCCTGCTCACTATTTTGCTAATGAATTTAAAAGCAAAACAGCTCTCCTGTCAGTAGAAAATAGGCAGTTTACAATTTTTATAAGGTAAGGTTTTGCCTGCACTGTGGTTATACTTCAGTTGGAGCAACATGAAACTCATGAGACAGAGACTGGGTTGTAAAAGATGGAGGAAAGGTCGCTGGTATGGGAGCATTTGTGAAATCAATCTTCAAGATGATAAGAGTTAGCATTAGGGTTTTGACAACAGGGAGAGAGGAAGTGTGTAAACAGGTAGTTTTGTGTAGGTGAAAAATTGTGATCTTTTGGACTGGCTGAATGAAAGGTAAAATATTTGCTTCAGACTCGATCAGAAACTCTTGATATTGCACACTGTGAGATTCAGTCTGAGGGGATAGTGAGGAAGATCCTCTCTGGATAGCCAGGGAGGTTGATAAAGCTG
Source organism: Squalus acanthias (assembly GCA_030390025.1). Taxonomy (NCBI): domain Eukaryota; kingdom Metazoa; phylum Chordata; class Chondrichthyes; order Squaliformes; family Squalidae; genus Squalus; species Squalus acanthias. Next base: position 36,763,490 of record CM059429.1, read on the forward strand.
AAGGCTCTTTGGGAACACCACTGCAAACCACCTCGAAGGAATATGCCTAGTTTGTACCTGAAATAGCTCTTCCTTGAATGCCTTCCATTGCTCTGTTCCTGCTTTACCCTGCAATTGCCTTTTCCAATCTACCTGTACTAGGTCCCTTCTTAAATCACTGTATTTAACTATTCCCCAATTGAGCATTTTTACCTTTGATATTTTCTGATCTCTTTCCATAATTGCTCTAAACAGAATTATGTTGTGGTCGCTGTTAGCTAGATGATCTCCTATCTTAACACACTTCTACTTCACCCTACTTCAATTCCCAGAACCTGATCCAATACTGTCTTCTTCAACGGATCATCCTCCGCCATTTCCGCCACCTCCAGCATGATCCCACCACCAAACGCATCTTCCCCTCACCTCCCCTTTCAGCATTCCACAGGGACCGCTCCCTCCGCGACACCCTAATCCACTCCTCTACCACCCTCAGCACCCCTTCCCCTTCGCCCGGCACCTTCCCGTGCAAGCGCAGGAGATGCTACACATGCCCTTATACCTCCCCCCTTCCCACTGTCCAGGGCCCCAAACACCCCTTCCAGGTGAAACAGCGATTTACTTGTACTTCCTGCAATTTAGTATACTGTATTCGCTGCTCACGATGTGGTCTCCTCTACATTGGGGAGACCAAACGCAGATTGGGTGACCGCTTTGCGGAACACCTCCATTCAGTCCGTAAGGGGGACCCCGAGCTCCCGGTGGCCTGTCACTTTAATTCTCCGCTCCACTCCCACTCTGACCTCACCGTCCTCGGCCTCTTGCATTGTTCCACGGAAGCTCAGCGTAAGCTCGAGGAACAGCACCTCATCTTTCGTTTAGGCACGCTACAGCCCTCTGGACTCAACATAGAGTTCAACAATTTCAGATCATAACCACGGCCCCTATCACACATACACATATATATATATATATATATATATATATATATATTTTATTTTTTCATCCACCCTTTTGTTTGGACCCCTTTTTTTCTTCCCTCCCTGAAGCTGGCAGCTGTCCTTCATTCCGCCAGCGCATTTCACACTTCATCTAGCCTCAACCTGTCACATTACCACCTCCTCTTGCCTTGAATATCTCTTAATGTCTCTCAATGTCTCTTAATCTCTCCTGCCTTCTATACTACCACTGACCTTCCCTTTTGTTCTTTCATCCCCTCCCCCTTTTCCCAGCATTATACTTGCTTTAAATCTATTTCATTTCCTGCTTTTTTCCATTTCTGATGAAGGGTCTTCGACCTGAAACGTTAACTCTGTTTCTCTCTCCACGGATGCTGCCTGGCCTGCTGAGTTTTTCCAGAGTTTTCTGTTGTTCTTTCTGTCTCCTTCCTTGTTGGACTGGAGACATATTGTTCGAGAAAGTTCTCTTGAACACGTCAGAAATTCCTTTCCTTCCCTACCCTTAGCATTGTTTTACCCAGTCTATATTGGGGTAATTAAGGTCTCCTAATATTACTACTCTATTTTTGTTACACGCCTTTGAAATTTTCCAACAAATTTGCTAATCTACCTCCTCTCATGTCTCCATTAATGTAACCACGTCATAATCCCATGTGGCAAATGGTGCCTGCAGCGCACCAACCTTTCTTAGTTACACTATGAACATTGATGTACATACAATTTCATACCTCACTTTTGCTATGTTCTGCAATCTGGTCCCTGCAATTTTTGGGATATTTCTAATTTTACTGCTGTTTACATACCTCTCTCTCCACTGATCTCATTGCTAATCCCTTCTGCTATTTTCTGGTTCCCTTCCCCCTGCCAAATTAGTTTAAACCCTCCCCAACAGTACTAGTTAACCTCTGTGAGAACATTGGTCCCAGCTCTGTTCCGGTGCAACCTGTCCATTTTGTACAGGTGCGCCTTCCCCAGAACAGGTCCCAATGCCCCAAGAATATGAAACCCTCCCTCCTGCACCAGTTCTCCAGCCAGGCATTTACCTGTGCTATCTTCCTGTTTCTATACTTACTAGCACGTGGCACTGGAGGTAATCTTGAGATTACTACCTTTTTGGTCCTTTTTAAAAATCTTTTTCCTAGCTCCTGAATCTGCCTGAAGGATCATGACACTTTGTCTTCCTTGGTCTATCGTCTTGATTTGTGAAAGACACATTAAAAAAATCTGTCATTTCCTGATTGTCTATAATATCTCTACCTTAAAAATCCTACATGGATCTAGCGTGCTAGCTACTAAATGCGATTGATTTTACCAAACACCATTGTATCTGTGCAACTCCTATCTATCATCTACCTTTAATTGTAACCTTCTTTAATGCTCCTTTTAGTTATCCTCAATTGATATTTATAGGACCCCAAGTTTCTTAAGGATGGAGAGAAATTAAAAAGTATTGTCAAATGTAATAATAAGAAGCGTGTCCAAAAGCACCTATAGTTGGGAGAAATTAAAATTTTCTTTGAATTGCTCATTCTTCATACCAGTCATTTTCTTTGAAGATGGACACTTCACTACTTTACAAAGTCAGAGAGCAAAATACATGCTTTGTAAAACTCATCAATTTCATATAACAAAAGCACTTGAGTTGTGGAGCAGAAATTAGCCACATATCCCCATTTTTAGGACCCAGGGCTTGAGATGGTAAAAGTTTAATTTTAAAAACCCTAGGTGCATGTTTTTTGAGAGCTTGATTTTTTTTTAGCACAGCTCTTCATCTACTGTACTCTTAAACCATAATCAACATAAGCCTTGATTTTATTTCAAAGACTGAGATCTAAACAGGTTAATTTATTGATTTCTGTACAGTTTCTTGTTCTGCTGTCAATTATTTTTATCACAGAGTGAGGTACTTAACTCCAGGTCAGACTGATTTGAAAAGTAGGGACCCAATTCTATTAGTATCAGTCCCTCAGTCAGATAATGTATTCTTTCTGTGTCCATCAGTATGCAGCTTCACCCAAAGCTGATAATTTGGACAGGATGACTGTTGGAACTTCTGGGTATTTAGAGCTGTATTGACTTTTTCTTTATTTGAGAGGCTAAGGATTATGCTACCATCAAAGTCAAAAGCGGCGAGGTAAACAGGAATACTGATTAGGTGCCGCCAAACTTGTGTCTTAAGAGGCTAAACTTAAAACAGGAAGGAAAAACTGAGAGCGATTATAAAGTTCCACTGTTTTGAGGTTCTGGAGAAGATTGACTTAGCAGACGGTCCTGCACAATCTTTAGTGTTACAGCAATGCTGAAGATGTGTTTAAATAGAATCAGTGGTAGATCAAGTCTTTCTCTAGACCCAGATATCTATCTAACACCAGCACCTGGTGGTTTCAGATGCAAACTGCAGATCACAGACTGCAGTGTTAAACAATCTTCTGCAGTTCTAAAGGAAAACATTTAATGATGTGAAAAAAAACTTTAAAAAGTCAGCTCCCATTCAGTTGTCCCTCCTGGGGAATGACATTTAAAATAACTATAAAAGGAGAAAAAACTGTTTTGTGTGGCATATGGTGTGATGTCACAATTTTGAAACCAAAGGAACCTCCACGAGCTCATCAGGCTTTCGAGGTGCCTCTGAAAATGGGGCTTTCAAACCTGAATTCAGAAATTGCTCCTAAGTTCTTGATGGTCACAGTTGAATGATTTCAGCACAGGGAAGAGGCAAAATAATTATATAAATATATTAATATGCATGAGTGCTTGATCCTCTGATCTGTTGGAGCTACATGGCATTATTTGACATGTATCTGACAACACTATCTAAATTTTTCAATCTTAAGAGGCCATGGTGCACAATTGTTTTGTTAAAAATTTAACAGAAATTACACTGCATGGAAGTCTTTAATGCTCTGGCATATAATACACTGATCAAAATAAAATTTAGGTTAATCTAGATGGCTCTTTTTCTCATTTAGTGGTGCTTTATTACTAAATATTATATTGCTAAATTTTGTGATAGAATGTATATCTTTAAAATGAGCTGAATAAATTTAACATATCCTGCAGTATACTTCATTGAAAAAAAATTATCATGAGGTTTCAGAGTTTATAACTCATGAGGTACACTATTTCATTGCTTTACCCCAACTGGTGAATGAGTTGTCCTAAGACCAAATGTAAATGTATTCATGTATCCATCTTATCTATATTTTATTAAAAATCTTATGCTTGCAGGCAGTTCCTGGCTGTACCACTTGACTTTTTTTTTGTCACATTTTCCATTTACAAATTTTTGTGTCCATATTTATAACAGATTTCATTGATGTAAACCTGTCACACTGTAATTGCACTTACTGGCTACTTGGTGGCTTCCAGTCCAGTCTGTGCAAATTTCAGAGCCTTTATTTTCTTTTATCCACAGTGATTCCAATAGGGGAAGACTAGTATCTTATTAAAAATCTTATGCTGGCATTTCCTGCTTACAAACCTTACTTTCTATTGCCATGTCTTTGGTCACACTTTTGTGTTAACTTTTTCCATTACAAATGACTATGTCCACATTTTCTATTCAATTTCCAAAAGGCAACTGTCACGATTATATAATTACTGGCTGTGGCCACCAGGTGGCTCTGTGCACCAAATCACAATTCTTTCCACGTTCCACTACCATCTTGATTATCTTTTGCATACAAGGGGCAACTTCAAGGTAATACTATCTTCCAAAATAATTACTGTTTTAAAGCAGTGCTAGGTGAAATTTATTAGTATAATTAATTTTGCTGATGGCACATATTTCCTCTCCACAAATCCTGACTTCCTGTGTCACAAGTTTACATTGTAAAACGATATATAAACATTTCTAATGGAAACTCCAATGTTAAGTGGCACCACTGACCTGTAATGATTACATATCATGCCACTTTGTTGCATTTTCCCTCGGAATTACTAAAATGCTTTCTGAAAATCAAATTGTCACAACTTTTCTCTAACTAGGATTTCTGCTTTCTAAAATATGATTTTAAACAAAATAAAACATTCAAATAATTACATATTTTGCAGTAACATGATGATTACATTTTCCATTGAATTGTCTTTTATGCCTTTTAATGCTTCAATGAAAGTTTTTTTTTGAAGTTCTCAGCATCTTCCAAATGCCTGGGCCTGGACTTGATATTTTTACCCAGAGCTGTGACTGTATTATCTGAATGCAATTGTATAGTCTGAGCAACTGCAGTGTATGCAATTTTCCAGGATGCATTTAGACAGCTGAACTGCTGGAATATTTTTCTTCAGCTTCTAGCAGTTTCCTGTCCAATTGTTTTTCTAAATTATTTGAAGGCAAAATAGGCAAATTTCAAAAGCTTTATTCAGGAAAAGTTTATAATGCATTTCTTAAACATAAAGATTGTGTGTGTGTGTGTGAGTAAGACGGTGAGGAAAAAATTATAAAGTGTACTGATTATACTTGTGTTCTATACATTTCAGAAAGTGTATGAAGCAAAGAGAGTGTCTTTCCTCATCCTAATTTGATTTAATATTTCAAATATATATTTGGGTTCTTTCAAAATTAAAGCAAAGGAGTTGAATTTTGAAAACAAACTTAAGTTCCATCAACTGCACTTTTGTGATAGCAATTACAATATTTCTATTTTCATGCTAGAGAGAGACAGACAGACAGACAGATAGACCGACAGAGACAGGAAACAGAATCGAGATAGATATACACAACCAGGAACTAGTCACAAAACACCAAATTTATTGTTTGTAGAGATGCCGTTGAATGCCACAAAAGTCGGTGCTGCCAGAGACGGAATCCCTCCCCATCCAGTGTTGCCAACCCCATGGTCTCCACCACCCCCTGCCCACTTCTGACGTCAGGAATGCATAAGCGAGCCACGCATTCCATACTTCAGGTTTACCATCCACAGTTTTGCCAAATTCTAGATTCCCTTTCTACAGTGGTGCCAGGCCAAAGGCCACCTGCCTATGCTGCCAAATATTAACAGCCCCAATGCAGTACTGTTAAACTCAAGAGCCATCCCCCAGTTCTACCCTGTCAAAGCCCAGAATTACCATCATTGCTACCAAGGTGCACGACTACCTCCAAGTGCAGCTTAAAAAAAAGAATCTGAGAAAATAAGACAAGTGCTGACACCAGCAGAGATTGTTTTTTTAAAATCTTAATTCCTAATGGTTATACTTCTGGGAGCCAAGGAAAAGTTGTGATCTTAAAAGAATGTGGCTTATATATAATACTTGATGGGGAAGCCATAAAACAAGGTGTTAAATCTGAGATGCTGATATTTTGGTTATGCATTGTAGCAAGGAAATTCTGAGATATTAGTGAGGTCAATGCATAGCTGTTTTTGAATGTTGGAGGCAAAAATTGATTGATTAAGAAGGCAAATGGAATGTTGGCTTTCATTGCTAGGGGGATAGAATATAAAAATAGGGAGGTATTGCTTCAGTTGTACAAGGTATTGGTGAGACCGCACCTGGAATACTGCATACAGTTTTGGTGTCCTTACTTAAGGAAAGACATCCTTGCTCTCGAGGCAGTGCAAAAAAGGTTCACTCGGTTAATCCCGGGGATGAGGGGGTGGTCATATGAGGAGAGGTTGTGTAGATTGGGACTCTACTCATTGGAGTTCAGAAGAATGAGAGGCGATCTTATTGAAACATATAAGATTGTGAAGGGGTTGGATCGGGTGGATGCGGGGAGGATGTTCCCGATGACGGGTGAGACTAGAACTAGGGGACATAGTCTTCGAATAAGGGGCTGCTCTTTCAAAACTGAGATGAGGAGGAACTACTTCACTCAGAGGGTGGTAGGTCCATGGAATATGCTGCCACAAAAAGCTGTAGAAGCTACATCATTAAATAAATTTAAAACAGAAATAGACAGTTTCCTAGAAGTAAAGGGCATTAAGGGTTACGGGGAGCGGGCAGGAATTTGGACATGAGTCTAGGTTCGGATCGGTCATGGCCCTGTGGGTAGTGGAGCGGGCCCAGGGACCGTGTAGCCTGATTCTGCTCCTATTTCGTGTGTGCAATTCTGTTAGATGCAGGAGATGGTTCTGTGATGGATAGTAGATTGGCGGTTAGGATCAGATCAGCCATGATCTTATTGAATGGCGGAATAGGCTCGAGGGGCCGATTGGCCTACTCCTGCTCCTATTTCTTATGTTCTTATGACTTATTTTTTCTGGATGAGCAAAAATTTCCTCTAACTAAATATTGGGAAGACTGAAGCCATTGTCTTCGGTCCCCGCCACAAACTCTGTTCCCTAGCCACTAACTCGATCTCTCTCCTTGGCAACTGTCTGAGGATGAACCAGACTGTTCGCAACCTTGGTGTCATATTTGACCCCGAGATGAGCTACTGACCACATTTCCGCGCCATCACTAAGACCACCTATTTCCCCCTCCGGAACATTGCCCAACTCCACCCCTGCCTCAGCTCATCTGCTGCTGAAACCCTATCCATGCCTTTGTTACCTCTAGACTTGATGCACTCCTGGCTGGCCTTCCATGTTCTACCCTCCATAAAATTGAGGTCATCCAAAACTCTGCTGCCCGTGTCCTAACTTGCACCAAGTCCCAGTCACCCATCACACCTGTGCTCGCTGACAGCTGACATTGGCTCCTGGTTAAGCAACACATCGATTTAAAAATTCTCATTCTTGTTTTCAAATCCCTCCATGGCCTCGCCCCTCCCTATCTCTGTAATCTCCTCCAGCACCACAACCCTCCGAGATCTCTGCGCTCCTCTAATTCTGGTGTCTTGCGCATCCCCGATTTTAATCGCTCCACCATTGGTGGCTGTGCCTTCAGCTACCAAGGCCCTAAGCTTTGAAATTCCCGCCCTAAACCTCTCCGCTTCTCTACCTCACTTTCCTGCTTTAAGACACTTCTTAAAATCTACCTCTTTGACCATGCCCTAATATGTGGCTCGGTGTCAAATTTTGTTTTATAACACTCTTGCGAAGTGCCTTGGAACATTTTCTATGTAAAAGGCACTATATAAATGCAAGTTGTTGTTGTTGTTCAACTTCCGTTTATCTCCCCAGTTAGGTGACTTCCGGCACCTCCTAGCTGGGTGGGTAGGCAGCTGCTCATCTCCAAATTCCTGGTAGTGCCATTCTGTTACAAGCTAATATGAACTGAGCCAAGGAGCCTCGAGTGACTTGACCATAAGACCATGGTGCAGAATTTTACTGTATCAAATTGCTGTGCTGCTGAATTTTGGATTTGCGATATTTGATCTTGAAGTTGGAGAGTCTCTCTTTTTATATATTAAACGTTTAAAGCACATTGAGAAGGATGAGGGTGGAAATTCAACGTGTTCAAACTTCATGCTATGTTAAATAATGAAGAACGAACTTGCATTTATATAGCGCCTTTCATGACCTCAGGACATCCCGAAGCTTTACAGTCAGAAAAACGTAATGTGCCAGATTTTGCTTTTCGCAGCGTGCATCGTTAATTAGACTTGTTTGTGCACGTTTAGCTTTAAAAAAAATTTGCCCACAAAGTTGCTGGAACAACGAGTTGATAATGGTGTGGCGAGGGCAACAGGGCATCTGGAACCTTGGTGAACAACGAGACAAACATTGTATCTCCTTTAATCAGTGAGATTAAAGGATTGAGAAATAAACCGAGGAAGGACTGAGAAAAAGGGTGAATTAGAATGGGCGAATTCAATACAAAATCAGATACAGAAAGAGAGCTAAAGGGAGGGAAAGAAAGCTTGGATTAAGACAGAGAAAAAAAGAGACAAAGGAAAAGTAAGGGAAATTTTTTTTTTAAATTTGACATTTTTAAAATCTCCTAAGACAATTCACAGCCTGAAGGAATGAGACTCCACACTTAATTGTTTACTTTCTGGGCAAGAGAGGTTGATTGGCAGTCATTAACAATTATCACATAGTTAAGAGTAATTAAGCTGTTGGTTACAAGACTTAACTTTCTGTGGCGAGTTTAATGGACAATTAATGTGCAACTTCAGCAGCTTCATGAAAATCACGCTCTCGCAAAGCTAACGGAGCGGCGCAAATCGGCCAGAAACATGTGGCAATTCACAATTCACAGGGTACCTCTTCCTCTACAAGTTACTGGCCCATTTGCACATTAATAACGGCATGCGTCATTCAGACTTTGGGGCAGAAATACCGATCCCTACGGGTGTGTACGCGCTGTGTACTCACCCGTAGGGCCAACGGAAATGCCGGTTTCAGGCATGCACTGCGCATGCGCTGGAAACCGGCATTTCCGATCTGTCAAGAAAGCTCTTGACAGATCCTCCGCCTGCCCGGGAGCAGGCCCTCTGCGGGTGGAGAGTTCCGTTTTTTGGAGACCCTCTGCCCGCAGAAAACACTTACAATTCTTGCGCCTGGTAAAAGCAGGCGTAAGGCCTGCTTTTACCAGGATAAGAGTTGAAAGAAGTAAAAAAAAAAAATTTTTCCACTGATTTATCATTTAAAAATACTTTAAAGAAAGGTAAGTTTATTTTTAGCCCTGTTAAAAATTTTAATTTTTTTTTCAAAAAATAAAATTTTTGTTTAAAATACTTAATTTATTGTAATTTAAAGTCATTTTAAAAATGTGATTTTTTAAAAATATGTTTAAGTTTTACTATGTTTTGGGGGTGATCTGTATTCATAAGACCTGTCAAATGTATGAAGGGAGATTCCCTTCTCTGATTGGCTCCCCATGGCCCACGTGATCCCAGGGACGCTGCGAACCGCCTGCGCCTCTGGGATACGTGGGCCCTGCACACCGTCAGTTTGGAGAGGCCCAGCAGCAGAACTCTGCGCCTCCCGGGAGCCCTCAGGTAAGGGCGTAGATTTTTTCCAGATCGCAGCCCTCCACCCGCGGGAGGCCTGCGATCGGAATTTCTGGGCCTTTATTTTTTCAGTAAAATCTGGCCCAACTTGGCCTCAAAAGTTAATGTGTGTCAAAGCTTTAGTTTTTAAGTTAGAGTATTTGAAAAATATCTTCTTTGTTTCAGGATGAATTTAAGACATGGTTTCGGGCAAAGGTTTACACATTACTTTCTCCTGGGACAGATCCTATGGAGAATTTGGAATCCCAAATTAGTAAATCAGTGGAAAATGGACACGGAAACCACACAGCTGAGCATCCTCTTGACCACAACAAAAAGCTGCTGCTGAGAAAAAAAACAGAGACTGAAGCAGTGCTGGTAAGAGATCATAGAATCATATACATTATAGCACAGAAAGAGCCAATAGTATTTACCCTCAAACTCTTTCTGAATTTTTGAAAACTTCTATTAGGTGTCTGGTGAGAAAACACACATTTTCAAGAATTTCTTCATAGCTATAACTTTTTATTCCTGATATCCCTCTAGTGAATCTTCACTGTACCCATTGGATGGCTCTACCATCCTCCCTATAATGGAGTGCCCAGAACTGCATGCAGTACTCCCTACTGTGGCCTAACCAATGTCTCAAAAAAATTCAACATCACTTCCTTGGCTTTTATAACTAATGCCAGTATGCATAAAACCCAAAATCTAATTTGTCTTTTTATGTCATTTTTCTACTGATATTCTCATCTTTAAAGATCTATGTATCACCATTCCTAAATAATTCTGTTTCTCCACTCTGTTAAAAGTTACCGTTTAGGATATATTTCCTTTCATTGTTCTTTTTCCCAAAATGTACCACCTCTTGTTGGGACACATCTCATTGTCTTGGCTGTGCTCTTAGTGTGTCTTTGATGTAGGGAAAGATTTGAATACATTTTTTCTGTGTTTATATTGTGAATTCTGGGAGATTCTCTCACAGCTACCCTACCTGAAGAAGGGGCGACAGCTCCGAAAGCTTGTAATTTTAAATAAATCTGTTGGACTATAACCTGGTGTTGTGCGACTTCTCATTTTTGTCCACCCCAGTCCAACGCCGGCATCTCCACATCATGACCTCTTGTTTCTTGGCATTGAACTGCATATTTTACTGGTTCAAGAATGAATGTTGGCCAAGACACTAGGAGAATTCCTGTTCTTCAAAAAAAAAAAAGTCCCATGGAATCATTTATGCCCACCTGAACAGGCAGACCAGGCCTCGATTTAACATCTGATCTGAAAGAAGACACCTCTGACAATGCCTCACTCTCTTAGTACTGAAGTGCCAGCCTGGTTAGGTGTTGAAGTCCTGGAGTGAGGTTTGAACGCACAACTTTCTGACTTCGATGAGAGTGCTACTACTAACCCAAGCTGACACTTCAGAGGTGAGAGAAGTATTAACAATCAGACAAGTTTTTATTGTGTCCTGTCCAGGAGTATAAGAGAACTATTTGAAGAACCTGGGTATAGAAACAGCATTGAAGTCACATAGGGAACTTTAATCATCAAACAGTTAGATTAATGTAAAACCGAAGGTGAAGGAGGAGGAGAGTACCAAAAGTTAAAAAGTTTCTATTGGATATTTTTTAAAAAACTTTTAAAGCGGGCAGGGTGTTTTGAAGATGAAAGAAGCGTATAACTGCTCGAGGTATGTGGGCAAAAGGAGGGGGTTAAAGTCGAGAATAAAAATGTTAAGGTGCACGTCAGTCTGTAATATCACATCAACCCACTACTCTTCAAGGCCATCTTTAAAATCTTTTGTATGTATGTTTCATTTAATTTGTATTGGAACAACCCCAACAGTTTAACAATGTGTACTTTTAATGCTGCACTATTATGCATTTTATGTTGGGTATAGTTGGTTATTCTTTTATTATTCATTTTAACACTTTATTCAATTTAATGTCAGTCTTCTCACTGTTGCTTTTCAGGTTCGTTATTTTGTACATCACAGTGTAACATACTTCTGGAACAACTTCTTACAAAATTTTAAAGACTTAAAGTAAGATCATTTAACTTTTAAATGGGCAATCTAAAAATCTTATTGTACATCAATTATACATATCACAACAGTTTTAATTGGTTAAGTAAATTATAATGTGACCTTTTCAAATTAAATCATTGTCACATGACTACAGCATGAATAATTTTAAATCCTATTATTATGTTTTCTTATTCATGAATGTTTAATAATAAATACATCAACTATGGAAAATTGAGATATTCTATCCTTTTTTTATTTCCCAGGGGACTGACTGAGGGTGTTTCATGGTCTGCTATTCATGACCATCACAGTAAAGGACTGAGTAAAGAACTGCAGGAATATCGGTAAAGCATTATTAAATCTGTTCATAAATTTGCTCTTCTGTATTGTTCATCTTTAACATATTCAACAATTGGATTTACAATTAGTTTGATTTCCTTTAATTTTTTTGAACACACCTGTGATTTCTTTTTAAGTGTTAACATGTCAATAATTAGTAATGACCAGTTGTGGTTTCACTGCTTACTTCATAGACTACTTTGAAACATCTTTATTACATTTTACCTTAGTTACACTTTGTTGTCTCTTCCAGCAAGTTTTTACTATGCATTAGCTTTGGGTTAGAAAAAGAATTACAGCTGCCTCTTTTTAAACATGAAGCACTGTAGCTCCTCAGAGAATACACTAGATATATTGTCAGCAGGTGTACACATACCAAGTTACAAGCACCTCTTCTGTTACCTGGCTTATGACCTGAAGTAGCCTATTGAAAGTTGATTGATTTATGAAGATAGGCAAGAAAGTCATTCTATTCTACAGATTTGAGCACATTGGCTGACTTACATATTTGCATCTGTCCACTGATGGTTGGCTTTGCAGATGAGACAGTGGTTGCCCTAGGTTATTATCTTGAATTTTTTTTTGTATTTCTTCACTTATTTGTGTTCATACGGTTTCATTTTTATTAAGCCATAATCTCTTTTATGTAGTTGGTGTATTTTTAGCAACCATTTAATTTGTCCCTGTGAGCACAGCTCTCTGCTGGGAGCCTGGGATTGTGTAGTTACTATAGTCTTTTGACACCACAGTGTTACCCAAGTGATTTTTTTTCCCTGCACCACATAAAGTACTGCCCTTGCAGCTTGGCTCAGTTGGTAGAACTCTTGCTTCTAAATCAGTAGATTGTGGGTTCAAGCTTGACTGCAGACTTGACTACATAATCTATACAACACTTCAGTGCAGGTACTGAGGAAGTCTGGGGAACAAAAGGTAGAAACTCGAGAGCAACAATGTTAAGGTGCTTTTTGGTCTGTAATTAAAAAATTGCATTGAACCAATCCCAACAACTTAATGTGTACTTTTTCTGAGGTGCTGTTTTTGAGATGAGGCCTATTCTGACAGTTCAGTCGATATAAAAGATCCATGGCATTATTCGAAGAGTAGGGAGTTCTCCCAGTGCTCTGGTCAATATTCCTCTCCTTCAGAAAACACTATGAAAAACAGATGAACTGGTCATTCATTTTATTTGCTGTTTGTGGAACTTTTGCTGTGCACAAACTCAAATTGGCTGTTGCATTTGCCTGCATAACAACAGTGACTGCACTTCAAAAGTTAATTCGCTGGTTGTACAAAGCTCTGGGATGTTGCGAGGACATAAGATGATATATAAAATGCAAATTATTTCTTTTGTTACAAGTGACTTTTCCCCATTATTGACATTTGGACACCCTCTGCTGTCATTCTCATGTGGAAAATTACCGTGGGTTTTTTTTTTCTGTCAGTTTATTTTTCTAATCAGAGGATTCAGGCTATGAACATTCTAAGTATGGCCAGCATTTCCAATTCTCCTATTTGACGTTTGTTGCAGCATAGCATGGCTTTCTGAACCATCTGAGGTTCTGTGAGGATCAGGAGGCATCACTCCCGACAGTTCTGGGAGATGGATTCAAATCAGCCTGTGGTGGCAAGTCCAGACATGTGTGATGCAGCTACTCGAGGTCTGGCCAAGCACAATATGCTGCAACTCAATTGGTCAACTTTTTCCTGTGTTTCCAAAGGGAGGGTATTTATTGGAAACATATAAGCTAATGTTATATGTAGGCCTAGTGCTGGCTGGCTGGCATAGCTCCAGTCAGTAGCCTATTAGTATTTATTGAATGTTTGATTCAATCTCTTTTCCTCAGAGCTTCACATGTAATTACAGTTATGATGTTAGAGTTCACCAGATATTTCTCTCCTGAATGCTTAAATGCCCAACATATAGTAGTGTATTGTTACCCAGGTGTTTAACAAATATTCTCAATACTGTAATTAGCTTACTGGAATTGACACAAGCCCTCTTGTGCTCTCCTAGTTTTTGGATAGTGGAAGAATAAACACTATCAGATCTTGTGACTTAGAAACTACAAATCAGATATATTAAAAGTGAAAATTAAACAATAGCAGAAAATCAATACAGCAGATTTTACTTGATAATGTATAACTAAGCCACCTTGGGGACAAAAATAATATGGTTAGATGTTAATGAGCAAGGCATTGAAGATGTGTTTACACAATGAACAGGGACAATAGTTAGTTATCTGGTCTCAGGCTTCCTCTAAGCATCCACATATATTATTGTTGGGATAATCTATTCATTTGAGCCCACTTTTGTGTGGTTGAGGGGATGCTGGTTTCATTGACAGGCCTACTGGCAAGTCACTGAATGGGGTGCAAAATACAGTAGCTTAATGAATCGTATCTGGCCTCATCTCACTGAAGTGTGTTCAGTCTGCATACTGAAAGATTAGAGAAGCACTCAAGGGCAGATATGAAAGACACAATATCCAGTTTAGATCATAAAGGGGCACTGTTGTTATGTCCTTTGGTTACGCTATTATATGGTTAGATATTGGGCAGTATGGCCTGAATGCAAGATGTACGGGGGTGACCAGACTGTTGAACCCAAGAGAATATCAAAGGCAGACTAGAAATTTGCCATCCATTATGGACATTCACCATCCTTTGCATAAAGTAGCAGTCTAAACTGTTTTTTCACTCTCCTATGTTTGAGACTATACCCTCATACATGAGTACAAGGATAATTAGCAAATATACAAAAATATTCCTTTATAAAATAAAGGCTTTTCTGGCTATTTATCCACATATTTTCATTTTGTGGGGTGGTTTCATAGATTAAACCCATGCAGAAGAAACCCAAAGTTGAAAAATGAGGTTTACTGCACTCTAGGTGAGCAAATAGCTTCTCTTTTTCTTCAAGAAAATTGAATTAAAATGTACTCAAGAATACACTTCAAAAATGTTTTGAAACCAAAGTGGCTATTAATTCTTGAAAATGAGCACAATATGGCCAGGTAGGAAATTGTGACTGTACAGGTTGGAGAGTTTATGGAAAATTGCTTATTATTGTACTAAATTGTATGGTTGACTTTTATTTCTGTGCAGGAAACTGTTTTTTGGTGTGAATGAAGTTGAAGTCAAAGTGCCTTCAGTATTTAAACTCTTAATTAAAGAGGTGAGTATTTCAAAAAAATGCTGTAATGGGGACTTGTCCATTGATTCCCCCCCCCCCCCCCCCGCCCCCCCAAGTGTCATCAATACTTTTTTTAAATCCCAGTGTGGTAGATAGATTGTTTGCTAATGATTGTACAGAAACATGGGAAGCGGAGTAGGCTATTCTGCCCATCGACCCTGCTCTGCCATTTCAGTTAGGTATGGCAGCTCTTTCTATTTAATCCCATTTCCCTGCCTTTTCTCTATATTCTTAATGCCCTTACTTTCTAAGTAAGTATCTTTCTCCCTTTTAAATATCTAGTTGACTTTGGATATTTGGCCTTCTGGGACAATGCATTCCATGTTCTTGCAACGCATTGTGTGAAGGAGTTTTTTCCCCTCGATATGCTTTTAATTCAACTAGCTCAAATTCTGAGATGTCCCTTTGTTCTGGATTCCCCAACTATTTTAAACATCTCAATCATCTACAGGCAATATAATGCAAATTTACCTAGTTTTTTTATTGCTCAGACGCTTCATCCTTGGTATCACCCTGATTATTCTTTATTGAATTTCCTGCAAGGTCAGGATATCCTTCCTAAGGTGGGGTCCCAAAGACTAAACACAATATTACAAAAGAAGTCTGACATACACTATATTTAACTTGTTGTAGTACTTTGCACTTGTATTCTATATTTTACATTGATAAGCCAGCTTTTGATGATCTGTACCTGGACCCCTAAACCTCTTTGTTCATCTACATGGCATCCCCCTCTTTGCCATTCTTATGTCCAAATTGTATTATGTTGCATTTTGTTATGTTAAATTGCATCGAGCATTGTTTTGCCCACTTGCTTAATCTATTAGTATGTCCAGTTGCAATGTTCTGTTCTCTCGCTCACAATTACTCCTAGCTTAGTATCATCTGCAATTTGGATATCTTGCTCTAAATTCTCAAATCCGGTTATGCTTTCAATAATAATCCCAGTCGTCATTTTACCCACAATTTCTTAATGGAAGCAATGGGAAAAGTTGGTGCTTGGCGCTGCCTGCTGGCGCAGTCCTTACATTGGCGTAGTTTGTGCCACTGTATACTCATTCATTTTATCTTGAATTGTGGATTCTAAGAGTATGCCCATAACTGACATTAGATTAACTGGTCTGTAGTCACTCAGTTTATGCTTCTCTCCTTTCTTGAGCAAGGGTGTTAGATTGGCTATTCTCCAGTCCCACTGGATAATTTGTATTATTGAGGTTTGCAAATTTGTGGCCAGAGCCAATGCTATATCTTATCTTGCTACTTTTAGCAGCCTCAGTGCAAAATAATTAAAAAAAAACATTCTCCGGATATGGGCATCGCTAGCAACGCCAGCATTTATTGCTCATTCCTTGAGAAGATGATGATGGGCCGCTGCCTTGAACCATTGCAGCCCATGTGGTGAAGGAACTCCCATGGTGCTGTTATGTAGGGAGTTCCAGGATTGTGACCCAACGGCGATATTTTCCAAGTTGAGATGGTGTGTGACTTGGAGGGGAACTTGGAGGCAATGGTGTTACCATGCACCTGCTGTCCTTGTCCTTCTAGGTGGTGGAGGTCACGGGTTTGGGAGGTGCTATCAAAGAAGCCTTGGCGAGTTGCTGCAGTGCATCCTGTTGATAGTACATACTATAACCACGGTGATGGATGATTAAGGCGGTGGATGGGCGGCTGATCAAGCGGACAGCTTTGTCCTGGATGGTGTTGAGCTTCTTGGGTGTTGCAGTTGCACCCATCCAAGCAAGTGGAGCGTATTCCATCACACTCCTGACTTGTGTCTTGCAGAGAGGCTGGAGAGATTGGAGAGGCTTTGGGGAGTCAAGATGTGAGCCACTCGTCGCAGAATACCCAGCCTCTGACCTCTAGTAACTACGGCATTTATGCGGCTGGTCCAGTTGAGTTTTACTGGCGACCCCCAGGATGTTGGGTAATGCCATTGAATGTCAAGGAGAGATGGTCATTTCCTGGCACTTGCGTGGCAAAAATGTTACTTGCCACTTATTAGCCCAAGCCTGGATGTTGTTCTGGTCTTGTTGCATGTGGGCATGTATTACTTCATTATATGAGGAATTGCAAATGGAGGTGAACACTGCAGTTATCAGCAAACAGTCCCACTTCTGAACTTATGATGGAGGGAAGGTCATTGATGAAGCAGCTGAAGATAGTTGGGCCTAGGATGCTGTCCTGAGGAACTCCTGCAGCTATGTCCTGGGGCTGAGATGATTGGCCTCCAACTACTACATCCACCTTCCTTTGCGCTCGGTATGACTCCAGCCACTGGAGAATTTTCCCGCTGATCTCCATCGACTTCAGTTTTAATAGGGCTCCTTGGTGCCACACTCGGTCAAATGCAGCCTTCAGAACCAATTCCTGTTCTACAGTTACCTCTGACAAGTGTTCCATATCCTTCTCCAGTACACCTGCGTTCTCACTTTCACCATGGTTGGTAAATACGGATGCAAAATATTTATTTAATTTCTCTTTCACAGCTTCATCTTCCACTATTAGACTGCCTTCTTCATCCCTGAGAGGTCTTACCCTCTCTTTAACTACAAAAACAGTAGCTTGCATTTATATAACGCCTTTAATGTAGAAAAATGTCCCAAGACACTTCACATAGGCATAATTTAAAAAAAGGATGCTGATCCTAAGGAGACAATATTATGAAGACTGACCAATAGCTTAGTTAGAGGTGGGTTTTAAGGAGAGCCTTAAAGGAGGAGAGGAAGCTGAAGCAGCAGAGAGGTTTAGGGGGAAATTCTAGAGCATGGGACCAAGGTGACTGAGGGCATAGCTTCTAATGGTGCAGCAAAGGGAGAGGGTTGCACAAGAAGTCAGCCAGAGGAGGGGGAGGGGCAAGGAACTTTAGGGCTGAAGGGGCTTACACACAGGGCTTTACGCACAGATGAGAATTTTAAATTTGGGGCTTTTGCGGCTGAGAACTAATGTAGGTCAGCAAGGATGGGTGTGATGGTTGAGTGGGACTTGGTGCGGGATAGGATACGGACAGCAAAGTTTTTGGAGTACTTGAAGTATGTGAAAGGTAGAGGATAAAAATCTGGCCAGGAGAGCATTGGAATAGTCGAGTCTGGAGGTGACAAAGGCATGGATGAGGGCTTCAGCAACAGATAGGCAGAGGTAGGACTGGAGCGGGCGATGTTATAGAGGTAGAAGTAGGTGGTCTTTGTGATGGCGATGTTATGGGGTTGGAGCTCAGTTTGGTATTGAATCAGATGCCGAGGTTGCGAACAGTCTGGTTCAACCTGAAACAGTGGCTGAAAAGCAGGACGGAATATGTAGCAAGAGTGCAGAGTTTGTGGCAGTGGCCGAAGATGATGCTTTTGGTCTTCCCAATGTTTAGATGGAGAAAATTCTGGCTCATCCAAGACTGGATGTCGGACAAGCTGTCTATAACACCACTGAGGCAGTGGAGGGGTCAAGAGAGATGGTAGAGGTGTAGAATTGGATGTTGCTGGTGTAATTATGGAAGCTAACCCCATATCTGCAGATGCTGTCACCAAGGGATAGTATGCGCATGAGGAAGAGGAAGGAGCCTAAGGAGGGATCCTCAAGCGACTCTGGAGGTAATGGTGTGAGGTTGAAAAGAGAAGTTAATGCTGGAGATTGGATCGATAAGAATGATACCAGGCGAGGGTACTCCCACTGTGCTGGACAATAGATGAGAGGCTTTGGAGGAGGATGGTGTGATTGACCATGTCAAAATCTGCAGAGAGGATGAGGAGGGAATAGTGCACCACGATCACTGTCACAGAGGATATCATTTGCGACATTGATTAGTGCTGTGGTGGGGATGGAAATTCAAATAGAATTGTGGGAAAGATGGGCACAGATTTGGAGGACAACATGTTCAAGGTCTTTGGAGAGAAAAGGGAGATTGGAGATAGGGTGGGTTTTCTTCAGGATGGTGTTGGTTTTGAAAGAGGAGGACAGTAACTGAGGAGAAGGGAATCATTTACAGTGTCTGCTACCATGGGGTAGGTAATGAAGTTGGGTGGTCAATGGTTTAGTGAGAGTGGGGTCAAAGGAACAGGAGGGGTCTAATAGAAGAGATGATCTCAGAGAGGGGAGATAACAAAATTAGAGAGACAGGGATTCAGGGTTGGACACTAGTGGGAGGTTTGACTTGGTGGGCAAGAGGAAGTTGGGGTGGGCGGGGTGGGCAAAAGCCGAGCCAGTTGAATGGATGGTCTCAATCTTGGAAACCCATGAGCTCCTTGCACTGTTGTTAGACATGTGTTTTAGAGGGGTCGGGGAAAGGGATTCAAAGAGATGATTGGTAGTGAAGAGAAGAAGCTGGGGACTATCTTTGCTGTCCAAGATGATGCAAAAAAATAGTATATTTACCCTTTGAGAGAGTGAAGGTGGGCGTCATTATCAGGGGGAACAACCAGGATGGGAGAGAGTAAAAGTTTTTCTGGCAACATAAACATCAAAGGTGGAGGTGAAGGAGTGCTTGAGCAAATTGACAGCTCCAGAAATATTGGAACCAGAAGAAAATGGAAGGCCAAAGGCTAGGCAGTTGGAAGTTTGAAAGTGCAGTTGCAAGTGATTTGTAAAGAATTTGGAACCAACTCTGTTTCTGCACTGTGCATCAACTGTTTCAACAATTGCAACACTGCAGTATAGATTCACATGAGGTATCAAGTGGCCTTCCCACCGAAAGCATTGACAACTGGGTGTATGGCAAAATGTCTGAAATTCTATCTCGTTATAAATCCGAAGGCATCTAGTACTGATGAACTAGGTCTTTTTTATAAGCTAAGTAGTGAACACCGCAACGGCCGATGCTAGTACAACTGCAGACTAAAGAAAACATAGGAACAGGAGTAGGCCATTCAGCCCCTCGAGCCTATTCTGCCATTCAGTGAGATCATGGCTGATCTGCGATCTAACTCCATTGGCCCATATCCTTTAAAACCTTTTGTTAACAAAAAGCTATCAATCTCCGATTTAAAATTAACAATTGATCTAGCATCAATTGCTGTTTGCGGAAGAGAGTTCCAAACTTCTACCACCCTTTGTGTGTAGAAGTGTTTCCTAATTTCACTCCTGAAAGGTCTGGCTCTAATATTTAGACTATGCTCCCTAGTCCTAGAATCCCCAACCAGCGGAAATAGTTTCTCTCTATCTACCCTGTCAGTTCCCCTTAATATCCTGTAAACTTCAATCATATCACCCCTTAACCTTCTAAATTCTAGGGAATACAACCCTAATTTGTGTAATTTCTCCTTGTAACTTAACCCTTGAAGTCCGGGTATCATTCTGGTAAACCTATGCTGCACTCCCTCCAAGGCCAATATATCCTTCCTACGGTGTGATGCCCAGAACTGCTCACAGTACTCCAGGTGTGGTCTAACCAGAGTTTTTTTTTACAGCTGCAGCATAACTTCTACCCCCTTGTACTCTAGTCCTCTAGATATAAAGGCCAACATTCCATTAGCCTTTTTGATTATTTTCTGTACCCGTTCATGACATTTTAATGATCTATGTACCTGGACCCCCCAAGTCTCTTTGGACCCCCACTGTTTTTAGCTTTTCACCATTTAGAAAGTACCCTGTTTTATCCTTTTTAGGTCCAAAGTGGATGACCTCATTTGCTTACATTGAAATCCGTTACCACAGTTTTGCCCATTCACTTAACCTATCAATATCCCTTTGTAATTTTATGCTTTTGTCTACACTGCCTGCAATGCTGCCTATCTTTGTGTCATCAGCAAATTTGGATACATGACTTTCTATGCCATCATCTAAGTCGTTAATAAATAGTGAATAGTTGAGGCCCCAACACAGATCCCTGTGGGACACCACTAGTCACACCCTGCCAATTTGAGTAGCTACCCATTATCCCTACTCTCTGTCTCCTGCTGCTCAGCCTATTTCCTAACCAGATCAATAATTTGCCCTCAATTCCGTGGGCTTCTACCTTAGATAATGGCCCAAAAATTTGTGTTGATACGCGAGAGTACGCACTGTGTACTCTCGCGTATTCTGTCTCCAATTGCCGGTTTTCTGCATGCGCTGAAAACCGGCACTTGGTGATTTCAAAAGGGGGCGGTTCCTAGGTGAACCGCGTGCGCGCTACAGGCTGCGCGCACGCAGTGCACTTAGTGCTTTGAACGCGCAGGTAAGTATGGAAGATTTTACACATAAAGAAAGGAGGCGTAAGACCCTCTTTTAACAAGGTAAGTAGTTAATTAAGTATTATTTTGAATTTTTTTTAACAGGTATATCTTTTTTAGAGACTTTAAAGACAGGTAAGTTTATTTTTATAACTTTTTAAAAGATTTTAAATTTTTTCAAAAATTTAATTTTTTGTTTAAAATGGTTAATTTATTTAACTATACTTATTTTATTAATGTGATGGTTTTAAAAAAAAATTTAATTGAGGTTTAGCTTTTCTTTTGCGGGGGTATAGATTCATAGCTTTCACAGCACTTATGTGAAAGCTATGAATGAAAGATGGTGTGCTGCCATTGGCTCTAACTGAGTCACGTGATCCCACAGCTCGCACGAATTAACTGCGCCTGTGGGATACGGAAGCCCTGCACAGCTGCTGTCCAGAACATCAAGTTCGTGCGAGCTGGGACTGAAAAAGCCAGCGCGCAGTGAGAGATCGCGGGGAAGCCTTACCCTCGCACGAAGGCTCCCTCACGAATTTTTGGGCCAATAGTCTCTTATGTGGGACTTTATCAAATGCCTTCTGGAAGTCCATATAAATAACATCCATAGACATTCCCCTGTCCACTACTTTAGTCACCTCTTCAAGCAGCTGCAGTATTGCCAACTCTCGCGATTCCATTGTGAGATGCGATTTCGCAGTGAAATAAAGCAAAAGCAAGATGATAACTAAAGAAAGAGTAGGGCCTATTAGAGACCAACAAGGTAACCTGTGTGTGGAGGCGGAAGACGTGGGTATGGTTCTTAATGAATGCTTTGCGTCTGTCTTCACAAAAGAGAAAAATTATGCAGATGTTGTAGTTGAGGAGGAGTGTGAAATATTAGATGAGATAAACATAGTGAGAGGGGAAGTATTAAGGGGTTTAGCATCTTTGAAAGTAGATAAATCGCCATGCCAGAATGAAATGTATCCCAGGCTCTTAAGAGAAGCAAGGGAGGAAATAGCGGAGGCTCTGACCATCATTTTCCATTCCTCTCTGGTTACAGGTGTGGTGCCAGAGGAGTGCTACCGTTGTACCATTGTTTAAAAAGGGAGGAAGGGATAGACTGAGTAATTACAGGCCAGTCAGCCTAACCTCGGTGGTGGGCAAATTATTGCAAAAAATTGTCATTTTGAAAGGCACAGATTAATCAAGGACAGTCAGCATGGATTTGTTAAGGGAAGGTCGTGTCTGACTAACTTGATTGAATTTTTTGAGGAGGTAACAAGGAGGGTCGATGAGGATAGCACGTTTGGTGTAGTCTGCATGGATTTTAGCAAGGCTTTTGACAAGGTCCCACATGGCAGACTGGTCAGAAAAATAAAAGCCCATGGGATCCAAGGGAAAGTGGCAAGTTGGATCCAAAATTGGCTCAGTGGCAGGAAGCAAAGGGTAATGGTCGACGGGTATTTTTGTGACTGGAAGACTGTTTCCAGTGGGGTTCCGCAGGATTCAGTACTAGGTCCCTTGCTTTTTGTGGTATTTTGATGAGCCCAATTGGCTTTGTGTATCAAAGTTAAGATAAAATCCTGCTGGGAACTTGAGGGTAAATTTGCCAAGTCTTCACCTGTAGCAAGGTAGCTGGGTGTTATGAGTGCAGAACCAAAAATTGTGGGCAGCATGCTTGCGATTTTCTGATCACTGTTTGCAGTGGGCCAGGGCTTAGAAAATTTACCCTTTTTTAATGTTCACTTTCAGTGGCGATTTCAATATTTTGTGTGTCACACAATTTTTGTACATATATTTATAGACAAACTTACATTTTCAATATTTTGCTTAATAGTTGTTGCAATCTTAAAAGAAATTAATTGTGTAAAGTACTTGAGACATTTTGATGCGATAAGAGGCTGTAAACTTCAAGTAGTTTTATTATAAAATATTTTCTTGAGTTTAATTGCTTGCAGTCAGGAAATGTGTATGAGGTTGAGTTTTTATGTAGATGTTTATAGGTAAATTCGAGGTTTTGTTAATTTGTAACTGAAATACAAAGATAGGTATAATTTTGAGGGACAAATGGTTGATAGTGCATAATTTATGTTTCTATTTTCAGGTGCTTAATCCTTTCTATGTATTTCAACTGTTCAGTGTTATTCTTTGGACTTTTAATGGCTATTATTATTATGGTGTGGCAATCGTTATAATGTCACTTATATCAATAGTGACCTCCCTGCATACTGTCAGAAAGGTAAGATTTGCATGCAATGGTGATGTACTGACTATTTCCGATGAATTTGAAATTATTTTTTTTATGAAGCAGTAAGGAAGACAGACATTTCAAATTGATTTATTCTAACCTGGAGCATCTCCCAATCTACAAATCTCCCTCACCAGTTACTATTTACATTTTAATTGACTTCAAGAATTACAGTTTTTAGACTTTGTGATATTAAATTTCTGTGCTACTTGAAACACAACTCCATTTTAGCAGCAGAACGATGCATTGTGTGTTACATGGTATAACTCCCCTGCTATTGTAAAGCATCATATAATCCGACTTATCCTGAGCAAAGTAACAGGAATTTCACCAGTGCATATTTAAAGGTTTTGCGATACACCAAAATTCTGTGTCACACTTTTTAAAAAAAAGCATAAAACAGAAAACCATTGATTTTTGGTTGACTTAAAGCGGTGCCCAACAGCAGTTAGCTTTTAATTGGCCACAAGTCACCCACTGGTCTCTTGTCCAAGTGGCCATTGAGGCTTGGCGTTGTTGCCGAGCTTTTCCACCACATGCAGTATCGTAGCTGAACCTGATCCCCCCGACAGGTCAGACTCGGACTGCAGGCTGCCTCTCTCCCATCTCATGGTGGAGACTGGAGCTTCACGGCTGCCTGTGAGTTGTGAGACGGGTGCGTCTGTTGCAGATTGGATGTGGCCGGGAGTTGGTGAGGAGGCAGAGCTCTCTGGGGGAGCAGCGGGGCCATGGTGGAGCCACGGCATGCATCCCATCCACGTCAACACCCTCACGGTGCAGCGTGGGGATAGGAGTGCCC
The DNA here is from genome assembly GCA_030390025.1 of Squalus acanthias. Taxonomy (NCBI): domain Eukaryota; kingdom Metazoa; phylum Chordata; class Chondrichthyes; order Squaliformes; family Squalidae; genus Squalus; species Squalus acanthias. Next base: position 36,787,973 of record CM059429.1, read on the forward strand.
TCATTACTTCTCCCACCTTACCCCCCCCGGAGCGCTCATCCTCTTCTAATAACGCTAGCTACTGCTCATGCTGATGGCTGAGGCTGTTGCTGCTTTTCTTGCTCCATGTCTTCCTCTATCCAAATGGATAATGGCACCCCTGATGAGCAGTTAGAACTTACTGAGGGTAAGTAAGGCAAAACAAATGTTAGAAAGAAGCAATCTGGAAGCTTGAAACTCTCCCAGCAATACAATCAGCACAATGGTACACCGATCCCATGATGCTATTAGTTGTAGCTGAGTACCCCATTATATAGCACTTTCAGTGGCTCTGAGAGACCAATCCCACTGGGTTTTACTAGCGAGCTAGGCACTAAACGAACTTAACGTGATTTTGAGTTAAAATTACATCGAGGCTCTAATGACGTGGCAGCCCAATTTGCATGTATTGCCCCTGCCATCTCCCGCTTGCGCTTCTGCAAGGTTAAAATGGCGGTCGGTGGGAACGCAGTGGGAATGGACCAACAGGTTCTCTGCAGCAATTTTAACTGCCTGCCCAAATCCTTTATTTTGGGGTAGAGTACATGAGTAATTTGAGACATGACATGTGGTAAGTGTAGCATACTTGGGAAGAACAGGTGACTTTAGACCTATAGTTCCCAAAGCTCTCCACCACTGGAATTTTCTTAACGTCATGCCTGGTTCTGTTATAGACTAATTGATATGTTATAATTATATTATGCAACAACCAGGATGGTAGAAAGCGAACTGGACGGACAGTCTTTTTTCGTTTAGAAATTCCTATGTTCCTGCCGGGTGAGGTGGGTTAAACTCACCACCTTGGAGTTTTGTTATGTTTGCAGATATATTTGTAACTGTACAATTATATTGTATTTTAATAAATTGGTATGATTCTTTTTTTTCAGCAATACATTATGTTGCATGACATGGTAGCAGCTCATAGCATTGTCAGAGTTTCAGTGTGCAGAGCACACAATGGTAAGTGAATTTCTAAGTTGATTGGAAGCGGTAGGATTTTAAGTAACTTAAAAAGTCAAACTACACTAGTTTGATATTTATTTTGGGAATGTGAAATCTTTCCAGGTCACACTCTGGTTTTAAGCTGAGAGAATAAGCAGCTTTCAAACTCTGCCACATAACTACCCTTCTCTGCCTGAGTGGGTAAATCTAATTGCTAGGATTGAACAGAAGTGCTCTGGTGACAAATCTTCTCTCCAGTCTTTGTAGTCTGAAATATCTAACCTTGGTTAAATGTCTCTCTTGTTACTGTTATAACTTTTCCCAACAGTTTTATCTTGTGTTCACAGCAAAAATGTGGCTTCAGTCACAGACCGAGTCTCCTTTGATCTGAAACCAGTGCTTTTCTCGGTACCCTGCATGGATAGTCATGATATATTGGTCACTGGAAAGTACATGGAATGACCACCACCTTCTTTTGTCTCCTCTAGAGGGAGGGCAGTACAACACTCCATGTATACAAGCTAAAACTACTTGGTTAGACTTATTTCTAGGTTAATTAATATACAGGTGCCAAATGCTATCAATATGAGATACTGAATCAGCATATTGCTAAAACAATGAAATTAGAATCTGTCCATAAAGGATTAAAAATACCATTTTTTTTAAATGGACCATTGTCCCACAGTGTTTGCTTAACAATGAGATTTTTTGGCTGAAGGAGTCAGGTTTTAAGTTTGGTAGAAAGTCAGGTTTGTCTCTTGATAGACCTTCCAGATAGAATGTAAGTGGACGATGCAAAACTTAATCCATATACTGAATTTGGATCTCCAGCCAGAACCAAGACGAAGCAACCAGAGTTGTGATTTGTATCATGGAGGCTTTTCATGTTTGAGCCATTTCCTTGATGAAATAGTGTTTGACCAATCTCACACTTTGTGAGGTGGTAATGTCTGAAGGCTTGCCACTGACTTTATACTTTTCCCTTAATGGTTTAACAAGGAGAGATTAATTTTGTCTCTTCCACAGTCAGTCAATCTGCAAAAGTTAACATTTCAAATAGGCTAACCTAACCACCAAACAAGTGTTTGACTTAATTAGTTCCTGACCAAAGGCAATGAACAAAGAAAACCTATTTTGGGACAGATGTTTCCCGGTTAATTATGCTGCTGAGGTCTGTTTTATGCAGCCGATTAAAATGTAATGGTCACCCTTGCCACAGAAGGATGGGTTCCTACCAGAGACACTAATAGCTGAAGCCAACTTTTAAATTGCATTTGCTCTAAAATATCTGACCTCTCACAAAACAAAATACAGAAATATCCCTATTTTGTCACATCACCCAAGCAGTGAGGCTGAGGTTGGAAGCTCGGTGGAGCAGAGGGAATTAAAGTGGTATCCCACAGCTTTGCGGTTTTGTAATGTCTGTGTCCTGTTTCATCTGGTGTGATTTGATTTGCATTTAAAATTTTAAGGAAGGGGTTTGTACAATAGCTGCTTTATTGGCATATAATCCGAAATAAAATGCTTTGAATTCTGGGTCTTTCAGAAATAGAAGAAACTTTATCTACAGATCTGGTGCCTGGTGACGTTATAGTCATTCCAACTAATGGAACCATAATGCCTTGTGATTCAGTGCTGCTCAGTGGCACTTGCATTGTCAATGAAAGCATGTTAACAGGTAATTAATTACATGTTGGGTGAAAGGAAATTGTATTATTTAATCCATGTTGATAATCCTGTGGTACTTTCTGAAGGTTATGGTTACATTCAGTAAAATTCTCCAAAGGAAGAGAACGTTCGGAAGATATTATTCAACTATTCAATATTCTTAAAAGGAGTAAAGAAATTGAACCCTGATAATACCTTTTCAGATTACCACAAACTCTAGAACCAGTAGACATGGCTCAAGCTTAAAAGAGGGAAGATACATAAACAGTTTATATTGAACTACTTTGTACAGAGGATGGTGAATGCGTTGAACAAGCAGGGAGGCAATGAAGGCAGATATTGTGGGGGGAAATTTGAGAGAATTGGATACATATTTGAAGGAGTGGTTGATTGAGAAGTAATAGTTTTTGGGACCAGCCAAATGCACTGCAGAGTTTTTTCTGAACCTGTTCTTTCCTGTGATTCTAAAATGCAATGGTAAAGGAATTGTAAGTATTGAATAAGATAATGAGGGTATTCATTGGTATTGCCAATTTACTGGCTTACCTTATCTCTGATATTGAGTATTTTTGTTCGAGTTCTGCTATCCTGGTTGCTATGGATGTTTTTCAGATAATTTGCGGTGATGCATGGTGTTCTCAAGAAATTTAAATCTGTAATAGCCATTGAATTTTGAGTGACTGTTTAATTTAGAAATAGGTCAATATTTTTTGAGATTTCTATCTCGACAGAATTGCAGGTACTTTGTTAGCTCTCAGCCCCATCTTCTGTTCAAACAGCACTAAATTTGTGACAGATTTTTATTAGGTACGGGTATCGAGCTATGGATCAAAGACAGGTAAATGGAGTTGAGGTACAGATCGGCCATTATCTAATTGAATGGCGGAACAGCTCGAGGGGCTGAATGACCTATTTCTGTTCCTATGTCAGTCAGGTGGGATGTATAACAGCTAATATTACCAATTTTACACCATCACTGAAGTTAAATTATCCTCTATGAATCTCAGTTTAGTTATAATTAGAATTGCCACCGACTCAAAAGGTCAGAATGGGAAATCCTCCAGAAACCACAAGATTCATAGTTGTATCCATTAACATTTAGCTGTGGGGCTTGGTTGTACATTATGGGGTTGGATCCAGACCATACTGAATGGATGAAGGTGTCCTTAAAATGGAATTCGTTTTAGCAGTCTCAACCCAATTTCTTGTTGGCACATGCCTACAGTATTGGCAGCTGCTCAGAGGCCCAAAGATAGCTGATGTGGAAAATAAAAATGCCACACGGGTGTAGTAGAGATTGGAATCACTTTTTTTAAATGCACCCTTTTGTGGTACTCTTACAATCATATCTTGCATTCTATATATAAATGGCTTGAAATGGACCGAATTAGAGATCCTTTTTCTTTTAATAAAGGTGAAAGTGTTCCTGTAACAAAAATCAATTTGCCAAATCCAATTAAAAGTTCAAAAGGTCGAGAAGAAGATGAAATCTACAATCCAGAAAAGCACAAACGGCACACACTCTTCTGTGGTACCACTGTAATCCAGACACGATTTTATACTGGGGAGCTTGTGAAAGCTGTTGTAGTCAGAACAGGTAAGGTACTTTTCCCAAACAGACTGGTTATAAGCCCGATATTGTATGTACTGTGATGAGATTGTAGTGGGAATGATATTTATATGTATAAATAGAGATTATATATATATATATATATATTATATATATATATATATATATAGCTGCTCTAATAAGCTATTACCTGTGAAGCATATCCACATTAATCACAAGTAATATATGATTAGTGACAAGTGGACTCAGTTTATCAGAGAGATGGTGAAAACTTGTAACAAAAGAAATTGATTTGATTAGGTTAGATTAATTAAAAGTAAAATAAAAATAATAAAACTAATAAGTGAAGAGGAAGAAACAAGAATACATAAAAAGAGAACACAGGACAAGCAATACATTTTGGGGGAAAAAAAATTCTATTTTTGTTATTGTAGTACAGGATAAGTATTGTAGTAAAAGGGCTACTCCAGACATTTAAATAGTGTAATTCATAATATCATGGCATGTTTGGATGTCGTGATGTGTGAGCTGAAAACTTAATAAAAGGCTGGCTAAGGGAGCCTGGAATTTCACAGGGCCAGCAGACAATACAAGAGTTAAGTATGTCTTATTTCTGGATTTCCATAGTGGGGAATCTCTATTTGGGAGATAATTGACACGGGGTAAACACATAAATTTATTTCTCAGCCAAGGATCCCTTCTGCTGTGATCAGCATGCCCTTTGATTGGGATATGTCCCATTTCCTGTGCTTCTCCTGACACTCCCCCTCCCCCCCCCCCCCCCCCCCCCCCCCCCACCTTACAACCATGAATGACTCCCCTAGTTTTTGCATTCCTTTCTACCAGCCTCTGCATTCATTTTTTTTTTATTCGTTCATGGGATGTGGGCATTACTGGCGAAGCCAGCATTTATTGCCCATCCCTAATTGCCCTTGATAAGGTGGTGGTGAGCCGCATTCTTGAACTGCTGCAGTCTGTGTATTGAAGGTACTCTCATAGTGCTGTTAGGGAGGGAGTTCGAGGATTTTGACCCAGCGACGATGAAGGAACGCCAATATATTTCCAAGTCAGGATGGTGTGACTTGGAGGGGAAGTTGGAGATGACAGTGTTCCCATGCGCCAGCTGCCCTTGTCCTTCTAGGCAGTAGAGGTTGTGGGTTTGGGAGGTGCTGTCGAAGAAGCCTTGGCGAGTTGCTGTAGTGCATCTTGTAGATGGTGTACACTGCAGCCACGGTACGCCGGTGGTGGAGGGAGTGAATGTTTAAGGTGGTGGATGGGGTGCCAAACAAGCGGGCTGCTTTGTCCTGGATGATGTTGAGCTTCGTGAGTGTTGTTGAAGCTGCACTCATCCAGGCAAGTGGCGAGTATTCCATCACACTCCTGACTTGTGCTTTGTAGATGGTCAAAAGGCTTTGGGGAGTCAGGAGGTGAGACAGTTGCCGCAGAATACCTAGCCTCTGATCTGCTATTGTAGCCATTGTATTTATGTGGCTGGTGCAGTTAAGTTTCTGGTCAATGATGACCTCCAGGATGTTAATAGTGGGGGATTCGGTGATGGTAATGCCGTTGAATGTCAAGGGACGGTGGTTAGACTCTCTTGTTGCAGATAGTCATTGCCTGGCACTTGTGTAGTACGAATGTTACCTGCCACTTATCCGCCCAAGCCTGAATGTCGTCCAGGTCAGTGCACGACTGCTTCATTATCTGAGGAGTTGTGAATGGCACTGAACACTGTGCAGTCATCAGCGAACATCCCTATTTCTAACCTTATGATGGAGGGAAGGTCATTGATGAAGCAGCTGAAGATAGTTGGGCCTAGGACACTGCCCTGAGGAACTCCTGCAGCGATATCCTGGAGCTGAGATGACTGGCCTCCAACCACCACAACCATCTTCCTTTGTGCTAGGTATGACTCCAGTCAGTGGTGAGTTTTCCCCCTGATTCCCATTGACTTCAGTTTTACTAGGGCTCCTTGATGCCATACTGTCAAATGCTGCCTTGATGTCAAGGGCAGTCACTCTTGCCTCACCTCTGGAATTCAGCTCTTTAGTCCATGTTTGGACCAAGGCTGTAATGAGGTGTGGAGCCGAGTGGTCCTAGCAGAACCCAAACTGGGCATCAGTGAGCAGCTTATTGGTGAGTAAGTGCTGCTTGATAGCACTGTCGACGACACCTTCCATCACTCTGCTGCTGATTGAGAGTAGGCTGATAGGGCGGTAACTGGCTGCATTGGATTTGTCCTGCTTTTTGTGGACAGGACATACCTGGGCAATTTTACACATTGTCGGATAGATGCCAGTGTTATAGATGTACCGGAACAGCTTGGCTAGAGGCGCAGCTAGTTCTGGAGCACAAGTCTTCAGCACGATTGATTTGATTTGATTCCAGCATCTGAAGTATATGCTCTTTAAATCGATGATTTGTAGCTATTTTGAAATCTGTTTATAACTGAAATTAATAGTATTTTTGTCCCCTTTTTTCTCATCTTCTCCCGAAGCAAATGACTGATGCTGGAGTATGATTCCTTCAAGTGGCCGATCTTGATGCGAGCATAGCTTGCGAATGTCAGCAGGATGTTTGACAAGGCCATGTCTGATGTATTCCCCACCAATGTTCCCTCTTATTTTTTTTTGGACTGAGTGGGCCACGTTCTCCTTTGAGCGTGACCTTTTCGTCCGTGAGCAAATTTTACAACAACAGCAACAACTTTTACAACAATGACAGCAACAGCAACCTTTTAAAAGCATTTCTACAGTAATGCCATATTGCCACTACACCGTCTCAAATTATGAGACAATCAGACAAGGTTCTATACAAGTTTAACATAACTTCTCTGCTATTGAATTCTATTCCTCTAGAAATGAGCCCCAGTGCTTTACTTGCACTTTTATGGCTTTTTCAACCTGCGTTGCTACTTTTAGTGATTTGTGAATCTATACCCCTAGATCCCTTTGCCCCTCTACTCCATTTAGACTCTTATTTGCCAAGGAGTAGGTCGCCTCCTTATTCCTCCTACCAAAATGCACCACCTCACACTTATCTATATTGAAATTCATTTGTCATTTACATGCCCATTCTGCAAGTTTGTTTACAGTAGAATTAATTAACAGCTTTTAGTTCATCATGTACAAATTCTATAATTTACTTGTCAGAAATGACTGGGATATAAAAGAACTGCATAATAATGCATTAACGCTTCAGAAACGTCACTCAGTTACACGGTCATGCATCGACAAACAATCCAAAAGCCCAAGGTGAGCTGAAAGAGGCATAACTATTCGTGCAATTTGTATTAATTTTAAAGTTTTCAACGTATTAGTCCATCCCTCATGTCACTATAGCAATGGCTGCACAAGCAGCAGGAGCAGTGGCTTTCCTATGGCGCTGACGTGCTGTATGTCCACATAAGTGATTAGAATATTAATCACAATGCAACCAACAAGTATAAAGTGCTGTAGTTCTTTAGTTCACAGAATTAAAAAGAATTGAACAAAAACAGGTATCCGTATTTCCAACTTCAACCACTTCCATTAATAAATGTTTTCTTGAACCAGCACACACCCCACGTTATGTGTCAGAAATGCAGCACTTATTCACAAGTGCAGAAAAACACATACACAATTTGTGTCACCAAATTAAAAACAAAAAGCAGGAAAAGCTATGATTTAACAGAAATAAACGTTCATAAGAATATAAGAAGTAAGAGCAGGAGTAGGCCATACGGCCCTTCGAGCCTGCTCCGCCATTCAATAAGATCATGGCTAATCATCGACCTCAACTCCACTTTCCCGCCCGACCTCCATATCCCTTGATTCACCTGGAGTCCAAAAATCTATCTATCTCAGCCTTGAATATATTCAAAGACTCAGCATTCACAGTCCTCTGGGGCAGAGAATTCCAAAGATTCACAACCCTCTGAGTGAAGAAATTCTTCCTCATCTCAGTCTTAAATGACCTACCCCTTATCCTGAGACTCACCAGACAGGGGAAACAACCTCTCAGCATCTACCTTGTCAATCCCCTTCAGAATCGTGTATGTTTCAATGAGATCACCTCTCATTCTTCTAAACGCCAGAGAGTATAGGCCCATTCTACATAATCTCTCATCATAGGACAGCCCTCTCATCCCAGGAATCAATCTAGTGAACCTTCGTTGCACCGCCTCCAAGGCAAGTATATCCTTCCTTAGATAAGGAGACCAAAACTGTGCACAGTACTCCAGTTGTGGCCTCACCAAGGCCCTGTACAATTGTAGCAAGACTTTCTTACTCTTATACTCCAACCTCCTTGCAATAAAGGCCAACATGCCATTTGCCTTCTTTATTGCTTGCTGTACCTGCACGCTAGCTTTCTGTGTTTCTTGCACGAGGACACCCAAATCTCTCTGAACACCAACATTTGAAAGTTTCTCACCATTTAAAAATTATTCTGTTTTTCTATTCTTCCTACCAAAGTGAATAACCTCACATTTCCCTACATTATACTCCATCTGCCACCTTACTGCCCACTCACTTAGTCTATCTATATCCCTTTGCAGACTCTTTGTGTTCTCCTCACAGCTTACTGTCCCACCTCGCTTTGTATCATCAGCAAACTTGGATACATTACACTGGGTCCCTTCATCTACGTCATTAATATAGATTGTAAATAGCTGAGGCCCCAACACTGATCCTTGCGGCACCCCACTAGTTACAGCCTACCAACCTGAAAAAGATCCGTTTATCCCTACTCTGTTTTCTGTCCGTTAACAAATCCTCTATCCATGCTACTATATTACCCCCAACCCCATGAGCGCTAATCTTGTGTAATAATCTTTTATGTGACACCTTATCGAATGCCTTTGGAAATCCAAATATACTACATCCACTGGTTCCCCTTTATCCTGCTAGTTAAATCCTCAAAAAACACGAATAAATTTGTCAAACACGATTTCCCTTTCATAAAACCATGTTGACTCTGCCTAATCATGTTATGATTTTCTAAGTGACTTGATACCACTTCCTTAACAATGGATTCCAGCATTTTCCCGACGACTGATGTCAGGCTAACTGGCCTGTAGTTCCCTGTTTTTTCTCTCCCTCCTTTTTGAATAGCGGTGTTGCATTTGCGACCTTCCAATCCGCTGGGACCATTCCAGAATCTAGGGAATTTTTGAAGATCAAAACCAATGCATCTACTATCTCTTCAGCCACCTCTTTTAGAACCCTAGGATGTAGGCCGTCAGGTCCAGGGAATTTGTCGGCTTTTAGTCCCATTAGTTTCTCTAGTACTTTTTCTCTACTTATATTAATTACGTTAAGTTCCTCACCCTCATTAGACCCTTGGTTCCCCACCATTTTTGATATGCTTTTTGTGTCTTCTACTGTGAAGACAGATACAAAAAATTTGTTTAATGTTCTTGCCATTTCCTTATTCCCCATAATAATTTCTCCTGTCTCAGCCTCTAAGGGACCAACGTTTACTTTTGCTACTCTTTTCCTTTTTACATACTTGTAGAAACTTTTACGATCTGCTTTTATATTTCTTGCCAGTTTTCTCTCATTCTATTTTTTCCCTTTTCATCAATTTTTTGGTCAACCTTTGGTTTCTGAAACTCTCCCAATCCTCAGGCTTACTATTATTCTTTGCAATATTATAAGCTGCTTCTTTCAATCTAATGCTATCCTTAACTTCTTTAGTTAGCCACGGTTGGATCACTTTTCCCGTGGAGTTTTTGTTTCTCAATGGAATGTATTTTTGTTGAGAATTATGAAATATTTCTTTAAATGCTAGCCACTGCTTATCTACCGCCATACCTTTTAATCTATTTTTCCAATCTACCTTAGCCAAATCGCCCCTCATACCTATGTAATAGGCTTTATTTAAGTTTAAGACCCGAGTTTCGGACTTAGGCAAGTCACTCTCAAAATTAATGTAAAATTCTATCATATTATGATCACTCTACCCCAGAGGATCCTTTACTATAATTAACCCTGTCTCATTACACAATACAAGATCTAAAATAGCCTGTTTCCTGGTTGGTTCCATGACATATTGTTCGAGGAAACTGTCCCAAATGCATTCTATGAACTCGTTCTCCAGACTACCATTGCCAATTTGATTTGTCCAGTCTATATGAAGATTGAAGTCCCCCAAGATTATTGTATTACCTTTGTTGTAAGCTCCTAGTATTCTTGATTAATATTCTATCCAAGGGTGTAGCTACTGTTAGAGGGCCTATATACTATTCCTACCAGTGTTTTCTGCCCCTTGTTATTCCTTATCTTCACCCATACTGATTCTACTTCCTGATCTTCCGAGCCGAGATCCTTTCTCGCTACTGTCCTTATGTCATCCTTTATTATCAGGGCTACTCCCCCTCCTTTTCCATTCTGCCTGTCTTTTCGAAACGTCAAGTACCCTGGAACATTTAGTTCCCAACCGTGGCAACCTTGCAACCATGTCTTTGTAATGGCTATTAGATCAAACCCATTTATCTCTATTTGTGCCACTAGTTCATCTATCTTGTTATGAATGCTTTGTGCATTCAGATAAAGAGCCTTTAATTTAATTTTTTTTACCATTATTCCCTGCTTTGACCTTATTCTCTGCTGCACTGCTACCATTAAACTCTCTGTCCCTTCCTGTCACACTCTGCTTATTTTTACCCAAATCGCTACACTGCTCTATTGCCTTGACCTTTCTCTTTAGATTTCTAAATTTTCCCTCACCTGACCCAAACCCCCCACTTCCCCCTTTTTAGTTTAAAGCCCTATCTACAGCCCTAGTTATTCGATTTGCCAGGACGCTGGTCCCAGCCCAGTTTGCGTGGAGTCCGTCCCGACGGAACAGCTCCCTCTTTCCGCAGTACTGGTGCCAGTGCCCCATGATTTGAAACCCCTTTTTCCCACACCACTCTTTGAGCCATGCATTTAACTCTCTAATCTGCTTGACCCTATGCCAATTTGCGCGTGGCTCAGGTAGTAATCCAGAGATTATTACCTTTTGGTTCTGCTTATTAATTTAGACCCTAGCTCCTCAAACTCCCTCAGCAGAACCTCATTCTTAGTTCTACCTATGTCATTGGTTCCTACATGGACCACGACAACTGGATCCCCCCCTCCCACTCCAAGTTCTTCTCTAGCCACGAGGAGATATCCTTAACCCTGGCAGGCAACACAGCCTTCGGGACTCTCTTTTGCGGCTGCAGAGAACAGTATCTATCCCCCTGACTATACTGTCCCCTACTACTACCACATTCCTTCCTTCTCCCCCCACTTGGATGGCCCCCTGTACCACAGTGCCGTGGTCAGTTTGCCCATCCTCCCTGCAGGTCCTTTTCCTCACTCATAGAGGTAGAAAGTACCTTGTACCTGTTGGGCAAGGTCCAGGGCTGAGGCTCCTCCATCACTACATCCTGGGTCCTCATACCTTCCTGACTCGCAGTCACATCTTTCTTCCTGGACAGGAGAACCAATCAGACGAACTTGGAAATATTTACTAATATGTTGATGTTAATTTACGAATTTCGCTTCTAATGTTTTTCTCCCAAACATTCTCCACAATATTAATCCCTGCTCTTATCACGAAAAGTGTTGAATTATTTTAGGTACTTCCCAATTAAATAGTGGGTAACAAATTTCATTGTACTCTCAATTTTTAATCTCGTATTTCAAACATTTATACCAAATCAAAATTGTAAATTATTCATTTAATCGAAGTATTTTCTGTGTCTTTCTCATTAAACAAATAGTAGTTTCTTCTAAAGTAGCTTCCTGCAATTTTTATACGTCATTACATAACTCATGTTTCTTTTAACACTCCACTAAACGTTTAAGAGGAAATCTATATTTGCATCATTCCTGGGGCTTGTTGGGACTATAGAACAACAGACAAAATAAAATGGTTTGTGTTTTTCCCCTTTTTTGGTTCTCTTCCTAAACGTCTTAATACTTTTTATTGACTTTTAAAAAAATAATATGTAACCCCTCCCCCTCCAACAGCATGGTTGCATGTTTGTGTAAAGCTACTCACTTCAGTCGATCATTCAAAATCAAACATTGAGAAATTTCAATTTTAAAATGTTTTAAGCATTTCAGAGCCTCTTTAAAAGCATTTGGTAGCAAGACCTGGTTGAAACTTGTTTAGATGAGATTGATTTTTGTTTGTTTCTTCCAAAATCATATTCAAAACTTAGGGGGGACAAAAGTGTTTTTAACATTTTTTATGAAAAGTTCATTAAAAATCTTTAAATTCTTTCAAGACTCGTTGCAGCTTTGACAGAAGTTGCACCAAGTTTCTCTTTCCCACTTCAACGCTGTCATTAAACATACAACAAAAAATAATAAAATAAACTCTAATTCCAAACGGAGCCTAAATAAGAAAGTGAATAAAGTGGTTAAACTTCCGAAGAAGGTGGTGAGGTTATCTATCCCCAACCTTAGCGATGAGTTGGGATCAGTTTTGGAGAAGTTGTTTCCTCCTTTTCTGCTGCCGTTCCCTCCATCTCTCTCAGACTCTGAGGTAAAAACGGTGGCACAAACTATTTCCCGTCTCTCATAACATGATTTAAATAACCCTGATAGATTCTATCAAAACGGGGACAGCACCTGGCAAAATTTAACTGGAACTTACCGCGGGACGTTCAACATCACTTTCCTGTATTTTTTTCCGGCTTTAAACAATTTTCTGAATTTTTTGTTTCACTGGGGGCCTAAAACTTGTTTGCTTTAGCCTCCTTCCAGCGGCCATTGTACATGGGCTGCGCCTCCACCTGTGTTGTTCCAAAATGCGGCTGCCGCTCAGTCCCCGAGAACGGACTACACACATCTGGACCCTCACCCATCTCTCACTACCTGACTCTCCCTCCGTCGGCCCCCTCTCCCTCCGTCGGCCCCTGCTCTCCCTCCCTCCGTCCCCCGCTCTCCTTCCCTCCGTTCCCCCTTTCTGTCTCTCTCACCCCGGTCTCTCTCTCTTGCCCCGGTATTACCTAGGATTACATAGGATATACGGCACAGAAACAGGCCATTCGGCCCAATCAGTCCATGCCGGTGTTTATGCTCCACTCGAGCTTCCTCCCGTCTTTTCTCATCTAAATCTATCAACATAACCCTCTATTCCCTTCTCCCTCATATGTTTGTCCAGCCTCCCCTTAAATGCATCGATACTATTCGATTCAAACACTCCCTGTGGTAGCGAGTTCCACATTCTCACCACTCTTTGGGTAAAGAAGTTTCTTCTGAATTCCCTATTGGATTTCTTGGTAACTATCTTATATTGATGGCCTCTAGTTATGTTCTTCCCCACAAGTTGAAACATTCTCTCTGTATTCACTCTTATCAAAACTTTTCATAATTTTATAGACCTCTATTAGGTCACCCCTCAGCCTTCTTTTTTCAAAAGAAAAGAGACCCAGCCTGTTCATCCTTTCCTGATATGTATACCCTCGCATTTCTGGTATCATCCTTGTAAATTGTCCCTGCACCCTCTCCAGTGCCTCTATATTCTTATTATAATATGGCGACGAGAACTGCACGCAGTACTCTAAGTGTGGTCTAACCAAGGTTCGATACAGGTTTAGCATAACTTCCCTACTTTTCAATTCTATCCCTCTAGAAATAACCCCTAGTGCTTGGTTTGCATTTTTAATGACCTTGTTAATCTGTGTCGCAACTTTTAGTGATTTGTGTATTTGTACTCCGAGATCCCTTTGTTCTTCTACCCCACCGAGAATCCCACCCTCCAAGTGATAAGTGACCTCCCTATTCTTCCTACCAAAATGTAATACCTCACATTTGTCTGTGTTGAACTTCATTTGCCAATTATTTGCCCATTCTGCAAGTTTATTAATGGGCCAGAAATTCGGTTTTCCGGCTTCCTGCGGGTGCAAGCATCGCGCGCGTACTTACCTACCGCGCCTGCCGTTGTGTTTTGGGCCCACGAGAACTTCGGGTCCTAGGCCTCCTCCAGCTGCCGGCGCGCAGTGCTTGCGTGTCCCAGGGGTGCAGTTAATTCGAAGCGTCCCTGGGATCACGTGGGCCATGGAGAGCCAATCCTAGCAGGGCATTTTCATTCATAGATTTGACAGGAAGACCTGTCAAATCTATGAATTGAAATCGGCCCCAAATCCACACTTAAACTTCAAATAAATTTTTTTTTTAAATCACATTTTTAAAATAACTATAAGTTAAATAAATTAACTACTTTAACCAAAAATTTAAATTTTTGATAAAATTAATTATACTTTTTAACGGTGCTAAAAATAAACTTACCTTTCTTTAAAGTATCTAAAAAAGATAAACCTGTTGGAAAAAATTTTAAAATTGTAATTAATTAACCACTTACCTTGTTAAAAACGGGTCTTGCGCCTCCTTTTTAAAAGCGCAGCTTCTTCCATACTTACCTTCCCGGAGAAACCTGAAAAAAAACCGAAGTTCGCTGCGTGCGCGCAGCCTCTCCCACGCACGCAGTTCACCTCTGAACCCCTCCCTTCACGAGACCGGAAGTTCCGGTTTCCCGCGCATGCGCAGTGCATGCAGGAAACCGGCACTTCAAGTGGCCTTATGGGTGAGTACACAGCGCGTACTCACCCGACAAGCGCCGAATTTCTGGGCCAATGTTCTCCTGTAATTTGTTGCAGTCCTCCTCAGTATTGACTATCCCCAATTTGGTATCATCCGCAAATTTAGAAATTGTGTTTTTAATTCCAAAGTCTAAATCGTTAATGTAAATTGTGAACAGCAGTGGTCCCAGCACTGATCCTTGTGGAACACCAGTACCCACCTTTTGCCACTGTGAATAGCTACCCTTTACTCCCACTCTCTGCTTTCTGTCTTGAAGCCAGCTGGCAATCCAATCTGCTACTTGTCCCCTGACTCCGCATACTTTGACTTTATTCATTAGTCTATTATGGGGTACCTTATCGAAGGCTTTTTGAAAATCTAGATAAATTGCATCTACTGCATTACCATTGTCTACTCTCTGTTACCTCTTCAAAAAATTCAGTAAGGTTGGTCAAGCAAGATTTTCCCTTTTGAAATCCATGCTGACTATTCTTTATTATACTTTTCGCTTCTAGATGTTCTTCTATTCTCCTTCAGTAGGGATTCCATTATTTTTCCCATCACCGATGTTAACCTGACTGGTCTATAATTCCCTGGACATGTTCTATCCCCCTTCTTAAATATAGATATTATGTTAGCTATCTTCCAGTCCTCTGGCACTACACCTTTTTCTAATGCATTATTAAGTACGTATAGTAATGCCTCTGCTCTCTTCCCTAGATTCTTTTAAAATGCGTGGATGCAATCCCTCCGGATCAGGAGTTTTATCCTCTTTGAGTTTAATTAGTTTATTTAATATATCCCCTTTTTATTTAAAATGCACTTATCTCATTACTCATCTCATCATCCAATGTCATGTCCACCTGTTCTATCTCCCTGGTAAATACCGAAGCGAAATAATGATTTAATATTTCTGCCATCTCTCTATCGTTACCTGTGGTATTGTCCTGTCCATCCCTTAATGGCTCTATTCCTATCCCAACCTTTTTTTATTGATGTGCCTGTAAAATATTTTACTATTTTGTTTTATGTTCCTTGATAATTTAATTTCATAGTTCCTCTTTGCCTTCCTAATTTTTTTTTGACTTCTCTCCTAATCCCTTCATATTCTCTTATCAGGCACTCCTCTACTGTCTATGTACTTAATGTATGCCTCTTTCCTTACCCTGAATTGTTTTCTTATGTCTTTATTCATCCATGGAGTCTCATTAGTGTTTAGTTTGTTCTTTCCTTTTAGCGGAATATATTTTTCCTGCACTCTGTTTTAAATGTTTCCCATTGTCGTTCTACATCATTGCCAATATTGTTGCCTATTTTATCTTCCCAAGTTCTATTCTCAGCCCTCAAACAGCTTTTCTCCAATCTATTAACTTGTTTTTTCTCATTCTTATGTCCTTCTCTATTGTCATCTTAAAGCATATTATATTATGGTCACTATTACCTATATGTTCCCCTAGTTTTACTTTTCTTATCTGCTCTGGCTCATTCCCCATAACTAGATCCAATAGCGAATCCTCCCTTGTTGGGCTTGTTACATATTGGATTAGAAAGGAGTCCTGTAGACATTGTATGAATTCCATTCCCTTATCCCCTTTAACTACCTCTTCTGTCCAATTAATATTGGGGTAGTTGAAATCCCCATGATGATTATTCTATGTTTTTTACTCATTTCCCTAATTTGTCTGCATATTTCTCCCCCTGTCTCTCTCTCTCTCTCTCTTTCTCTCTCCCCCCCATCTCTTTCTCTCTCCCCCCCATCTCTTTCTCTCCCCCCCCCATCTCTTTCTCTCCCCCCCCATCTCTTTCTCTCCCCCCCATCTCTTTCTCTCCCCCCCATCTCTTTCTCTCCCCCCCATCTCTTTCTCTCCCCCCCATCTCTTTCTCTCCCCCCCATCTCTTTCTCTCTCCCCCATCTCTTTCTCTCTCCCCTCCCCATCTCTTTCTCTCTCCCCTCCCCATCTCTTTCTCTCTCCCCTCCCCATCTCTTTCTCTCTCCCCTCCCCATCTCTTTCTCTCTCCCCTCCCCATCTCTTTCTCTCTCCCCTCCCCATCTCTTTCTCTCTCCCCTCCCCATCTCTTTCTCTCTCCCCTCCCCATCTCTTTCTCTCTCCCCTCCCCATCTCTTTCTCTCTCCCCTCCCCATCTCTTTCTCTCTCCCCTCCCCATCTCTTTCTCTCTCCCCCCCATCTCTCTCTCGCTCCCCCATCTCTTTCTCTCGCTCCCCCATCTCTTTCTCTCGCTCCCCCATCTCTTTCTCTCGCTCCCCCATCTCTTTCTCTCGCTCCCCCATCTCTTTCTCTCGCTCCCCCATCTCTTTCTCTCGCTCCCCCCATCTCTTTCTCTCGCTCCCCCATCTTTCTCTCGCTCCCCCATCTCTTTCTCTCGCTCCCCCATCTCTTTCTCTCGCTCCCCCATCTCTTTCTCTCGCTCCCCCATCTCTTTCTCTCGCTCCCCATCTCTTTCTCTCGCTCCCCCCATCTCTTTCTCTCGCTCCCCCCATCTCTTTCTCTCGCTCCCCCATCTCTTTCTCTCGCTCCCCCTATCTCTTTCTCTCGCGCCCCCCATCTCTTTCTCTCGCGCCCCCCATCTCTTTCTCTCGCGCCCCCCATCTCTTTCTCTCGCGCCCCCCATCTCTTTCTCTCGCGCCCCCCATCTCTTTCTCTCGCTCCCCCCATCTCTTTCACTCGCTTCCCCCATCTCTTTCTCTCGCTTCCCCCGTCTCCCCCTCCCTCCGCCCCCATCTCCTCCCGTCTCTCTCTCTCTCTCTCTCTCTCTCTCTCTCTCTCTCTCTCTCTCTCTCTCTCTCTCTCTCTCTCTCTCTCTCTTTCCCCCACCCCACCCCCCAAACCGGCCACCAACGAGTCCCCTGACCTCTGCACGGAGCCGACAAAAACATGGCCCAAGTGGGTACTGCGCACGCATGGCTCCGGTATCCCGCGAGCTGGCGCTGAAGGCTGAAAGGCGAACAATCTGAGCGCGGGCATTCTCCTACTGTCCCGTTGAAAGGTCAAAGTTCAAGGGAGAAAACCAAACCCGTCCCGGCGTTACACAGCAACCCATTAACCATCGGAACACACACTTCAAGAGCTGCAATTGCGATCGGCTCTGAGGTCGCAAGACTCGCAAACTAATCTGTCTGGATTCCCGCCCCGCCCCAGCTACTGTCCAGTTCTCTGTGTGGCATTTAATTTGAAGTGCGTGCGAGCTCTGTAATGTGTGCGCGGCCGCGGACCTTAGAGGGAACAGTGTTCCCCGCCCGACTTCCATACCTGCACACTTTCTGCCACTGGATACAATCAAGAGCAAGATCTGTGACTTGTTCTTATTCTCTCTAAAGTCTGAGCTCACCAAATCCCACTGTTGTTTCCCAGTGCCACCTGGTTACAGTCTGCTAATTCAGCATAGACCAGGGATTGTATTTTTTTTAAAAGAAATAAAATTAGAGGTCATCATAACACTGTAGAGCAGAACAGCAATACTATAGCATAGGTTTCTAACAGTCAAAGACATGACACAAGATTAAGAGTAATGGTGAAAAATGTAGATTGCAGCTAACTCGGATGGATAGTTGCAGCTACTGATCTTGGGGAAAAAAGTCGCAGCCGAGGCAATATCCCCCTGACTTCCCACCACATACATTGAAATGGGGGCAGGGGGGGTGGGGGGCACAGAGGAAATGGAGTCCTCTAGAGTTCCAGCATCATCAATGTAATAGTGATTGTAACCAACAATTTAAATTTCAAAGAGATTGTGGTTCCACCTGTTTATTCCTTTGTATTTATCTACATGTAATACGTTCTACTTTTGTGCTTGTTCCAGGAAGTTAGTTGTATAGTGCAATTTTAGAAAGTATAGTGTTATAAAATAGGTTTCTGTATAAGTTAGTGCTATGCAATAAATAAATATGAGGGCAGGGATTGAACTGCATTATACCTATCATAATGTTCAATTTTTTTTTAAGGCTTTGGTACTACAAAAGGGCAACTTGTACGCTCAATCTTATATCCAAAACCAACAGATTTTAAACTGTACAGAGATGCTTACCTCTTCCTACTCTGCCTTGTTGGCGTAGCAGGGATTGGATTTTTATACACGGTTATCAACAGTGTTTTGAATGGGGTATGTCTTCGCTCTCTCTTTTCTGAGTACTTAGTTAACTTGTTAAAGGGAGGAAAAAAGTGTGTTTCAAAATTTGTAATTAGAGAACTGTGTACAGTACTTAGTTAAATAACTGCATATGCTTTGTAATTATAAAAAAGTTGTCGCTATATGGATTATCTTAGATAGAGAATGTTCACCAGAAATAAATCTTGAATGTCAATTCGAATAGGAATTTTTTTATCTGTAATTAATAGGCTCAGTGGCAAAAAATGTATTTAGAATCCTGCTCACTCACGCCTCAGAAAATTCCAATTTATCTGCTTTATTGCCATATGCTTTTTAAATTAATCTTTGATTACTTTTTTTTGGTCCTTTTTTTGCTGCAGGTCGGAGTTGGCACCATCATTATTGAGTCACTTGATATCATCACAATTACTGTTCCACCTGCTCTTCCAGCAGCACTGACTGCTGGGATTGTCTTTGCACAAAGAAGACTGAAGAAATTAGGCATTTCCTGTATCAGTCCTCAGAGAATAAATATCTGTGGACAGCTTAATCTGATTTGTTTTGACAAGGTTAGAAACTGCAACGTTCATGCTCTCTACTAATAAAATGATTGAAGAGGTAAAACACATCAATGAGGCTTTAAGATCAGCTTTGAAAGGGATAAGGAATGTTGTATAGGCAGGCACTGCACAGAAAATCTTTTTGGCAAAAAAAATAAGTTAATACTGTCTTTAAAAACCTTTCCAGTTGTCTTTTACAAGCTGTTTTTTTAAAAAAAACAAGGGATTGATGCTCCAGCTAAAAAAAAAAGGAAAATAAAAATAAGAACTTCAAATGCTGGAAATCTGAAATAAAAAAGGAAAATGCTGAAAATGCACAACCGGTCAGTCAGTACCTGTCAAGAGAAAAGACAGGTTATGACTTTTTTTGGGTGTGTATCTTTCAACACTGAACACTGAAAGATAAACCAGCATTTTAGTAAGGCTGGAAAAAGAAATAGAGAGAAAAGCAAGACGCAGAAGAGAATCAACAGATGTACAAATTACTGAGTGTTTCATGTGCATTTTCTTTTAAAATTTCAGATCTGGTGCATCTGTAGCTTTCTTTCTCTATTTTATCTTATTTTTTCAGGTTTTCGTTTCTGTGGACCTCGCATGTCTTATGATCCCCCACTATTTACATATTCTATTGTCCTTTTTATCGGCACCATCTCACTAATCTCTTACATCGTGCTAACAGTCTTCTATTAAGCATTTTGCAGGGTATTTAACCCATTAACTCCCTCAGTCATTCAAAACTCTGCCGCTCATGTCCTAACTCGCACCAAGTCCCGTTCATCCATCACCCCTGTGCTCGCTGACCTACATTGGCTCCTGGTCCGGCCTCGCTGCAATTTAAAAATTCTCATCCTTGTTTTCAAATCCCTCCATGGCCTTGCTCCTCCCTATCTCTGTAACCTCCTCCAGCCCTACAACCCTCAGACATCTCTGCGCTTCTCCAATTCTGGCCTCTTGCGCATCCGTGATTTTAATTGCTCTACCATTGGCGGCCGTGCCTTCAGCTGCCTAGACTCTAAGCTCTGGAACTAAACCTCTTCGCCTCTCTGTCCTCCTTTAAGACGCTCCTTAAAACCTACTTCTTTGACCTAGCTATTGGTCATCTGTCCTAATATCTCCTTATGTGGCTCGGTATCAAAGCGCTGTGGGACTTTTTGCTATGTTAAAGGCGCTATATAAATGCAGGTTGTTGTTGTATCTGTTGATACCTTTCCTCTCCCTCTCTCCCTTTCAGTCTGACTGAAATGCCCATTTATCTTTGTCTATTGAAGAGTACGCATCCGAAAAAGTCATACCTGTCTTTTCTCTGTTGACTGACCTGCTGTGTATTTCCAGAATTTTCCATTTTTATTGGAATATTCTTATACTTTTGTGAGAGACAAAATACAAACACAAGTTCAATATTGAAACGAAATTATAACCATTAAGAAGCTTAAGGCATAATAGCCATGTTTTACACTGAGATGTTGCATAGCCCTAGTTGCATTACAAGTTTTTGTTCAATATCATTTCAATTTCTAAAAGTTTTATCCTTTTTTTGGCTTTAGACTGGAACACTTACTGAAGATGGCCTGGACATTTGGGGCATTCAAAGAGTGGAAGATAATAGGTCTGAAACATATCAATTGTACACATGTTATTTAGGCTCCTTAAACTACAAAAAACCTTAATCTAATGGTGTCGGCATAGTTTGTGAGCTTCAGATGAAGTTTGTGAGTGAAGTGGACATATGAAAGCTGGTCTGTTGCTTGTGAATCAAAGCTAGGATGATAGCAGCTGTACACAGCATTCACAGGAGCAAGCATTTTATAGTTTTTGCGACCTCACAGTCTCTTTGGCACTAAGAGGATTGGTGCTTCACTTGTGTATTTAGTCTTCCTACTCAATCTGCTAATTTGTGGAATGCTAAGAGGCACTTTTCCTTCTCTTGCACTCTGGTGAGAGAAAGCAAGAACATGATTAGGTGGGCTATCTCAGCATCCATAATGCTTGAAATAGATTCCAACTTTGGAAATGAGCCAGACCACTGGATGTGATTCTCAATAGCTGGGAGTTTTGTCAGGGTAAAATTAAGGTTAAAAACATTTTTAATAAATGCAGTAAAAGGTTGGATTTGAATAATACAAATATTTGGTGCAATTTTGTTGATTTCAGTTAAGATGGTTAGACTGAGACTGAAGATTATTCACTATCCATCAATATTCAGTGTTTTAATAGTACTGCTGCAGCATTATTTTAGTCTAATTTAATTGGTAACAATCACAATTGAGGAAAACATGCTTATGCATTTTTGCAACTCTCTACTGGATTCTGAAAATTGACTTTCAGTTTAATTGTAAAATCTGTTAAATTATTTTCCATTTTGATGCAATTGATAAATGAAGGAAGAAATTTGAAGCATTTTTTGTTCTATATTTAGTTTTTTGCCATCGGAGCAAAGCGTTTGTAAGGAGAGCTTGGTGAAGTCACAGTTTGTGGCTTGCATGGCAACCTGTCACACACTTACTAAAATTGATGGGAAATTATCTGGTGACCCATTGGATTTAAAGATGTTTGAAGAAACTGGTTGGGTGAGTCTTGCATTTGTTCAATAACTAAGCGTAACTCTTAGACTGCAAACTGTGAAGTCTGGTTTAATAGTAAACTGGGTGGTTTAAAATATTTTGAACTGTATTAAGTGTTTGTTTCGCAAAGTTACTGAAGAGGAGCCTGGTATTTTGTTATCAAGGGGTATCAAAAAAGATCTTTGGCTTTTTATTAACTGTTGTTTTTGAATGCATATTGTTGGCATTAATTGGGATGGAAAAGTGAGTTCATTTAGTCACAATGGCCCAGATTTTGCGGTAAAAATAACGGTGAGGCCATCAGGGTCACCGTTATTATGGAGCAAATCGACAGCAACTTCTGGCGACTGCACATGCGCAGTTAAATGCGTAAATCAGGAAGTTGCTGTCCGAGTCGTCCTGCTCCTCCAGAAGCTGCGCTATACCGGTATCTCGCCAAGAGACTCAGCATTCGAATACATGGAAGGGTGTGAAGATACCCACTAAACACGCTAGAAAAAGTTGGGGCTTGACCATTCAAGTGTAAGCGAATTTTTAACGGCGTGATAAGTCTTAATTACTACCAAACAATCTCTGGCACTGAAAATTTACTTTCAAATGTGTGGAGCCTCCTTCCTTTAGATTTTAATTATTGTTGGAGATTTAAATTTTTTTTTAACTTTTTCTTTGTCTCTTTTATCTCTCTCTCTGAATCCAATCTTTCTTTCCCTCTCTTTATTTGGCTTTCTGTATATGATTTGGCAATGAATTAAATATTCCAACTTCCACTTCCTGGTTTAGATTCTGCATGTCTCAGTAAGGATTCTTCAATCTGATTGATTAAGGAGACACACCGTTGCTTGCCCTGTTCACCCAGGTCCCAGATCCCCTGTAGAGGGCTCCGTGCTGTTTTGGATTTCTAATTACTGCAAGTCGCAGTGCAAAAGGCCACAGAAAGTCGGTGGGCAAGTGTAACTGTAGTGAATGGCTGGCGCCGTTCCTTCACCGCTGACCGCAAAATCCGGGCCAATATTCATTTAGGCATGGTAATTTCACGCGTCCATTTTAGAAATAGTATTAACAGGGTTTCAAAACCTTAATACTGTTTATTATGTTTTATATTAAAGGTTCTTGAGGAAGCAAGTGAAGAAGAGACTGCTTTACATAATCAAATCATGCCCACTGTAGTTCGACCTTCAAAACAGCTTCTCCTTGAACCCAAGGCGGTGATGGAACATGAAATGGTGCATTTTTTTTAAGGCAACTTTAAATGACCTTAACCATGACTGGCCAGATGGTCCACAGTTGTCTTTTCCAATCCTATAAATCCCTATGTTTTTCCACAGTGTTTGTTTTTATTCAGTTTTCAGAATAATTAAAAAAAGGACTACAGTATTCTTTGAAGCACAGAAAATATAGGCATACAAATTCGGCCAGGCAGCGGCCATTTTTCGAGCGCTAAATGGCCTCCTAAGCCTCCAATATGGCGGGCAGTAAGCGCAGGCTCATTACGAGCCAGAAGTGCATCATCTGTCATATTGGTAAAAGCCAAAAAATCGGCGTGCAGTGACCACGCCTGAAACAGGCGATAGGCTCTACATTTGCAGATAAGGGACCTCAACAGCTCGACATAGTGAAGAGCAGAGCCGTTATTTTTGGCCCTGCCGCAAACTCTTCCCTTGTTACTGAATACATCTTCCCTCCCCAGCCGCACTCTCTGGCTGAATGAAACTCTCTCTAGTCTCTCTGACCTGTTTGATCCTGAGCTGAGCTTTAAATCACAAATCCTATCGATCACCAAGACGAATTACTCTCTCTTCCGCAACGTTATCCATTTCCGCCTTTATGGCAGCCCTTCTACAGCTCAGACCCTTGACCATGGCTGTCACTTCCTTCATCAATAATTCTAGTGGTCTTCTTGCTGGCTTCTCATTCATCACCATTCAGAAGCTCCAACTTGTCCAAACCTTAGTTGTATGTATCTTGTCCCAAACTCTGCTGCACATTTTCTGACGATCACTAAATCTCACTTGCCCATCGCTCCCATGCTCGTTGACCTACACTAGCTCCTGATACCCTTAAATAACACATCTAAAATCCTTGTACTTGTCTATAAAGCCCTTTTTTTTTCTTGCCTCGCCCCTCTCTGAAATCTTCTATGCTATATCTTCCAGGCTTCTCTCTCTCTCTCTCTCTCTCTCTCTCTCTCTCTCTCTCTCTTTCATTCACCTTCCTCTCTCTCTCACTCACAGCCTTCTCTTTTGGGGCACCTTCTCTCCCTCTCGCCATCCTGCCTGCCTTCCCTCTGGACCCCCCCCCCTCCCCTCCCCCGCCTATTGGCTTTAGAAGTGTTATGTCGGAGTACCAGAAGCTAGTTTAAGTCAACGAGGATGGGAGCGATGAACAAGTGAGACTTAGTGCTTGACAGAACATGTGCAGTGGAGTTTGGGACAGAATGAAAAGCCCAAATTGCTCCAGTTTTTTTTTCTCTCCACTCATACCGTTGACACTGGGGATCAGCCTCATGACCTTTCTCTGCACTGCCTTCAGTGCTTTAATGCCTCTCTTGTTTATTGGCAACCAGAACAGGATGCAGTATTCAGGGTGCGGTCTGACACTGAACATTATATCGTTTGATCATTACCTTTCTCGGACTACTGTTTTGGCTATGCAGTTCAATCCTATTGGCCTTGTTGATTGCTGCTGCTCTGCATTGATGGACATGTTTAGTGTCCAGTCTACAAAGATTCCTAGGCCAGTTCCAGCTTCATCCTTAGCTATTGTAACACCATTTGTGGCGTATGTCTGCCATCTGTTCTTTCTTCCTATGAGTAGCACATAACATTTTCCTGCATTAAGTTTCATCTGTCATTGTTCTGCCCACTTACAATTGTTGGGCTATGATTGATGTGCATGCTCCGGTCAGTTCTTCAGGTGTTCAACAGCCAAACCAATGGTCCTTAATTGGACCGCTGGAGGCCGCCATCTGAAAGATAAGTTATAAGTTGTTTTTTTTTGCTTGCCTTATTGTGGAGCCAGATGGGGCAGGAGTGCTCCACATTAAGGCCGTGGGCAGGAGTGCTCCACATTAAGGCCGTGGGCAGGAGTGCTCCACATTAAAGCCGTAAGCCCCTGCTGGCTACCGCTCTCTCCCCAACGAGTGCCTCGCCAGGCTCCCCCACACCCTCTTGGCTGCCATTCGAGCTTGCTGATCTTGCAGCGTCCAATGACCACCGAACTGGCTCTGGGGCTGCGAATGACGCCCGCAGCTCGCCAGTACGATCCTAATGAGGCCGGAGGAACCATTTGCCATGGTGCTACCGCCGGCCTCATAAGGTGTGTGCAGCATGCGCTGCTTTGAGAATGTGCCCCGATTTCTAGCGCAATCCAATTTCTAGGCCAGTGATTTTACTTAGGATTTCTTTGTTTGGAAAGGTCATGTTGCTTGTGTCTTCCCTTGTCAAATTTGTTTAGTTTGAGGTTTTTAGATTTGGGCCTGTATTTATCCTGGATGCTGAGCATTCTATCTTTAAAGTTGTTCCATTTGTCTTCTACTGAAGCATTGTTGAACAACTGCCCAAATCCATTTGCTTAAGTTGTTTCCTCATTTCATTGAACTTAACCCTTTTAGAATTATATACCTGGCTCCTGGTCTTGGATAGTTCTGACTCCCAGATCACGTTAAATTTTATCATTTCGTGGTCACTTTCCCATGGAGTTCTATGACTTCTATTTCCTGTACATTTTCTCAATCACTTACAAATACCAGATCAAGAAGAGCATTGTTTCTTTGATGCACTGGGTCAAGAAGCAATCATGCACTACATGTACCAGTTCTGACTCTAAACAACTTGTGTTTTCCCAGTTTAAATGTCTTTATGTAATGTTTTTACTATTAAACTTGTATTATTTAATTATAAGGTGTAGGATAGATCTTACGTGAGAAATACTGTACAAAAAACATTTTACAATGTTAAAACTTTAGGCTTAAAGTACACAGAGCAGCTTGAGCATTTGTCCTGTTGAAATATTTATAAAGCACGCTCTGAATGTGTTTCTTCACTGTAGTAGTAGGAACATAAATTCAACTAGCATTCATTTGTAGTGTGTTTAAATGGAGAATTGCAATATAATGTATTTACTGTAGTTCTATTTTTTTTCAGGAAATGTATGATCTCCCAGTAAGTACAACTTTGGAAGGCTTCCACCTCCGTAACATCGCCCATCTCTGCCCTTGCCTCAGCTCATCCGCTGCTGAAATCCTCATCCATGCCTTTGTTACCTCTAAACTTAACTATTCCAACGCACTCCTGGCTGGCCTCTCACATTCTACCTTATGTAAACTTGAGGTCATCCAAAACTCGGCTGCCCGTGTCCTAACTCGCACCAAGTCCCGTTCACCCGTCACCCCTATGCTCGCTGACCTACATTGGCTCCCGGTTAAGCAACGCCTTGATTTCAAAATTCTCGTCCTTATTTTCAAATCCCTCCATGGCCTCGCCCCTCCCTATCTCTGTAATCTTCTTCAGCCCTACAACCCCCCCCCGCGATATCTGCGCTCCTCTAATTCTGCCCTCTTGAGCATCCCTGATTATAATCGCTCAACCATTGGTGGCCGTGCCTTCTGTTGCCTAGGCCTGAAGCTCTGGAATTCCCTGCCTAAACCTCTCCGCCTCTCTACCTCTCTTTCCTCCTTTAAGACGCTCCTTAAAACCTACCTCTTTGACCAAGCTTTTGGTCACATGCCCTAATTTCCCCTTATCTGGCTCGGTGTCAAATTTTTTGTCTTATACTCCTGTGAAGCGCCTTGGGACGTTTTACTATGATAAAGGCGCTATATAAATACAAGTTGTTGTTGCTTCTCAAATCTATTTTTATTCAGAAACAATTACTATACTGAATACTTACCCACATTGTTTCTGTGCAGGCATCATATGAAATAGGTATTGTACGGCAGTTTCCATTTTCTTCTGCTTTGCAACGGATGAGTGTTGTAGCCAGAGTGCTGGGTGAAAGACATATGGATGCCTACTTAAAAGGTGCACCTGAGATGGTTGCTAACCTCTGCAAGGCAGAGACAGGTAAAGTAGTATCTACTGTTTGCCATTTTCTTTTCATGAACTGTTGCCAAGTACTGTTGCAAATAATCCTAAATTTAAGTAAATGTTTTGGTAGAATACTTTCCTGACACTTGTAAGAGTAGAAATGACTGTACAAATGCTTAATGTGCTCCTATCAAATTCCTCTCTGCCCTATATTAATGGGGATGCTAACCCATTTTATTTAACACCTCTTAAGATAGCGGAGAGAGGAATTGATATGAGTCTATTAAGGCTTATCTTTTACATTGTATTTGCAAATTGTTTGATTTTTATGGTTCTTTTGACATTCATATGATGGTTTTCTGTGGGTTTTTTTCAGTTCCCAAATCTTTTTCTGAAGTGTTGAAGATTTACACAAAACAAGGCTTTAGAGTCATCGCACTTGCCCACAGGAAATTGGGATCTAAACTAACTTGGCACAAAGTGCAGAATGTCAGCAGGTAATATAACTAATCCTCTGGTCCCTGTAGCATTTTGAAATTAATTTAATGGCCTCAAATTTAACTCTGAGCGGGGTTGGTGTGTGGGTGTGGCCAGGGCAAGCGACAAACTCGCATGCTGAGGCCCGGTGAATTTTAGCTCCTGGAGCATAATTTCAATATTCGGGATCGGACTCGCGCCCAAACCCGGCAGGAAGCACTGCCTGGCCGGCAGGCGTGGGCAGGATTTTGGGTGGCTGGAGGTCGCACCGGGGACTTGCGGGAATGGTCCCCGGCAGTCAGAGAAGTGTTGGGGAATTATGCGTCCTAGGATCAAAAACTTGCCTGTACAAAGCCCTCAACCTATGTGCACTGTATCAGGGTGATTGTGCTATTCTGTACTTCCTGGTGTCCTTTTTTGTGGGTGACAAAAAATATATAAGTAGAGCAGAAATTCAGCAATGAACCAAGAACTAGGTGCAAATAAAGCTTTATCATAAGGCATCCTTCCCCCACACCCCACCCCACCCCAGTTTCCTGAATTATAAGCTAGGAATTTCCTGGAACTTTTCAGCATAACTATGGCATAAGAGTGGAGCGGCGTCCTTTATTCCTGAAGAAATTCATGGCTAACAGATTTACGCTGGTTTTACGCCAAAACGCCGCCATGCGTTAATTTAGGGCCCGAAGTGACCCAATATCTGCATAACTGGAGGAGTAATTCAGGTTTTTCTCAGATCTGAAGCTTTAAAAAATTTTTGGAAAAGAGATACTTTAGTAACTATTGATGCTTCCTTGTTCAAAAATACCATTTTTATTTCATTCTACGTAAATAATTTTAACTGTTAAATAGAAACTGCAGTCTCTGCCCTAGAGATTCAAATACATTTTCAAGTTCCCTTCCAGTACACCATCAACTTTTTTGAATGAACATTCAACCGGAGTATATAAATTGCAGGATCCAGAGCATTCTCCACAGAACTGTATTAGTGCACGTGTGCAATTTCTAAAGAAAGGTGGTCATAAAGTTTCATTCTACCACTTAAGTTTTGTAAATAACTAAAGCACAACTGCAGACTTCTTAGAATCATTTACTTCTTCGTTATTATGTGACTCGCTGAAATAGAGATTCATGCATTAGGTCGGAGAGCAAGTATATATCAAAATAAATAACTACTGGTCCAATTTAACAATACAATTATGAAGTCATGTGGTCCAGTTCAAATTTAAAAATTCACATTTGGGTTTCCTGAATTAGTTGCACTTCTCAAGGACTAACTCAGTGAACAACAACGTTAATTTATTGGCAAGTTTGATTATTTAAAATATACAATGAAGTAAAAATGTTAGTATGTAGGTGTACAGTTTTGATCAACTTTATTAGAACATGATTGAAACAAATATAAATTTAAGCCTCTTTGCAGCCACTTAGCACATAGAAATTAAAATGCAAGATAATACCGCTAAATCTCCGGTTATTTGATGCCGGTTTTTACGTTCTGGCCCAGGCAAATGAGCTCCACAGGAAATTTAGGTGTAAGTTTCAATTGACAAGATCGGCGCTAAAACCGGCGTAATGTCTACGTAAGTGCGATCCAGGAAGTTCCGGGTTATTGACTATACTTTACAATTGATGTGTTTAATAAATCGGCATTCCAGAGTTTTACAGTACTAAAAGCATTTTTATTCAAAACGAGAATGAATAAAATAACCCTATTAGCAATTTCTGATGCAAGCTGTCAGCTGCGCAGTTTGATTACAATGATAACAGTTATTTTATCAAATGAGTTATTTCATTATTAAACGTTTGGAGTTTCTCTCTGCCTGATTGAATACATTTAAATTTATCAGAAGGACTGGTCTCCCTGCTACCTCTATTTAACATTACTTCTTTTACAAATGGTGCTTTACTTTTTCTATAATTTGGAATTGCGGAATGTGCTCCTGTCATACTTAAGCTTTGTACTCTGAGTTATTGGCAACTTCTGTTCTGTTCTGTGGATGCTGCATTTTATGTGGCATTTGCATTGTAGTAGTATTGAATACTTAAAACTTTGCCCTCAACAGGGATGCCATTGAAAGCAACATGGAGTTTATGGGACTGATTATTATGCAAAACAAGTTAAAGCCTGATTCACCTAGAGTCCTTGAAGAACTCAGAAAAGCTAATATTCGCACAGTTATGGTTACAGGTAATGTCTTTTTCATGCAGATGCGATTGTATGCATACCAACATCTTCTCAGGATTTTATTAATTGGTTTATAGAATCTTAAAAGCCGTTTTATATTGACAGTGTCTGTCTTTTATAATGGCAAGTGCACAGTATTTCTACCATAAATGGCAAGCTACCAAGTAAGTGACATGACCTCCATCATCCCAATGGCAACAAGAAGCCCAATATTGTGGAAGTCAGAGGCCTGAAGAGCAAATGCCTTTCTCTCAGCAGCCCTGCATTGGCCATTCAATCAATAAAGGCTCGCTGCAAAGATTAAAAGATTGTGGCACTTTTGAGCTAGTAGGTCTCCAATTGAGTGCAGCTCTTCTGGCTGTCTGCTGTAACATTTGTCTGAAAATTAGCAAAAATATACTGAAGCTGCCCTCACCAACTCCAAGGCTAACAATTACTAAAAATATAACACATTTCTTGACGCTGATTTATAAGACTGTTATCTCACCTTACTGTGTGGTTCATATAACAGTTTAAAAACTATTGCAATTTATGTCACCTGAACCTTGCAGTGATGATTTGGCCTTCTATTCACTTCAGGTGTTCATTGTTTTTCTGTGAACCTGAGGTGTCACCAACGTTCCCTGCGCAGCTCTCTGCCAATCCCGCTCAGCCTGAAAAGAAAAATTAGGGGGAACATTGGGGGAACTGGATTTTTTCATATACAGAATTTACTTGAAAATGAAACTGGTTGAGGGTCAGGGGATCTATGCCCTCTCATCACCCACCCTTGGGGGTGTGGGAAATGTGGTTGGAGGGCAAGGTTGAGAATAGGTAGGTCAAAGGGGAAGAGGTAGGGTAGTGATGGGAGTGCGGGGTGGTATGAAGGAGAATGGGAAGAAGAGAGACAAAGAGAAATAGCAAAGCAAAGGCGTAAGAGAGTGACCATATTTTCTGACTTATCCTGTGCAATGCCACGGGAGATTGTCTAGTTAATATTTGGGGACGTAATCAAATTGGTGAATTTCAATTTTATTCCATAGTGAATTAAAATAGCTAGAAGTAAAATGGGAAAGCTACCTTTCCTTATCAAGTTTTAAAATGTTGTCTGGAGCCGATTGTGAGACAAAGCTGTTTTTTCCATAAATTAATCAGAAAATAGGGATTTTCTTATCCGTGTTTTCTAAGCACAGTACTCTATCTTGCTATACTTCACTGTTTCCACATATTATTCTACCTGTAAATGAAGTGATTAGCTTTAGTCATAGTCCTAGAGTCATGACAGCACAGAAGGAGGCCATTCGGCCCATCGAGTCCATGCCGGCTCTCTGTAGAGCAATCCAGTCAGTCCCATTCCCCCGCTCTATTCCCGTAGCCCTGCAAGTTTATTTCCCTCAAGTGCCTCTCCAGTCTCCCCTTGAAAACATTGAGTGTCTCCGCTTCCACCACTTCCGTCGGCAGCGAATTCCAGGTCGTCATCACTCGCTGCGTAAAAAAGTTTTTCCTTACATTCCCCCCTGTATCTCTTGCCCAAAACCTTAAATCTGTGTCCCCTAGTCCTTGTTCCATCAACTAGTGGGAACAGTCTTTCCCTGTCTAGCCTATCCAAACCCGTCATAATCTTGTACACCTCTATCAAATCACCCATCAACCTCCTTTGCTCTAATGAAAACAAATCCAGCTTCTCCAACCTGTCCTTGTAGCTAAAATCCCCCATCCCCGGAACCATTCTGGTAAATCTCCTCTACACCCTCTCAAGGGCCTTCACATCCTTCCTAAAGTGTGGTGACCAGAACTGGACGCAATACTCCAGTTGTGGCCTAACCAGCGCTTTATAAAGGTTCAGCATAACTTCTCTACTTTTGTACTCAATACCTCTATTTATGAAGCCCAAGATCCCATATGCTTTGTTAACCACCCTCTCAATATGTCCTGCCACCTTCAGGGACCAATGCACATTAACTCCCAGGTCCCTCTGTCCCTGCACACTCTTTAAAACTGTGCCATTAAGTGTATATTGCCTCTCCCTGTTCCTTCTGCCAAAATGCATCACCTCACACTTCTCTGTATTAAATTCCATCTGCCACTTGTCTGCCCATTCTGCTAGCCTTTCTATGTCCTGTTGCAGTCGATTGATATGTACAAATTGAAGTTTCTATTTTTCCTTTTGAATACCAACTGTGTTCTGGTGATTTTTTATTTCTTGACAATCTCCCTCATCTAACCATACAATTAGATTTAGTCATTTGAAAAGTGCTGAATGTATAAACTGATAAATCTACAACCATGGGGGAGGGAGTGGCATGGGTCTCTTGCAGAGTACAGAGGCAGAGGCCAACACATATGTCACTATGGCCTGACGCTGCAGAGTCCTACATGAGACAATGCCTGTTGAAATGGAATTAAAGATCTCCTTGAGAAAAGTATTTTATGGAGTGGATCTGTAGTTGAAGCCTTGTTCCTCTATTTGCAAGTGAAACTCCTGTTGGTTGGGCTCAAAATGCTTGTTTTTAATGCTGTTTAGAAACATTACTCATTCAGTTTGGGATATGTCCCTTGAGCTCCAGTCATATGAGGGAGTGTGCAGTCTTGCAGCTAATAGCATAAGCTGTGCTAGCCTGCATGTTGCCCATGCTCTGTGTAAGTTCAACAAGCATTGGGCTTTGACCTCTATAATTCAGGGGCTGTGGGCCTTGTGGTTTCCCAGATTCCTGAATAGCTGATTATGGGGACATGGCCAGAATATATGTAGGAGAGCAGCTGCAATTGTCCCCTGCAATTGTCATGAATATGTTTGCCATACATTGAAGTGATTTGGGCAGAGTAGAAGTACATCATTGTTAAACTAACCCTCTTAACTAGAGGGAGGCTTTCAGCTCCCTGAATATATCTTCAGGTCTGTCGGCCCCTTTACAACCTAACGCAATGAAGACTTTCCAGAAAAACTCACTTCATGTGGATTCAGTTTCTGGCAATGTAAACAGGGGTCACCAGGTTCGGTCAACTCTTCTGCAAAGACCAAATTATACCCTTACAACATTTACCCAGCAAATAATCTATATTGCAAACTCAGATTTAACAGTTCCTCTAGAACCTAGCAATACTTTGCTAATGTGAGCAGAACCCTTGGAACTCTTCGTCGACTCCCTTACATAACTCCACAGACTCATCTCCATTCTGTATACTGTGTCCACTTCCATGACAAAAGGTAACACACAGAAAACCAGACAACATGACCTAGAACACCAGTTACTGGAGGAGAAACAGTGAGAGGTACAGAGACAGGCCCTTAACATCACCATCTGCAGCAAAATAAGATATAATCAACTAGAGTGCATACATTATGGCCCAAAAATTAGTCCCGCGACGCGAGAGTACGCACTGTGTACTCTCGCGTATTCTGTCACCAATTGCCGGTTTTCTGCATGCACTGCGCATGCGCTGAAAACCGGCACTTGGTTTTTGGAAAAGGGGGCGGTTCCTCGGTGCACCGCGTGCGCGCTACAGGCTGCGCGCACGCTGTGCACTTAGTGCTTTGGACGCGCAGGTAAGGACGGAAGATTTTAGAAATGAAAAAAGGAGTAAGACCCACTTTTAACAAGGTAAGTAGTGAATTAAGTATTATTTTGAATTTTTTTTTAACAGGTATATCTTTTTTAGAGACTTTAAAGACAGGTAAGTTTATTTTTATAACTTTTTAAAAGATTTTAAATTTTTTCAAAAATTTCAATTTTTTATTTAAAATGGTTAATTTATTTAACTATACTTATTTTATTAATGTGATGGTTTTTTTTTAAAATTTAATTGAGGTTTAGCTGTTATTTTGGGGGTGTGTAAGATTCATAGCTTTCACAGCACGTATGTGAAACTTATGAATGGAAGATGGTGTGCTGCCATTGGCTCTAACTGAGTCACGTGATCCCACAGCTCGCACGAATTCACTACGCCGGTGGGATACGCAAGCACTGCCCAGCTGATGTCTAGAACATCAAGTTCGTGCGAGCTGGATCTGAAAAAGCCAACGCGGAGTGAGAGATCGCGGGGAAGCCTTACCCCCGCGTCAACACTCAGTCTTTAATTTCTGGGCCTTTATATACCATACTTCATGTAAGCTTCTCAAATTTCACCCCGGAGATGGGCCAGAAATTCGGCTCTCAGGCTTCCTGCGGGTGCAAGGATCGCGCGCGTACTTACATACCGCGCCTGCCGTTGTGCTTTGGGCCCGCGTGGAATTCAGCTCCTGGGCCTCCTCCAGCTGCCGGCGCGCAGTGCTTGCGTATCCCAGGGGCGCAGTTAGTTTGAAGTGTCCCCTGGGATCACGTGGGCCTTGGAGAGCCAATCGGAGCAGGGAATCTTCATTCATAGATTTTGACAGGAAGACCTGTCAAATCTATGAATAGAGATCGGCCCCAAAACCTCACTAAAACTTCAAATAAATAAAAAATAAAAAAAAATCACATTTTTAAAATAACTATAAATTACATAAATTAACTACTTTAAACAAAAATTTAAATTTTTCAAAAAATTAATTACACTTTTTAACGGTGCTAAAAATAAACTTACCTTTCTTTAAAGTATGTATAAAAGATAAACCTGTTGAAAAAATGTTTAAATTGTACTTAATTCACCACTTACCTTGTTAAAAGCAGGCCTTGTGCCTCCTTTTTTCCTGCGCAGCTTCTCCGTACTTACCCTCACGGAGAAACCTGAAAAAAAAACAAAGTTCGCTGCGTGTGCGCTGCCTCTCCGGCGCACGCGTTCGACCTCTGAACCCCTTCCTTCAGGGTAACGGAAGTTCCGGTTTCCAGCGCATGTGCAGTGCATGCGTAAAACCGGCACTTTCGTTGGGTCTACGGGTGAGTACACAGCGCGTACTCACCCGTGGAGACCCGAATTTCTGGCCCATTAATGAATATCCTACTTCATTTCCTCTACTCTGTCTGAACCAGATACTACCAGTCAGAGGCTCAAATGAACTACTCCAAGATCTGAACAGAAGCATCTCTTAGTTCCTCTGAGCAGGAATGATGTCTCATATGCTTCCACTGCTTTCAGCTCCCATAAGAAGGAGGACCTGGTCCCCCAAACTTCAGAAACTTTTACTGGGTTGTCTGGATTGTGGCCTGATTCCTGGTCTCTCAATGAAATCTAGGGCCACGATTTTGCTCACCTCAGTGGGTCCATGGCGGGCGACATCGGTGGCGTGTCCCAACCCTGCTGCTGTCTCCATCCCGGCCTCTGAAATGAATTTACCTTGATTGGGCTTGTTAAGCCTGCCCAGCGCCTTTGCCGGCCAATTAGAGGAAGCCGGTCTGGTGACCATGGCCAACTTTATTTTGACATTTGTGCTGTCAGTGTTCTACAGCATTGAGGTGCAGGGCTGCACCCAGGGTTATGGAGGGAGTCACAGCATGCAGGGAAATCCTCTTCCCTTCCCATGGGCGGAAGAGACCTTCACAGGAGATCAACACAGCCTGGTTGCACATTGCACAGGAGGGCACAAGCAGGGATGTTGTCAGGAGGACCTCGGTGCAGTGCAGAAAACGTTTCAATGATCTCAGTAAAACACAAAACGTTAGTACAAAGACACACTCAACCTCATCCTGCTGTGCCTCTCATCACATCCCCATCACTCTGCCTTCCCTACCCTACTCCTGCACATCCTTACTCACACCAACTTACCTTGCACCTCCACCCAGATCTATATTATTACATCCCCATCTCAGTAGCCACCCCTCACACTCACCCTCATTCTAGTGCAGTCTAACCAACTAACAACACACAAGGGTGGGCACTTGGGTGTTTTATGCAATGTTCATGTAAAGTTTCTGTTAATGTGGTGTCAAACATTGAAACCTTTATTTTCAACACTTTGCGTTCTTGGACAGATGTGTGTGCACTTTTGGAAGTGGCTTAGTGAGTTGCAGTGAATGATGAGACGTAACGGTACCCCCCACAATGGTGGTGAGTGTGAAAGGAATGGCTTGGACATTGTAGGGATGCTTTATGATGTTGGTGTGGGGTGGTGCCAACCTGGTGCATCATGTGGCAGCCAGGGTGTACAGCGTCAAGTGAAGTAAATCTGGCCATGATGAGGCAATCCCATGTCTCCTGGGCAGCAATGTGGTCGGGTGCTGATGTCCTGTGCAGCATCAGTTGATTGCGGAGAAGGTTGGTGGTGTTGTTAGTGCTGCTGGTGCTGGGGCTGATCATGGTGGGATTCTGAGGACCAAGGTGAGAGAGTATAAAGGGCACCCATGCTGATGGAATAGATGGCAGGTGAAGTAGAGATGACAGAAGTGATCTGTCAATGGTGAGAGAGGTAATGAGGTCAGACTGGATGGCGACTTGTGTAAAGACTTGCAGCATGGTGAATCTGTTGTGGAAATGCAGTGAGGAAGAGTTTGTGGCTGAGGGAAGATATCTCTGTAAGGTGGGAGCTTTAACTTGACATTTGAAGCTGTCAACTCAACAGCTGATTCATTGGCCACTGAACTCCCGCCTCAGCTTCACAGACGTGATCCCCGAGCAGCGAGGACCCCGTGGGTGAGCACATAAAATCAAAAGGTGAGCTCAAATGTGTTCTTAATCATCTCTAAACAAGGTCACAATGAGCTGAATTGGGTCCCCTGCCACTGCGTGTCGGGTCTGCTCAGCGCTGACAAACCCGACATCAGGGAAAAACGTGTGGCAGCGGGTTCACAGCAGGGTCCTGACCCGCTGGGGAAAAAGAACACTTTCCCACCTGACCCGCCACCGATTGCGCCCACTGCCCCCCCGCAAAATCCAGCCCTATGTAGTAGTTCTTGAGAATTTCTCTTCAGTTTCTATTATTTGTTAACTTAGTCTTTATTTGCTTTCACTTTATTTTCTACTTGTACACTATTTCCCTATTTTCACTGCTTTTTCCATTTCATGCTGTCACCTTTCTATCTCACATAGTTATATACAGTTTAGTGAAAATAGAGAGGATATGGTAGTCTTAAAACTCCAATACATTTGCAGTGCATGACTTCTGTTACCACATGGTATTTTTTGTTAAGGTTTAAGCCATTAAATAGTTCAATACATTATTTAGTGAATTTAGTAATGCAATCCTCTTCATACTACCACTACAGAAGTATTTTGATTTTATTATGTTACTCTTATAGAAGGCTAAGGGGTGACTTGATTGAGGTTTTAAGGATTTTCAAAGGAATTGATAGAGCACATAGAGAGAAACTTTTTTGTCTGATGGGGGACTCTTGGACATGGGGGCATAACCTTAAAATCAGAGCCAGGCCATTCAGTAGAGAAGTTAGGAAACACTTCGCCATGCAAAGGGTGGTAGAAATGTGGAACTCTCTCCCACAAAAAGCAGTAGATGCTAGCTCAATTAATAATTTTAAATCGGAGATTGATAGATTTTTGCTAGCCAAGGGTATTAAGAGATATGGGGGGAAAAATTGGCTTGCGCCCCCTTTGGGGCGCTAACTTTGCCGGGGCGCTACTTTTAGCGTCCCTGCACCCAAAATTAAATGGTAGCGCCCCAAGCAGGAGGTGGGGCACTACTGGAAGTGCTCCCCCTCTTGGGGCGCTCCAGTTAAATATCGCGGTGCTACGTGCCGCAGCGGCACACGCGCCGGCATGTAGCGTCGCAGTACTGCAGGTCCCCCTCCCCTTATTAAAGGGGAGGGGCCTTGCACAGCGCGAACCGGGGCCCCTGCTGGACCACCAGGGAGCGAGGTGCCGGCAAAAGAGCCCAGCACTGAAGAGGAGTGCCGGGCTGACGGATCGCGGCCGGCACCTCACGGGAGGAGGGCAAAGGGGACAGGTGCTGGCAGGCGGCCCACAAAAAAAATGGCTGCCTGGCACCTCCCCTTTAAATATCGCCGCCCTGGCTGCAAGTATGCCCCCCCTGACCCTGTCGGACATAGCATCCGGCGGTACGTCAAGGGGCGCAACCAAAGTTTGCGGCCGGGGCGCTGCGCACAGCGATTACGTCATTGCCAGAGGCGCAGCGCCGCCGGGTGCTACTGGCTACCGCCACCGCTAACCTCCCGCTGAATTTTACAGGACGCGTTAGCGGTGCCGCGCCTGGGCTCTCGTTGCTTTGCGCCTGGGGCGCTAACTGGAGGCGCAAAGCAACCGAATTTTGCCCCCATGGAGCCAAGGCAGGTGGATGGAGTAGGATACAGATCAGCCATGATCTCATTGAATGGCAGAATAGGCTCAAGGGACTGAATGGCCTACTCCTGTTTCTATGTTACTCCTTTCTCCCCATCTCACAGATTATTACCTGGTCTTCCAGATTACCATTTCTCTTCGTGTTCCTTTGTAGCGCAAAAGAGGTTTACTTTTTTAATTTCATTATATTTCTCTCTCTTTCTAAACTTGGGCATTGGTTTAAAGTGGGAGCCGTGATTTCAGATTAAAAGCTATACATAGATAATTTAAATTTCAAAACTTGAAAACCAGATTAAATAAAATACATTAGATGGCAGGACAGGCGATGTGTTGCAGCTGTTGCATGTGGGAGCTGGTGGACACCAGTGTGATCCACGGCGACCACATCTGCAGTAACTTCGGCTCAGAGTTGATGAGCTGGAGTCCGAGCTTCAGACACTGCGATACATCAGGGAGGGGGAGAGTTACCTGGACACAGTGTTCCAGGAGGCAGTCACACCCCTCAGGTTTAATACTTCAGAAGGTAGCATTGGGGATCCATAAGGTAGCATTGGAGGAGCCTCAGCCCTTGCAATTGTCCAATAGGTTTGAGGTTTTTACTCCCTGTGTGGATGAGTGCAGGAAGGATGAGCGAACTGACTACAGCACCGTGGCACAGGGGACCATTCAAGTGGGGGGAGTAAAAAGAAATGTAGTAGTGGTAGGGCACAGTATAGTTAGGGGGATAGATACTGTTCTCTGCAGCCGAGAGCGTGAGTCCCGAAGGGTTAAGGACATCTCCTCTGGGCTGGAGAGGAACTTGGAGTGGGAGGGGAAAGATCCAGTTGTCATGGTCCACGTAGGTACCAATGACATAGGTAGGACAAAAAAAGAGGTTCTGGTGAGGGAGTATGAGCAGCTAGGGGCTAAATTAAAAAACAGAACCACAAAGGTAATAATCTCTGGATTGCTACCTGAGCCACGAGCAAATTTGCATAGGGTAAATAAGATCAGAGAGATGAATGCTTGGCCCAAAGATTGGTGTGGCAGAAATGGGTTTCGATTCATGGGGCACTGGCACCAGTACTGGGGTAAGAGGGAGCTGTTCCGTTGGGACGGGCTTCACTTGAACCCTGCTGGGACTCGTGTCCTGGTGAATCGAATAACTAGGGCTTTAAACTAAATAGCGGGGGGGAGGGTTCAGGTGAGTGGAAATTTAAAAAGTCAAAGAGAAAGGAGAAGGCAATAGTGCAGGGTAGCGATAGGGGTAATGATAACCAGAGTGTGACAGGAAGGGACGGAGCGTATAAACATAAGAGTGCATCAGAAAGTGGGGTCAGAGTAGGGAAAAATGGTAAAAAGACAAAATTAAAAGCTCTTTATCTGAATGCACGCAGCATTCATAACAAGATAGATAAGTTGTCAGCACAAATAGAAGTAAATGGGTATGATCTGATAGCCATTAGAGATGTGGTTCCAAGGTGACCAAGGCTGGGAACTGAATAGTCAGGGGTATTTGACATTTCGGAAGGATAGGCAGAAAGGAAAAGGAGGTGGGGTAGCTCTGTTAATAAAGGATGAGATCAGTGCAGTAGTGAGAAATTATATTGGCTCAGAAGATCAAGATGTAGAATCAGTTTGGGTGGAGATAAGAAATAATAAGGGAAAGAAGTCAGTGGTGGGAGTA
This sequence comes from Squalus acanthias, assembly GCA_030390025.1. NCBI lineage: Eukaryota > Metazoa > Chordata > Chondrichthyes > Squaliformes > Squalidae > Squalus > Squalus acanthias. The sequence continues at coordinate 36,827,440 of CM059429.1, forward strand.
GTCTATCGGCCCCCCTAACAGTGGCTACACTGTAGAACGGAGCATAAATCAAGAAATAATGGAGGCTTGTAAGAAAGTTACTGCAATAATCATGGGCGATTTTAATCTTCATATTGATTGGACTAATCAAATTGGCCTTGTGGAAGAGTTCATACAGTGTATTCGGGATGGTTTCTTAGAACAATACGTTGTGGAACCAACCAGGGAGCAGGCTACCTTAGATCTGGTACTGTGTAATGAGACAGGATTAATTAATGATCTCATAGTAAAGGATCCTCTCGGAAAGAGTGATCATAGCATGATAAAATTTCAATTTCAGTTTGAGGGTGAGAAAGTTGGGTCTCAAACCAGTGTCCTGAACTTAATTAAAGTCAATTACAAAGGTATGAAGGCAGAGTTGGCTAAAGTTGACTGGGAAAATAGATTAAAGGGTAAGACAGTAGATAAGCAGTGGCAGACATTTAAGGAGAGATTTCATTACTCTCAGCAAAGATATATTCCAGTGAGAAGGAAAGACTCTAAGAGAAGGATGAACCATCCGTGGCTAACTAAGGAAGTAAAGGATGGTATCAAATTGAAAACAAAGGCGTACAATGTTGCGCAGATTAGTGGTAGGCCAGACGATTGGGAAAATTTTAGAAACCAGCAAAGGATGACTAAAAAAATAATAAAGAGAGAGAAGATAGATTATGAGAGTAAACTAGCAAGAAACATAAAAACAGACAGTAAGAGCTTCTACGGGTATATAAAAAGGAAGAGAGTAGCTAAAGTAAACGTTGGTCCCTTAGAGGATGAGACTGGGGAATTAATAATGGGAAACAGAGAAATGGCAGAGACTTTGAACAAATATTTTATATCGGTCTTCATGGTAGAAGACACGAAAAGCATCCCAATAATAGATAATCAAGGGGCTATAGGGAGGGGGGATCTTAAAACAATCACTATCACTGGAGAAAAAGTACTCAGTAAAACAATGGGACTAAAGGTGGACAAGTCCCCTGGACCTGAGGGCCTGCATCCTAGGGTCTTAAAAGAAGTGGCTGCAGAGATAGTGGATGCATTGGTTGCAATCTACCAAAATTCCCTGGATTCTGGAGAGGTCCCAGCGGATTGGAAAACCGCAAATGTAACGCCCCTATTTAAGAAAGGAGGGCGACAGAAAGCAGGAAACTATAGACCAGTTAGCCTAACATCTGTCATTGGGAAAATACTGGAGTCCATTATTAAGGAAGTAGTAGCAGGACATTTAGTAAATCATAATACAGTCAAGCAGAGTCAGCATGGTTTTATGAAAGGGAAATCATGTTTGACAAATTTGCTGGAGTTCTTTGAGGATGTAACGAGCAGGGTGGATAAAGGGGTACCAGTAGATATAGTGGCCCAGAAATTTGACTCGGAGGCTTGCCGCGGGGGTAAGGATCGCGCGCGATATCACACTCCGCGCCGGCCGTTGTGTTTTGGGCCCACAGGAACTTCGGGTCCTGGGCCTCTCCCTAGTGCCGGCGCGCAGTGTGTGCGTGTCCCAGGGGCGCAGTTAGTGCGATGCGACCTCTGGGATCACGTGGGCCATGGAGAGCCAATGGCAGCAGACTATCTTTCATTCATAGATTTGACAGGAGACTTGTCAAATCTGTGAATTGAAAGAGACCCCAAAAGAACAGCTAAACCTCAAATAAATTTTTTAAAAACCCATCACATTAATAAAATAACTATAGTTAAATAAATTAACCACTTTAAACAAAAATTTAATTTTTATTTTTAAAAGTTATAAAAATAAACTTACCTTTCTTTAAAGTCTCTAAAAAAAAAAGATAAACCTGTTGAAAAAAGTAAAAAATTATACTTAATTAACTACTTACCTTGTTCAAAAGGGGTCTTACAGATGATACAAAGATGGGAGGGAAAGTAGTGAGTGAGGAGGACATAAAAAACCTGCAAGGGGACATAGACAGGCTAAGTAAGTGGGCAGAGATTTGGCAGATGGAATACAACACTGGAAAGTGTGAGGTGATGCACTTTGGCAGGAAAAATCCTAGAGCAATTTATTATCTTAATGGCAAGAAACTGGAGAGTACTGAAGTGCAAAGGGATCTGGGGGTCCTGGTGCACGAAACTCAAAAGGTTAGTATGCAGGTGCAGCAAGTGATTAAGAAGGCAAATGGAATGTTGGCTTTCATTGCTAGGGGGATAGAATATAAAAATAGGGAGGTATTGCTTCAGTTGTACAAGGTATTGGTGAGACCGCACCTGGAATACTGCATACAGTTTTGGTGTCCTTACTTAAGGAAAGACATCCTTGCTCTCGAGGCAGTGCAAAAAAGGTTCACTCGGTTAATCCCGGGGATGAGGGGGTGGTCATATGAGGAGAGGTTGGGTAGATTGGGACTCTACTCATTGGAGTTCAGAAGAATGAGAGGCGATCTTATTGAAACATATAAGATTGTGAAGGGGTTGGATCGGGTGGATGCGGGGAGGATGTTCCCGATGACGGGTGAGACGAGAACTAGGGGACATAGTCTTAGAATAAGGGGCTGCTCTTTCAAAACTGAGATGAGGAGGAACTACTTCACTCAGAGGGTGGTAGGTCCATGGAATATGCTGCCACAAAAAGCTGTAGAAGCTACAACATTAATTAAATTTAAAACAGAAATAGACAGTTTCCTAGAAGTAAAGGGCATTAAGGGTTACGGGGAGCGGGCAGGAATTTGGACATGAGTCTAGGTTCGGATCGGTCATGGCCCTGTGGGTAGTGGAGCGGGCCCAGGGACTGTGTAGCCTGATTCTGCTCCTATTTCGTGTGTGCAATTCTGTTAGATGCAGGAGATGGTTCTGTGATAGATAGTAGATTGGCGGTTAGGATCAGATCAGCCATGATCTTATTGAATGGCGGAGCATGCTCGAGGGGCCGATTGGCCTACTCCTGCTCCTATTTCTTATGTTCTTATGTTCTTACGCCTCCTTTTTACATGTGTATAATCTTCCATACTTACCCTCGCGTTGAAACCTGAAAAAAAACCTAAGTGTGCTGCGTGCGCACAGCCTGTAGTGCGCACGCGGTTCACCTAGGAACCGCCCCCTTCGCCATACCGGAAGTGCCGGTTTCCCGCGCATGCGCAGTGCATGCAGGAAACCGGCACTTCGGGTTTGAATACGGGTGAGTACAGAGCGCGTACTCACCCGGGAAGGGCCGAATTTTTGGGCCAGTGTATTTGGATTTCCAGAAGGCATTCGATAAGGTGCCACATAAAAGGTTACTGCACAAGATAAGAGCTCACGGGGTTGGGGGTAATATATTAGCATGGATAGAGGATTGGCTAACTAACAGAAAACTGAGAGTCGGGATAAATGGGTCATTTTCCGGTTGGCAAACTGTAACTAGTGGGGTGCCACAGGGATCAGTGCTGGGGCCTCAACTATTTACAATCTATATTAATGACTTGGATGAAGGGACCGAGTGTAATGTAGCCAAATTTGCTGATGATACAAAGATAGGTGGGAAAGCAAGTTGTGAAGAGGACACACACAATATGCAAAGGGACATAGAAAGGCAAAGTGAGTGGGAAAAAATTTGGCAGATGGAGTATAATGTGGGAAAAGGTTATCCACTTTGGTAGGAAAAATAAAAAAGCAAATTATTATTATTTAAATGGAGAGAAATTACAAAATGCTGCAGTACAGAGGGATCTGGGTGTCCTTGTACATGAAACACAAAAAGTTAACATGCACGTACAGCAAGTAATTAGGAAGGCAAATGGAATGTTGGCCTTTATTGCAAGGGGGTTGGAGTATAAAAGTAGGGAAGTCATGCTACAACTGTACAGGGTATTGGTGAGACCACACCTGGAGTACTGCATACAGTTTTGGTCTCCTTATTTAAGGAGGGATATACTTGCATTGGAGGCAGTTCAGAGAAGGTTCACTAAGTTGATTCCTGAGATGAAGGGGTTGTCTTATGAAGAAAGGTTGAGCAGGTTGGGCCTATACTCATTGGAGTTTAGAAGAATGAGACGTGATCTTATTGAAACATATAAGATGCTGAGGGGGCTTGACGAGGTAGATGCAGGGAGGATGTTTCCCCTCGTGGGGGAATCTAGAACTAGGGGGCATAGTTTCAGAATAAGGGGTCGCCCATTTAAAACGGAGATGAGGAGGAATTTCTTCTCTGAGGATCGTGAACCTATGGAATTCTCTACCCCAGAGAGCTGTGGAGGCTGAGTCATTGAATATATTTAAGGTGGAGATAGACAGATTTTTGAACGATAAGGGTTATGGGGAGCGGGCAGGGAAGTGGATTTGAGGCCAAGATCAGATCAGCCATGATCTTATTGAATGGTGAAGCAGGCTCGAGGGGTCAAATGTCCTACTCCTGCTCCTATTTCTTATGTTTTTATGTTCTTACATGTTGTCTTTGTGGGTAAGCAACTGTCTTCCACCAGACCGACTAGGAAATGTTGAAGTCACATTAACTGAAACATCTTCTGTCACCTATGGCACATTATATTTGAGAGGTCGCACAACACCAGGTTATAGTCCAACAGTTTTATTTGAAATCACAAGCTTTCGGAACTATCGCTCCTTCCTCAGGTGAAGTAAATTGGATACAGAATCGTCAGAGCATATATATGCTCTGACGATTCTGTATCCAATTTACTTCACCTGAGGAAGGAGCGATAGTTCCGAAAGCTTGTGATTTCAAATAAAACTGTTGGACTATAACCTGGTGTTGTGCGACCTCTCAATTTTGTCCACCCCAGTCCAACACCGGCATCTCCGCAACATTATATTTGAGCATTACATTTTCAGAAATTTTAAAAGACCATTTATATTTAGCATTATTTGTGAATTTTTTGGTTGAATTTCTTTGTCCTCTCAAGGTGAGGGATACCAATATGAGAGAATGGAACACTTTTCATACATACTGTCAATATCAAGCACTTGAGGCCTTTTGTCAATGTTGCGATGCAACTGTTTGCTAATAGTTGTGCAAAAGTGGCCTGGGGAATGCCCCCACTGCCAAGTCAAAGTAAAAAATCAGAGGGCCTAACGTGTACCCTGAGACATTCTGAATCACCAGTGTGAGTGACATCAGATGGAACTTCAGTGCAGTTAATTGATTGCATTTCAGATGTGAACATTAGTCAAATTGATTTAAATAATGTGTGGAACAGTTTTAATTCTTAATGTAAAATGGAAGCTAATTGATGTGTATTGTACAGGTGTCATGAGGGTAGACATAAGTACTTACTGAGAATGCTCAGTCCTTTCCTGTATTGTCACATCACTTTTAATCAGAATTGGGTGCAAAATACAACGAAGGTTTAACATCACACCAACCAAAATTTGGTTCTGTTTCTAAATCTGAAAACAGTGAAATGAAAATGGAGTGGATTTTAATCTATGATTTTAAGAGGAAAGATTCTATTGTATGTTAATATATGATTTAATTATTATTTTGTATTACTGTACTAATAAAGCTTTGTGTTCTGCTAGGGGATAATATGTTAACGGCTGTTTCTGTAGCTAGAAACTCTGGGATGATTTTGCCTCAGGATAAAGTGATTATTGCAGAAGCACTACCTCCAAAAGATGGGCAGGCTGCAAAAATACATTGGCTGTATGCAGATAATACTTCAAGACATCTTGATATATCTGGTGCACCTTCAGAGGTATGAGACCTGCTTGATTCTTAGCTGATGAGCAAAAAATTATGAAATAGTCTGCATAGATTCTAATTATATAATAAATATAGAGTATTTTAAAAGAGGGACAAAAATATATGTAATGACTTGTTCAGTGAATGCTTTAGCACATGAAGCAATGTCATTCACAAAGATCCTAACTTTCAAATCCCAATTTCGCTGAAACTTTGCCAAAGCCATCATCCCTTCTACCAACACTGTAAAACACTCCACAAAATGATATACTCAAGGGGTGTTTGCCAACAAGATCAGGATTTTCAATGGATTAAAATAGTGACAAAACTTGTTTTTCGTAGAAGAGTATTCAATTTTATATTGCAATGAGTTTTGGTCAAATTGTTAATGGATTGGTTTTGGTTGCAGGACAGCCCTGGAGATGGCTGAGATTAGGCAATATTAGCTATTACATCTGTGTGACAGTGCAAAATAAAAAATAACTATGCCCCCTAGTTCTAGATTCCCTACTCTCTGTCTTCTACTGCCTAACCAGGTCAATAATTTGCCTTCAATTCCATGAGTTTTAATTTTAGCTAATAGTCTCTTATGTGAAACCTTATCGAATGCCTTCTGGAAGTCCATATAAACTACATGCATAGACATTCCCCTATCTACAACTTTAGTTCTTTGCTCAAAAAAATTCAATTAGGTTCGTTAGACATGACCGACCCTTTACAAATCCATGCTGGCTCTCTCTAATCAGCTCAAATTTCTCACTCTATTCAGTCACTCTGTCCTTAATTATAGATTCCAATAACTTCCCCACAACAAATGTTAGACTAGCAGGTCTATAAATTCTTGGTTTCTCTCTCTTGCCTTTCTTAAATAATGGAGCTACATTTACAATCTTCCAATCTAAAGGGACAATTCCTGATTCGAGAGAGCTTTGGAAGATTATGAGAAGTCGCACAACACCAGGTTATAGTCCAACAGTTTTATTTGAAATCAGAAGCTTTCGGAGCTTTCGTGGCCCCTTCCTCAGATGAAGTGAAGAAATACAGAATCGACAAAGCATATATAGATAGAGAACAATGCATGTGTAACTTACAATGGCAGACGACTACATTTAATCTTCCTGACTGTTTATCTGCCGAGGTGTGACAAAAGGCAATCAGGTCAGCCAGGAAGGTACCACATCAAAGACATAGCAAGATACAACTGAGACAATGAGGTGGAGTTACAGGGGGTCTAATGTGTCAAAAGCTGCAGTCGGTATGGAAAACGATAAACTTTAAAATTTTTACTTTTTTACTGGGAATCACATCTGTGAACAAGCCAATGATGACTCGAGTCTGGATCACGTCATGTATCACTCGAGTCTGGATCACGTCATTTGGAAGATTATGGCTAAAGCATCTGCAATTTCCTCACCTATTTCCTTTAAAACCTTGGGGTGGAAACCATCAGGTCCTGGGGATTTGTCAGTCTTTAGTGCCATTATTTTTTCTAATACTGTTTTCTTGCTTATGTTAACTTTAGTGAGTTCCTGTCCTTGATTCATTATTAATTTCCCTGGAATGTCAGGTATATTATCCTCTTCCTCTAATGTGAAGACTGACAAAGTAATTATACAACAAGTCTGGCATTTCCTTATTTTCATTTGCAATATTACCCCCATCTATTTTTAAAGGGCCCACATTACCCTTGACTACCCTTATTTTTCCTAATATGATTGTAAAAACTTTTTGTGTTAATCTTGATATCCCTCACAAGTTTCTTTTTGTATTCCCTTTCTTACTATATTTTCTTGTCTTCCTTTGATGTTCTTTATATCCCTCCCTGTCCCCTGGATGTACACTATTTTTTGCACTTTTTATATGCTCTTTCTATAGTTTTGTTATCACTCACCTAAGACTAAACCAGGTTAACTATATATCAGTTGTGGGCAAACTCTTAGGGGGTAAATTAAACCTCGTTTCGCTCTTTTTTTTTGGTGGTGTAAAATTAGCAATTTAATGTGGCTAAGTGTGAGGTAATACATTTTAGACAACAAACAAGGAATGGGATTATGCACTCGATTGAAATACACTGAAGGATATGAATGAACAGAGACCCCTCGGGGTTCAAATGCATAATACCCTAAACGAGTGAATGCAGAAGGATAAAGCCATAAAAAGGCCAATAGAATTTTGAGTTTTATAAATGCACCATTGAGCACAAGAAGTAATGATCAATTTCTACAAAACGTTGCTTAGCCCATGGTTAACAGTATTGTGTGCAGTTTTGGGCGCCCCATTAGAGAAAGGACATTAAAGCCATAGAGCACACATCGCATAAATTGAACAGGATGATGCCAGGAATGGGAAAGTATAGTTCTGAGGAGAGACTTGAGATGGGACTATTTCCACTGGAGGAAAGAAGGTTAAGTGGAGATTTTAATAGAATTTATAAAATTATGAAGAGTTTTGATAGTGTGACTAAAGAAAGAGTATTTTCATTGTTTCAGGAGTGAGTGATGAGGGGTCATTAACTTAAAAGTATCACTGAGTGAGGAGAGAGATTAGGAGAAATGTTTTTTACAAAGAGGGAACATGGAATGCATTGTAACAGGGGATGGTTGAGGAAGACTTTTATATCTTTTAAGGGAAAATTGGATAATGGTTTGAAGCACAAAATAATACAGGGTAATGGGGAGAGTGTGGGCAAATGGGATTAATTTTGGATTGCTCCAGCAAAGAGCCAGTGCAGACATGATGGGTCAAATGGCAGTCTCCTGAGTTGTAATGATACTGGAAAGAGAGCTTATAGTTATTAAGAAATACTTTCTGGTAGAATCAGAGAAGGTTAAGGGGTGATCGAATAGAGATTTCCAGTATAATAAGTTTTTAGAAGGTAAAGAGTAATTGTTTCCATGGGTTGGTGACACTAACGAGGGGGTATGGACACAGGATTATGAATAGAAGAATGAATAGGAAAGTTAGAAGAAAACTTTCCACATAGACCGTTATTGAAATATGGAATGCTTTTTATCACAAGTAGCTATAACATAACTTAAAAGGGACTTGGATAAATATTTCAAAAGGAAGAATATAAAAGGAGATGGGGGAAACAGAAGTGACGTGGAATTAACATATGTGGCTTTCTGACTAACATGCCGGCAATGTTTTATTGTTAGTGCTACAGAGTAGGTAAATATATTATTGTAAGTTTTATTTAAATAAAAAGGGTCATTAAATTCATGTTCGTTTTGAATTGCTTTTCCTTTCCAGGTTATCGATATTAAAATGGAAAATGAGGGCTCTGGAGATGGCCTCCATCAGATGAATCATTACCACTTTGCAATGGATGGCAAATCCTTTTCTGTTGTAACTGAGCATTTTCAGGATCTGCTTTCAAAAGTCAGTAATTGACAACTAAAGTTTTCTGAATCATTTTGGCTAAGGATATTGCTGGCCATACGCAACTAAAAATGTTCTTCTGTTTATCTCAGTTGGTACTACATGGCACGGTATTTGCTCGCATGGCTCCCGATCAAAAAACACAGCTGGTAGAAGCATTTCAAAATGTAGAGTAAGTACTGAATGACTATTTTCAAATTAGAAAATATTAAACAGATGGGGGAAGTGTTTTAATAATTCAACGTACATGTAATACATCTGTATTAAACTCATAGTATTACTATCTGTCAGTTACTTTTTTCAGAATTAAATTCCTTTTCTATCTTGCATTTTGTTCATGTCTTTCTCATTTTTATGAGCACAAATGCAGGAAGTAGTCATAATTTCTTTCCTTGTAGAATTATTAGTCTCTTCATTACTTTTAATGGAAAAAATAATGTAAATATCATCAAAAAGCCTATTACCTAATTAGAAACAGTTAGCAATACTTTAAGTCTTTGTGTTGTAGTTGTCTAAGGACTTTCAATGCTACACGACAGGTAAAATTCATACAGTTTACCCACAGAAGAGTTATATTTAATATCTGGCTTGAATCCTTATTCCTCTTGACAGCTATTACGTGGGAATGTGTGGAGATGGCGCCAATGACTGCGGTGTAAGTGTTATTTTAAAGTTTTTGGATTACTAACATTTCTATCTGTATTTGGGGCAATGTTTTAAACTACAAACGTATGATTTACAGGCACTAAAGCGAGCACACAGTGGCATCTCATTGTCTGAATTGGAAGCTTCTGTAGCATCGCCATTCACATCAAAGACTCCAAACATTGCATGTGTACCAAACCTCATCAGGTAACTTATTTATTTAACCATAAGAGTTCCAGAATATCTAACCATGGTTAGATAATTGTTTTTTTTTTGGTAGTGTGTGGCACATACCCTCTAATCTTTGTTTTGCAATTATCTCCCAGAGTTCTGTGCTCACTGCCAAAGCCAAATAACTTTCCTACCTCTGTCTTATCTATACCTGTGATGCGGAGATGCCGGTGTTGGACTGGGGTGGACAAAAGTGAGAAGTCGCACAACACCAGGTTATAGTCCAACAGCTTTATTTGAAATCACAAGCTTTCGGAGCGCTGCTCCTTCGTCAGGTGAAGTCAGCAGCGCTCCGAAAGCTTGTGATTTCAAATAAAGCTGTTGGACTATAACCTGGTGTTGTGCAACTTCTCACTTTTATCTATACCTCCCAATAGATTTCTTGCTTCTGTATTTTATCTGTACCTTTTCATTAATCGGAAGGCAGGTATCACGTCTCCCGAAAGAGGTAAGAAAGCTATTTGGCTTGAATATGGACTTCCTCTAACTTACGCTCTACTGCTTTGCCGATATAGTTTAGCATTCTTACGATAGCAAAATACTGCAGATGCTGGAAATCCTAAATAACAACAGAAAACGCTGGAAAAACTCAGCAGGCGAGGCAGCATCCGTGGAGAGAGAAACAGAGTTAACGTTTCAGGTCGAGACCTTTCATCAGAACCTGACAGAATCTGACGAAAAGTCTCGACCTGAAACGTTAACTCTGTTTCTCTCTCCACGGATGCTGCCTCGCCTGCTGAGTTTTTCCAGCGTTTTTTGTTGTTATTTTAGCTTAGCATTCTGTTTGCTTTGTTAGTTGCTGATTCATAGTAATTGGATATGTTAAGCATCGAGTCCACTAAAACACCTAAATCTCTTTCATCTTCATCCTTAGCTATTTTGATACGATTCATGGAATGCTTATGTTGCCCAATTTTTCTTCTTATGTGCAGTACTGTACACTTGCCCCTACTGAGATTCATCAGTCATTGTTCTGCCCACACATATTTTGTCCAATTAATTTTGTTCGTAAGGTGCTTTTCAGAATCAGCTGCCTCTTCTAGTTTGCAAAATGGACTAATTTACATTCAGTTTCTGAATCCAAGTCGTTAATGTAAATGGAAACATGAGCAGTTCCAACACTGATCCCTGGGGAATTCCACTCAATACTCCCTCCAACATAACTTCTCTAACAAGCAATTACTGCTTTCTGCCCTTTAACCAATTTCTTATTCATTCCCAAATTTTACCCTGAATCTCCACGGCTTTTACTTAACTGGTAGCCTTTTGTGCAGAACTTTGTCAAATGCTTTTTCAAATTCTTGGTACACCTATCTATGTATGGTTTTCCATAGTCCACCTGGAATGTCACTTACTCAATAAAGTAAAGGAGGTTGGTCGGGCAGGATCTTCCCATTCTGAATCCATTTTGGCTGCTGTTTACTATTCCGCATGCCTGTACCTTTTCCTCTTCCTCATGCCTCTTTAATGCTCCAATAGAAGTCGCACAGTCAACTTCTGGATTGGTTGTTTCAACTGCAGCATCGCCTGTGCCATGCTGTTGCTGAGCAGTACTACAGATTTGGAGGCCAGACCCGCAAAGATCTCCATGTTGCTCTTGCTGGAGCCCAGAGTCCTTCTGCCCCTTTGATGCTCCAACAGCAGGTGCATCTTCAAATCTGCAGCTGTTAAGCGCCGTGGGAACGTTTTACTACATTAAAGGCGCTATTTTTAAATGCAAGTTGTTGTGTCAGACTCCACTGACTGAATAGAATCTGGGCACTTTCTGCCGATCTCTCCAGAGAGGTAACGGTATCCTCCATCTCCTCCGAGTCTCTCCCTTCTCTAAAACTGGATTCAGACGCCTGGGAGCTCACCTGGCAATGAAGAGCTTGCTCGGCCTGGTGTAAAATCTCCGCACTGGTACCTGGTTGAGGTGAGCCGGTTGACTCTGTCTCTGCTTGGAGGTGACTTGCAGGTGAGGTGGTGGCTGCACTCCCAGTACGGAACGGAGGCGTGGAGCTCTGGCTTTCCATTGGCCCTTCCTCTGGCAGCTGAATTGGCACAAGCTGCATGACAAAAGCCAGAGTCCTCTCCCTCCATCTCTTTCGGAAGCTGCTCCATTTCCCACAACCTCATCCTCTCTTCTTCCTTGTCCACAGCAAATGCCTTCCTGTATCTTGGCTTACCTGCAGGAAGGAAAAAAAGGGTTAAAATGGTTGCCCTTGTCAGTGCTAAGATGCTTGACCTGGAGCATTGAGAAATAGCAAGTGAACAGGTAATCACTTGATTGTGGACTCTCCTCCTATAATAGGGAATAAGGAAATAGCAGAGACGTTAAACAAATGTTTTGTATCTGTCTTCACAGTAGAAGACACAAAAAAAGAACAGAATAGATAGATACTGAACAGGGATAGATACAGTTCTCTGCGGCCAAGAGCGAGAGTCCAGACGGCTGTGTTGCCTGCCCGGTGCCAGGGTTCGGGTCATCTGCTCTGGGCTGGAGAGGAACTTGCAATGGGAGGGGGAGGAGCCAGTGGTCGTGGTCCACGTAGGTACCAACGACATAGGTAGAACTAGGAAAGAGGTTCTGCTGAGAGAGTATGAGCAGCTAGGGGCTAAATTAAAAAGCAGAACCTCAAGGGTAATAATGTCTGCATTATTATCTGAGCCACGAGCAAATTGGCATAGGGTAAATAAAATTAGAGAGATGAATGCGTGGCTCAAAGACTGGTGTGGGAGAAATGGGTTTTGATTCCTGGGGCACTGGCACCAGTACTGGGGAAAGTGGGATCTGTATCGTTGGGACGGTCTTCACCTGAACCATGCTGGGGCCAGTGTTCTGGCGAGTCATATAACTAGGGCGGTAGAGAGGACTTTAAACTAAATAGTGGGGGCAAGGGATCAAATTTGGGAAGATGTGGTAAATCAAAGAGTAGAGACAAGGCAATAGAGAAAGCTATTAATGTGGGAAATGATAAACAGACGGTGACAGGAAGGGATAGAGAGTACAAATCTAAGAATAAATCAACAGATAAGGCTAGAGGTTACAAAAATAATAAAAGGCCAAAACTAAAGGCTCTGCATCTGAATGCACGTAGCATTCAAAACAAAACAGATGAACTGATAGCGCAAATAGAAATAAATAAGTACGATCTGATAGCCATTACAGAAACATGGCTGCAGGATGACATAGATTGGGACCTGAATATTGAAGGGTACATGACATTTAGGAAGGACAGGAAGCTAAGAAAAGGTGGAGGGGTGGCTCTGTTAATTAATGATGGTATTAGCACAATAGAGAGGGATGACCTAAGTTCAGGAAACCAGGATGTAGAAGCGGTTTGGGTAGAGATAAGAAATGATCAAGGCAAGAAGCCACTTGTGGGAGTGGTGTACAGGCCCCCTAACAGTAACCACACGGTAGGATGGAGCATAAAGGAAGAAATAATGGGAGCTTGTCAGAAAGGTACGGCAATAATCATGGGGGATTTTAATCTACATATAGACTGGAAAAATCAGATGGGCAAAGGTAGCCTAGATGAGGAGTTCATAGAATGTTTTCGGGATAGTTTCTTAGAACAGCATGTTCTGGAGCCAACCAGAGAGCAGGCTATTGTGCAGGGTATTGTGCAACAAGATAAGATTAATTAATGACCTCATAGTGAAGGCGTCCCTAGGTAGCAGCGCTCATAATATGATTGAATTTTGCATTCAGTTTGAGGGAGAGAAGAGTGGGTCCAAGACTAGTATTTTAAACTTAAATAAGAGCAATTATGAGGGCATGAAAGCAGAGCTAGCTAAAGTGAACTGGCAAATTAGGTTAAGGGATAGGTCAATAGAGTTGCAGTGGCAGACATTTAAGGGGATATTTCAGAATACACAGAATATATACATTCCAACGAGAAAGAAAAATTCCACGGGGAGGACCCACCATCCGTGGTTAACTAAAAAAGTTAAAGATAGTATCATACTTAAAGAAAAAGCATATAATTGCTCAAAGATGGGTGGCAGGTCAGAAGATTGGACAGAATATAAAAAGCAGCAAAGAATGACTAAAAGATTAATAAGGAGAGAAAAATTAGAGTATGAGAGAAAGCTAGCTAGAAATATAAAAACAGATAGTAAGAGTTTCTATAGATATTAAAAAAGAAAAGAGTTAACAAAGTGAGCGTTAGTCCTATAGAAAATGAGTCTGGGGAATTAATAATGGAAAATAAGGAGATGGCAGTTGAATTGAACAGGTATTTTGCATCGGTCTTCACTATAGAGGATACAAGTAACATCCCAGATATAGCTGTAAATCAGGAAATGGAAGGGAGGGAGGAACTCAAGAAAATTACAATCACCAGGGAGGTGGTACTGAGCAAATTGTTGGAGCTGCTGGCTGACAAGTCCCCGGGTCCTGATGGACTTCATCCTAGGGTCTTAAAAGAAGTGGCTAGTGAGATAGTTGATGCGTTGGTTTTAGTTTTCCAAAATTCCCTAGATTCGGGGAAGGTTCCATTAGATTGGAAAATAGCGAATGTAACTCCTTTATTCAAAAAGGGAGGGAGACAGAAAGCAGGAAACTACAGGCCAGTTAGCTTAACATCTGTCATAGGGAAGATGTTAGAAGCTATTATTAAAGACATTATAGCAGGGCACTTAGAAAAGTTCAAGGTAATCAGGCAGAGTCAACATGGTTTTGTGAAAGGGAAATCATGTTTAGCCAATTTATTGGAGTTCTTTGAGGAAGTAACATGTGCTGTGGATAAAGGGGAACCGGTGGATGTACTGTACTTAGATTTCCAGAAGGCATTTGATAAGGTGCCACATCAAAGGTTATTGCGGAAAATAAAAGCTCATGGTGTAGGGGGTAACATATTGGCATGGATAGAAGATTGGCTAGCTAACAGGAAACAGAGTAGGCATAAATGGGTCATTTTCTGGTTGGCAAGATGTAACAAGTGGTGTGCCACAGGGATCAGTGCTGGGGCCTCAACTTTTTACAATTTATACAAATGACTTGGATGAAGGGACCAAAGGTATGGTTGCTAAATTTGCTGATGTCACAAAGATAGGTAGGAAAGCAAATTGTGAAGAGGACATAAGGAGGCTACAAAGGGATATAGATAGGTTAAGTGAGTGGGCAAAGATCTGGCAAATGGAGTATAATGTGGGAAAATGTGAAAATGTCCATTTTGGCAGGAAGAATAAAAAAGAAGCATATTATCTAAATGGTGAGAGATTGCAGAGCTCAGATGCAGAGGGATCTGGGTGTCCTAGTGCATGAATCGTAAAAAGGTTAGTATGCAGGTACAGTAAGTAATTAGGAAAGCTAATAGAGTGTTATTGTTTATTGTGAGGGGAATTGAATACAAAAGTAGGGAGGTTATGCTACAGTTATACAGAAGTGAGAAGTCGCACAACACCAGGTTATAGTCCAACAGTTTTATTTGAAATCACAAGCTTTCGGAGCTGCTGCCCCTTCGTCAGGTGAAGTGAAGGAATACGAATCGGCAAAGCATATATAGACAAGAGAACAATGCCTGTGTAGCGTACAATGTCAGACGACTACAGTTAATCTTTCTGACTGCCTTTTATCACACCTCGGCAGAGAAACAGTCAGGTCAGGAAGGCATTATATCAAAGACTGGAGGTAGATAAACAATGGCAAGCATTTAAAGATAGAATGACAAAATTGCAAAAATTGTTTATACCAATCTGGCATAAAAGGAAATCTAAAAAGGTGACTCAACCGTGGATAACAGGGGAAATTAGAGACAGCATAAAATCCAAAGATAGGGCGTATAAAATAGCCAAAAAAAAGCGCCAGAGCGGAAGATTGGGAACAGTTTAAGATAGAGCAAAGGAGGACAAAGGGCTTAATCAAGAGGGGCAAAATAGCTTACGAAAGCAAGCTGGCGGAAAATATAAAAACTAACTCCAAAAGCTTTTATAAGTATATCAAGAGGAAAAGACTGGTGAAAACCAAAGTTGGTCCATTGCAGTCAGATACGGGGGAATATATAACGGGAAATAAGGAAATGGCAGACCAACTAAATGCATACTTTGGGTCAGTCTTTACGAAGGAAGACACAAAAAACCTCCCTGGGATATCGGGAAAAATAGGGACATTGGCAAAGGAGAAACTGACGCAAATCAATATCTCTAAGGATATGGTGTTAAGGAAGCTAAAGGGATTGAAGGCGGACAAATCCCCAGGGCCTGATAACATGCATCCTAGGGTACTGAAGGAGGTGGCCCTAGAGATAGCGGATGCACTAAGTATGATTTTTCAGAATTCATTAGACTCGGGAACAGTGCCCATGGATTGGAGGGTAGCTAACGTTACCCCACTATTCAAAAAGGGGGGTAGGGAAAAAGCAGGTAATTACAGACCTGTAAGCCTTACATCAGTTGTGGGCAAAATGCTGGAGTCCATCATTAAGGATGAAATAGCGGAGCACTTAGCAAATGGGGACAGGATAGGACAGAGTCAACATGGATTTACAAAGGGTAAATCGTGCTTGACTAATCTATTGGAATTTTTTGAGGGAGTAACTGGTAAAATAGATGGGGGAGAGCCAGTAGATGTGGTGTACCTGGACTTCCAAAAGGCCTTCGATAAGGTCCCACATAAAAGATTAGCATGGAAAATTGAAGCTCATGGGATAAAGGGGAAAGTATTGACGTGGATAGAGAACTGGCTGTCAGATAGAAAACAGAGAGTTGGAATAAACGGCTCATTTTCTGAATGGCAGGCAGTAACAAGTGGGGTACCACAGGGATCTGTCCTGGGTCCCCAGCTGTTCACAATTTACATTAATGACCTGGATCAGGGAGTCGGATGCAGCATTTCCAAATTTGCAGACGACACTAAACTAGGAGGGGGGGTGGGCTCAGAGGAGGAGACCAGGAAGCTCCAGAGCGATTTGGACAGACTGGGTGATTGGGCGGATAAATGGCAGATGCACTATAATGTGGACAAGTGCGAAGTTATCCACCTTGGGTGCAGGAACGGGAGGGCAAATTATTATTTAAATGGCAATAAATTGGGAGAGGGGGAAGTACAGAGAGACCTGGGTGTTCTTGTACACCAGTCACTGAAGGCGAGCATGCAGGTGCAACAGGCGATCAAGAAGGCAAACGGTATGCTGGCCTTCATAGCAAAAGGGTTGGAATACAGGAACAGGGATACCTTGCTGCAGCTGTACAGGGCACTGGTGAGACCACACCTCGAGTACTGTGTACAGTTTTGGTCGCCTCATCTGAGGAAAGATGTTCTTGCCATGGAGGGGGTGCAGCGGCGATTCACCAGGCTGATACCAGGAATGGCGGGATTGACCTATGAGGAGAGACTATGTAGTTTAGGGATGTACACACTGGAGTTTAGAAGATTGAGAGGGGACCTCATAGAAGTGTATAAAATTCTGACAGGTCTAGACAGACTAGATGCAGAAGGAATGTTTCCCTTGGCGGGTGAGAACAGAACTAGAGGACATAATTTAAGGATAAGGGCTAAACCATTTAGGACAGAAATGAGGGGGAATTTCTTCACTCAGAGGGTGGTGAACCTGTGGAACTCATTGCCACAGAGGGCAGTGTACGCCAGCTCATTAAATATATTTAAGAGGGAATTAGATATATTTCTACAGGCAAAAGGGGTTAAGGGTTACGGAGAGAAGGCGGGGACGGGATACTGAATTGGAGGATCAGCCATGATCTCATTAAATGGCGGAGCAGGCTCGAAGGGCCGGATGGCCTACTCCTGCTCCTATTTTCTATGTATCTATATGTATCTATGTATCTATGTAAGATACAGCTAAGACAATGAGGTGGGGTCACAGGGGGTCTAATGTGTCAAATGCAGTCTGTATAAACTTTAAAATTTTTACTTTTTTTTAAATGGAAATCACATCTGTGAACAAGCCAACGACGACTCGAGTCTGGATGACTCTACGTCATGTAGCGTGACATGAACCCAAGATCCCGGTTGAGGCCGTCCTCATGGGTGCGGAACTTGGCTATCAGTTTCTGCTCGATGATTTTGCGTTGTCGTGTGTCTCGAAGGCCGCCTTGGATTAACTGTAGTCGTCTGACATTGTACGCTACACAGGCATTGTTCTCTGTCTATATATGCTTTGCCGATTCGTATTCCTTCACTTCACCTGACGAAGGGGCAGCAGCTCCGAAAGCTTGTGATTTCAAATAAAACTGTTGGACTATAACCTGGTGTTGTGCGACTTCTCACTTTTGTCCACCCCAGTCCAACACCGGCATCTCCGTATCATGGCCACTATCGACAGTTATACAGGGCATTGGTGAGACCACATCTGGAGTACTGTGTACAGTATAGGTCTCCTTATTTAAGGAAGGATGTAAATGCGTTGGAAGCAGTTCAGAGAAGGTTTACTAGACTAATACCTGGAATGGACAGGTTGTCTTATGAGGAAAGGTTGGACAGGCTAGGCTTGTATCCGCTGGAGTTTAGAAGACTAAGAGGTGACTTGATTGAAGCATACAAGATCCTGAGGGGTCTTGACAGGGTGGATGTGGAGAGGATGTTTCCTCTTGTGGGAGAATCTAGAACGAGGGGTCATTGTTTAAAAATAAGGGGTCGCCCATTTAAGACCGAGATGAGAATTTTTTTCTCACAGAGGGTCATGAGTCTTTGGAACTCTCTTCCTCAGATGGTGGTGGAAGCAGAGTCTTTGATAAGCAAGGGGGTGAAAGGTTATCGGGGGTAGGCGGGAATGTGGAGTAATCAGATCAGCCATGATCTTATTGAATGGCAGAGCAGGCTCGAGGGGCTGAGTGGCCTACTCCTGCTCCTAATTTGTATGTTCATATGTAGAAATAGTGGGGAACCAAAGGTTTAATGAGAATGAGGAACTTGAAGTAATTAATATTAGTAAAGAAAAAGTACTGGAGAAATTAATGGGACTAAAACCTGACAAATCCCCTGGACCTGATGGCCTACATCCTAGGGTTCTAAAAGAGGTGGCTGCAGAGATAGTGGTTGTGATCTTCCAAAATTCCCTAGATTTTGGAATGGTCCCAGTGGATTGGAAGGCAGTAACTGTAATAATGCTATTCAAGAAAGCAAGGAGAGAGAAAACAGGGAACTACAGACCAGTTAGCCTGACATCAGTCGGCTGGAAAATGCTGGAATCCATTATTAAGGAAGTGGTAACGGGGCACTCAGAAAACCATATTGGCCCGGAATTTGCAGTTGTAATGATGGCGAAAACTGGAGTCTGTACATGCGCATTTAAACGCAGAAATCCTGAAGTTGCTGTCAGTGATACCCTGCTCCTCCACAGGGTGCGCTGTTGCAGTCCTCTCAGATGAAATGAATTAGAAATCACTGAATTGATATGAACTTCCACTTTATTCTCGCTGTAAAAACCCCTGAAAAAGTTAAGCCGTGTTGAATGAAGTGTAACTGAGTTTTTAACGCTGTACTAAGTCATAATTACTGCTGAGCAACTCTCTGGCCCTGAAAAACTAATTTTATATTTGTGGAACGTCAAATTTCTCCATTCCATGATAAAAATTCCAAAAAGTTTTAAAATAATAAAAATTCATTTTTATTTTAGTTTTTAAAGTTTGTTTGATATTTCAGCTTCTACTTTAATCCCATGTGTATGTCCCAATCTTTATTTCACTTTTTGTAAAATTATAATAAGTGAATGATAAAACCTGCTTGTTACTTCCTGGTTTGTGGTCTGTGAGAATTCTTCAGTGTGATTGGCTGCTTAGCCTGTTTGATGACATCACTGTTGCTGGGCGCCAGAGATCCCCTATAGATGGCGCCCAAATGAAATTAACGTCGGGAAAGGTGAAATCCATGCCACAGAGACAGCTAAAGGTTTGTGGGCTGCTTTCTTCGAGGTCAGCAGCGAGTGCTGTCACTTCACCGCTGACCACAAAATCCGGTCCAATATGATTAGGCAGAGTCAGCATGGTTTTATGAAAGGGAAATCGTGTTTGACAAATCTATTAGAGTTTTTTGAGGATGTAACTAGCAGGGTAGATAAAGGGGAACCAGTGGATGTATATTTGGATTTTCAAAAGGCATTTGATAAGGTGCCACACGAAAGGTTTTTACACATGATAAGGGCTCATGGGGTTGGGCGTAACATATTAGCATGGATAGAGGATTGGTGAAAGGACAGAGAATAGGAATAAACGGGTCATTTTCGGGTTGGCAGGCTGTTACTAGTGGGGCGCCGCAAGGATCAGTGCTGGAGCCTCAGCTATTTACAATCTATATTAATAACATAGATGAAGAGACTGAGTGTAATTTATCCAAATTTGCTGAGGATACAAAGCTAGGTGGGACAGTAAGCTGTGAGGAGGACGCAAAGAGTTTGCAAAGGGATATAGACAGGTTAAGTGAGTGGGCAAGAACGTGGCAGATGGAGTATAATGTGGGGAAATGTGAGGTTATTCACTTTGGTAGGAAGAATAGAAAAACAGAATATTTTTTAAACGGGGAGAAACTATTAAATGTTGGTGTTCAGAGGGATTTGGGTATCCTTGTACATGAAACACAGAAAGTTAATATGCAGGTACAGCAAGCAATTAGAAAGGCAAATGGTGTCTTGGCCTTTATTGCAAGGGGATTGGAGTATAAAAGTAAGGAAGTCTTGCTGCAATTGTACAAGGCTTTGGTGAGACCACAGCTGGAGTACTGTGTACAGTTTTGGTCTCTGTCCCTAAGGATGGATATACTTGCCCTAGAGACGGTGCAAGGAAGATTCACTAGATTGATTCCCTGGATGAAAGAGTTGTCCTATGAGGAGAGATTGAGTAGAATGGGCCTATACTCTCTGAAGTTTAGAAGATTGAGAGGTGATCTCATTGAAACATTGAACATAAGACGAGAAAAAATTGCTTCCCCTTAGGTTATTGAAAATGTTTCAATAACCTGACGGGAAGCAATTTTTTTCTAGTCTTTTTTGAGGTTTGTTAATTTTAAACTAATTTAATTCTGTGCTCAGAGTTTAAGACAAGCACCTGCTTGCATCTATGTCATCTAGTTTCAGTATACTTAAGACTGCATGTGTATCTATCTCCTCCCCCCCACTCTGGTTCATTTTATGTTTAATGAAAACAAATTTAGCTCTGAGTCACACCTCATAGCAAGGAACTTTGCTTTGCTTCATGTAGTGATGTTAAATTAATCCCTCTGCCAACAAAAACCTCAATAGTGATGACATCCTCCACTCCAGTATACTTTACAAAGTATAAATTGGTAGTCTACTGATGAAATTTACTTAGTAGACCATGTTGTTCGAAACAGTTAATAAATATTAAAATGATTTTACTTGTAGCATTTAATTCAGTGATGCATGGCAATATTGAGTTTCAGTGAGATGTAATTGAAACAAAAAAACTGAATCCAAATGAAGTGACTTCTTTATTTTTTTTTGTTAACTGTATTTAGATGAAGATAAAGCTTTGTTTTATGTCAAGCAGGGAAGGACGTGCTGCATTGATGACATCATTCTGCGTGTTCAAGTTCATGGCCTTGTACAGTATAATCCAGTATCTGAGTGTTACCCTACTATATTCTGTAAGTATTTGTTTTAGCTTAAGATAAGTTCGAGCATAAAGTTGTTTGTGTAAATTAATTAAATTCAGAATGCTTGCAAGTATTTTTCTTTGCCATTCATTTTCAATTTAAATTGTATAATTGCCCTCTCTATTCTCAAATAGATACTCAGTAATCTTGGAGACTTGCAGTTTCTTTTCATCGACTTGGCTATCATTCTGGTCATTGTCTTTACTAGTGAGTATGCTAAAACTGTTGAGCAAACATGTTTTAACAAAATATGTCTTGTCAGTGGTGTTCCTTTTAGTAGTTTGTTGTGTGGTGAAATGGACTAGAACTAAGAAAATGTTTTAATCGGTGCTCAGAACTATAGCAAATATTTTGATGGATGTTATTCACCAGCTTCCTTTTTACTGAAGGGTAAAGTAAATTCAAATATTTTGCTGTGTTTTTGGTAAAATGGGTAAGAGAATGTAAAAGGCACATTTAGGACTGAAGTAAGAAGGATATTCTTCACACAAAGAGTGAACAGTATATTGAATGAAGTTTCGCAGAGTAGTAGCACCCGAGAATCTTTAAGAACTATTTGATGTGGCAATGGAGGTACTTTAGGGACATTCTGGATGGATGAACTAGGATGAGCCGAATTACCTTTCATCTGTAATTACCATGTGATTTATCATAAGTTGAATAATGCCTCATTTGGATGAAATAACCTTTGGAGAACTTGATTTCAGCCTACAACATGCTAAAGTATTTGTGTAATAGATTGTTGTGAGACCTATTTGTGTTATACGGAAAAGTAGCATAGAAAAGGAACTCTAGAGGGATATGTTCAACATATGTCCTTTCTCATATGGTTGTGAAATGTTTTGGTGGCAGCAGTAGAGGAAACTTTATTATTCTTCCTGCTTTGTTTAGTGAGTTTGAATGCTGCATGGAAAGAGCTGGTTCCACAGAAACCGCCATCTGGCCTAATCTCTGCTTCACTGATACTTTCGGTACTGTCCCAAATTCTTATCAGCGCGGTGTTCCAGACAACTGGATTTCTGCTTGTGAAGCAGCAAACCTGGTATGAAGTATGGACACCAAATTCAGAGTAAGTTCAAAAACAGTTACATTTCTCTAAGGGATGCATTTGTGAAATTGCTGTTCGAAAGGCGCCAGTCATCCTGTGGTGCGTTCCCCAAAATAACCATTTTATGTGTGAGCTTTGACCATGATTATCAGCAGGCCACTTGACCGTAGGAATATTACAGCCAAGCTCTATTCTGTCCTTGTTTATTGTTCATGCACACACCCAGCTGGAGTCATTGGATAGCGATCAGGAGTGGGACACCGCGGGGATTTTTCCCCTCCAATCCAGGAACAGGGAGAACAACTGTCACCTCATATTTCTGCCCTGGCTAACTCAACACTGAGTGGGGATCAACCTTTTTCCTTTCTGGTCTGCATGGGTCAGATATTCACTGAATTCAGTAACTGAGCCATCAGAAGAGATTGATCCAATCTTATTTAATTGGATTCGGAGTTGCTGGTTTTACCAGAATAGTATATGAGCCAGCAGGAATTCAAAGTTTTGAGCAAAATTAAGAGTTTAAAAGAACTTTTTTTTCTCAATCCTTTTTCTTCTCTTAATTCTCCCCTCCTGAAGGCAAAAGCTTCTAGTAGGATATGACACTGCAGACAGCAGTAGCCATTTCGTACCTCACATTAGTTGCTGTTCTTCATGCATGAGCTTGGATTGTGAATAACTGTATTCTATTTGCATCAAAACCAAGAAAGAATCCTGTCCTTGGGAAATGTTGCACACACATGCATTTTCACGAAGGGACATTGGTGATTGTGCAATGTGGCTGCTGTGTTTGCCTACTAAACAGTGACTACACTTCAAAAATGAATTTGTTGTGAAGTATTTTGGAAGTCTTGAGGACATGAAAGGTGCTGTATAAATGCAAGTATTTATTAATTTTAAAGTTTCAATAATTTTAAGTTTTGTTTGCTAGAATTCTGTCTAAACAAAACAAAATGCCAAATAATAGAAATGAGAAAAGAATGAGTAGCATTTTACAAAAATCAAGTTGATGAAATGTTCTGCTAGATTAATAAAGCAGTTACAGAAATGAGCTTTGCATATCCTATTCAGACAGTAAAAATGATTTAATTTCCTCAGTGAAGTGCTCCGATTTGACCCTTGGATATTGCACATATAACAAAATGCCCCCTTTAAAGTTAGTTACAAACATATATGGAATATTAGACAGGAACATTTTTGAATTTCTTGTGCTTTATAAATAATCGAATTAAAAGATTCAGTATGGTATCTTGATAAACCACTTCTTTGATTTTTCTATTACTCCAAAAAAATTCATGTTGATAAAATGATCGACATTAAACTCAGTACATTCATGTACAGTTGGATTACATTACGCAATAATCGGCATTTTCTTTTTGAGCTGCTTAGTATAGAAATTGATATATTTGTTTTTTATTACAGCGCCTGCAGTTCATCAAAACTGAACTTAACACTGGAGCCCAATAATACATATCCTCACGATGAGAAGAATATTAAGAACTATGAAAATATTACTGTATTTTTCATTTCGTGCTTTCAATACCTCGTTGTGGCCATTGTGTTTTCTAAAGGAAAACCATTTCGACAACCTGGTTTTAAAAACTGTAAGTTGATTACATTATTCATATAGCTCTTGATAAAGGAATAGTTTAAGTTTCCCCCAGTTAAGTTCACGAGAGAACCCCTGTGCTCCCTGCTAGCCAGGAGTAGAGTGTTTGTGTTAAGCCCAAAAATCAGAAATCTAAATGGGAGAAGTTAGGGGATTTTGATACACTTTCTATGTTGGATTTCTTCCATCTGTGGAAATTTGCTATTGTGTGTGATATTTACCAGAAGTTTGAATATGGTTTTATCAGTACAATTGTTTTCCTTGCAGTTTAAAACGCTCAAAGTCTAGACCCATCACAAGCTTTTTGTGATTAATTTTACCAAAATGTTCAACTTTCTTCATCCCAACGTCAACAAGATCTATCCCGGGCAGCAATGTACGCCGCTGGTAGTGCATTGCCCGCATCACCTTCCGCCTCCTCCTCCTCCTCCTCTGAATCGTCTGAAGAGGCTATGTGCTCTGCACCTTGTTCCTCCAGCAGGTCCAAACCTCGCTGCTGTGCAATGTTGTGCAGAGCGCAGCACACCACGATCATTCTGGAGACCCTGGCTGGTCCGTACTGAAGGGCGCCTCCAGATCTGTCTAGGCACTTGAAGTGTGTCTTCAGCATGCTGATGGCTTGTTCAATGACACATCTGGTGGTCATATGGCATTCATTGTATCGCTTCTGGGTCTCATTCCTCGGGTTTCTGAGAGGTGTCATCAGCCACGTTTTAAGTGGATATCCTTTGTCTCCAAGCAGCCAGCCGGTAACTCTGCTTCGAGGTGCGAAGAGATTTGGGGGTGGACTGCTGCAGGATGAAAGCATCATGGCAGCTGCCCGGGAATCTTGCGCACATCTGCATAAAGATGATCTTGTGGCTGCACATCAGCTGCACATTGATGGAGTGGAAGCCCTTGCGGTTGTCGAACACTCCTGGGTAATCTATGGGTGCCTTAGTTGCCACATGCATGCAGTCGTTGACACCCTGCACCTGAGGGAAGTCGGGCAGAGCCGCAAACCCGAGCGCCCGCTCATTCTGACTTACTTAATCGCAGGCAAAATTGACATAATTGGCGACCCTGGCAAAAAGGCCATCAGTTACCTGTCTTGTGCATTTGTCTGCCGCCGATGGTGAGATCCTGCAAATGTCTCCGGCAGAGCCCTGGAAGGATCCAGAGGCAAAAAGGTTGAGGGCAGTGATGACTTTGACAGCCACTGTTAAAGCATGGCCACCAGGTTCAGTTGGCAGCAGGTCTTGTTCCAGCAGGCTGCAAGTGTCTGCCACCACCCGACGCGACACCCTGAGCCTCCTGAGACACACGTGTTTCCACATGTTGAGGAAGCTTATCCTCTGCCTGTACACCCGGTGTGTCGGGTATAGTCTCTTGCGAGCGGCACCTCTCTGCTGCTCCCCTCTCTCCTGTGGAGCTGGAGGTCTGTGCGCTGCTGCTGCTCCTGCTGCTGTTGGTCATCTTGGTCCTCATCTGAGTTCCAAAGTAACACAGCATACGCAGCACCTATGCTGATCTGATAGATCAGAGCTCCAAAGTGCAGATCAGACCACCAAACCTCTCAGCACAAGTACTGTGAATAAACCCTTTCACACAAGCAGGTAAGAAAGCAGCTTTGAGTACTGAGTACTTATTGGCATATTTCCCTGTCATGGCTTCAGTTGCCATTGTCTTCTCGCCTTGCTTTCACTGATGAGTTCCAGAAAGCCCGTGGAGCCAAAGTTAAACTGCAAAACCCACGTCCATATCGCTGTAATTGAGCAATTAACATATTGAAATTGACACAACCCGCCTCTCATGAGGGGGTTGCGCGCACGCAGCCAAATGTGCTGGAGTGAAATGCGGAGGTCGGCGGGTTGGAGCCGGCTTCCCGACGCACTCGCATTTTTCCAGGATTTCACCCACCCTCGCCCAAACCCACGCGCTCAACCACGTTAAAATTCGCCCTTGTGTTGCAAGACAGCTTGTACGATAACCAGTCCTGAATAATCAAACATTTTCTCCCAAGTAAACATTGGGAAGACCAAAGCCATTTTCTTCAGCCTCTGCCACAAACTCCATTCCCTAGCCTCCAATTCCAGCCACCTCCATGGCTGAACCAGACGGTTTACAACTTCGCCGTCCTATCTAACCCTGAGCTGAGCTTCCAAATCCATATCCTCTCCTTCACAAAGACTGTTTACTTCCACCTCTGTAACATCACCCGTCTCCACCCCTGCCTCAGCCCATCTGCAGCCGAAACCCTTATTCATTCTGTTGTTACCTCAAGACTTGACTATTCCGATGCTCTCCTGACCGGCTTACAATGTTCCACCCTCCATAAATTTGAGCTCATGCAAAACTCTGCTGCCCGTATTCTAACTCGCACCAAGTCCCATTCACCCATCACCCTTGCACTCGCTGATCTGCATTGGCTCCTGGTCCACCAATGGCTTGATTTTAAAATTCTCATCCTTGTGTTCAAATCCATCCATGGCGCCTCCCTTTCCTATCACTGTAACCACCTCCAGCCTTACAACCCCCTGAGAACTTTGCATTCCACCAACTTCGGCCTCTTGTTCAATCGCCCACTTCCTTCACCCCACCATTGGAGGTCATGCCTTCAGCCGTCCAGACCCTAAGCTCTGGAATTCTCTCCCAACCCTCTCCACCTTTCTACCTCTCTCTCCTTCTTTAAGACCAAACTTTTAGTCACCCATCCTAATGGCTCGGTGTCAATTTTTGTCTGATTACGCTCCTGGGAAGTGTCTTGGGATGTTTTACTATGTTAAAGATGCTATATAAATGCAAGTTGTTGTTGTTGTAGTCAGAAGTACATGCAATTTTGTTTGTTCTAACAGGTCCTTTTGTGGTCACATTGATACTTCTTCACACCTTTATATTTTTCATAATGCTGTATCCAGTTGAGGTGATTGATCAGGCTCTTCAGGTAAGGGCTAAAAATTCAATTTAAATTCTGATTTGTTGAGTTCGAGAATACTGTATTATTTAAACCAACTTGAAATTATTATTTAAAACTCACACAATATTCCCTTTTTTCTTCCATGAGGTAATTACATTTTGTCAACCTCCTTATAAGAATATATCTCCAATGTGCTATCCATTGAATGGTCATGGCACTGAATGGCATAATTAACCTGTTCTCTGGACCAAATATGCTCCATTTTCTATTGGTAGCTGGACTGGGTGGCATTGTCAATGTGCTTTTTATTATTAGAACCAGTTTGAGTCTATGGTGAAATTCATTCTCTGGCTGTTGAGGATCATAAGTGAGTGCGTTTGGGAACTTCCATCATGGATTTGTGCACCGCAGAATACATTGGAATTGACACTAATTGGACATACTCTCTTAGACCCGTGTTTGGCATAAGCGCAGTCCAGAAAGAGCTCTGACACTGTATTACCCCCAGTGGGTTGTGTCCGATGGTAAGATTCAGCAATAATCCTGTAATGTAAAGTACCTGACATCAGTGGTACATATGAGATGGGGTTTTCCGGGTGCCTCCAATAGAAAGAACCATTGGATTTGTACTGTTGGATCTGGTGAATAACAACCTGACAAGAACTTTCTTGATCAGTGTGTTTCCAGCCCAACAAGGAAGGATGCAGTGCTGAATCTAGTTCTGGGGAATGAAGTGAGGCAAGTGGAGCATGTTTCAGTGGGGAAGCATTTGGGGAACAGTGATCATATCATTCGGTTTAGAAAAGTTATGGAAATGGACAAGGAACAATCAAGCGTAAGGAGGATAGTAACAGACTTCAGGAGGACTTAGACAGACTGGTGAAATGGGCAGACACATGACAGATGCAATTTAACGGAGAGCAGTGTGAAGTAATACATTTTGGTCGGAAGGATGACGAGAGGCAATACAAACTAAATAGTACAATTTTAAAGGAGGTGAGACGGCTGCAAAAGAAGCATACAGGATCCTTGGCTTTATAAATAGCGGCATAGAGTACAAAAGCAATGATGTTATGCTGAACCTTTATAAAACACTGGTTTGGCCTCAGCTGGAGTATTATGTTCAATTCTGGGCACCACACTTTAGGAAGGATGTCAAGGCGTTCGAGTATGTGCAGAAGAGATGTACTAGAATAGTACCAGGGGTGAGGGACTTCAGTTACGAGGAGAGACTGGAGAAGCTGGGGTTGTTCTCCTTAGAGCAGAGACGTTAAGAGGCGATTTTGATAGATCTGTTCAAAATCATGAATGGTTTTGATAGGGTAAATAAGGAGAAAATGTTTCCAGTGGCAGAAGGGTTGGTAACCAAAGGACACCGATTGAAGGTGATTTGCAAAAGAACCTGAGGCGACATGCAAGAAACATTTTTTTTACACAGCAAGTTATGATGCTCTGGAATGCACTGTCTGAAGGGGTGGTGCAATCAGATTCAATAGTAACTTTCAAAAGGGAATTGGATAAATATTTGAAGGGAAAACATTTACAGGACTATGGGGTAAGAACAGGGGAGTGGGACTAATTGGCTAGCTCTACTAAGGAGCCAGCACAGGCACAATGGGCCAAATGACCTCCTGTTGTGCTGTACCATAATGAGACTATGACCTCAATCCACCTTTCTAGACAAGCAGTGTGGTTTCCACATTGCTGACCTGCATGGACCTTTAATGGATGTCAAGAAATGTGATGACTACAAGAGCTTTATACTAACTGCAGTTGAAAATGTACAATTGCTTTAAGTTTTCTCGCAACTTAGGCTTGTGTATACATTGTTGTACCTGCATAGTTATCCCATTGTTGTCAAATCTGCAATATAAATGGAGCATGTCAGCACCAAGGTGAACTGAATCAATTTAAATGGTTTCATAATATAGTGATCCAGGAGTGCCTGATGCTGACACTAGGTGTAAATTAGGTAATCCTTTAATTTCCTAACCACTGTTAACAATCACATTGAGTAGAAAGAAAACATATTGTAAACCATAGCGCCATTATCTCTCATCTTTAGTTTTTATACAATATGTCTAATTATAAATGTATTTAAAAAGTAGTATTTTGATTGAACTCTTAAGAAATAAATTCTAATTATTAAACATAAATGTATTTGGTTAAATAGAAATTAGTTTAGAGTAAATTGAAATGGTTAATGACAAAGTAGAACTACTGAATGTAATCAATTGTATTGCTTTTCAGCTGGTTTGTGTTCCTTATAATTGGCGGCTTACAATGCTCATTATAATACTAATAAATGCAGTGGTCTCTTTTGTAACCGAGGTGAGTAAACAATGCGATTTAAAATGTTATACTTCAATCATAATATTCAATTGTATATAGAAATATGAATTAATCTCTGTTGAATTTCTCTGTTAGTGCAAAGTTTAAAATTGGGATATCTCTAGCCATTTCACATAGCCTCCAGTTCTTCAAAACTGCTTTTGGATCTATTTTCCAATTTTGTTTTTCTTACCTCAGTGCTGTACCACAAAGTGGATAAGCGCGTATAAGAATTTTGCAATTTTCAAGGTGACTGCATCCCGATTCAACTTTCTATTGTGTGGCATAAATCTGCATTGATGTCAATTTAGTGATTATAATGGTTGACTTTGACCACATACTGATTGGGTGGCACTCGAAATAAAAATGAGTACTATATATGCTTGTGTACAAGACAACCCCTCACTTCCCCCTAAATTCCCAGCATAAAGCTAGAAGAAAATCTATGATCTGTAAGGCCACGATTTTGCCGGTGCTCAGAGGGCGGGTTCGGAGGCGGGTCCGCTGTCAAAATCTCAATGATTGACGGCGGATTGGGAACCTGCTGCGAACCTGCCTCCATGGAAGTTTCCAAAACGTCGGGTCTGCGATTTCAGTACAAACCCGACACCAAGCGGCGGGGGAGGCATTTAGGAAACTTAACTTCTTATTACGTGCTTGTTAAAGACTATTTTGGCAGCCTTTTTGTATTTTCCCACATTTTCAACAGGGTTCACGTCGTTCGGAGATCACGTCAGGTAAGTATGTCGGGAGGTCAATTGAGCTGAATAATTCCCAGCTACAACTGCAGTATAAAATCTAACCTTTCACATCTGTTCAGTTTGCAATGTCAGAAGTTGCTGATTTCAGGATTGGGAAGACACATTTGATCTGTATTGAGGCTGAAAGTGTATGTTGTAAACTCTATATGCACTGTCACCTCCTTGGAATAGCCTCTCTCCCCAGTGACTGATTGTTTCTACCATCTCATCCTCAACTGCCATATACAAGAGCAGAATGGGAACCATTTATACTCTCTCACCCTGGTCCTCAGAATTGGAAGATGATCATCCACAGCAGCAGCAGAACCAGGAACACATGCAGCGCCAACAACAAGAGCGCCAACCTTCTCCTCAACCACCTGATGCTGCACAGGGCAGAGGCCTTCAGCGCAGTTTCTGTTAATGTGCTGTCAAACATTGAAACCTTTATTTTCAACACGTTGCGTTCTTGGACAGATTTGTGAGCACCTTTGGAAGTGGCTTAGTGAGTTGCAGTGAATGGTTAGACAAAACGGTACTCCCCGCAATGGTGATGAGTGTGAAAGGAATGGCTTGGGCATTGTAGGGATGCTTTATGGTGTTGGTGTGGGGTGGTGCCAACCTGGCGCATCATGTTGTTCCCAAGGATGGGTGAAACTAGAACTAGGGGGCATAATCTTAGAATAAAGGGCTGCTCTTTCAAAACTGAGATGAGGAGAAACTTCTTCACTCAGAGGGTAGTAGGTCTGTGGAATTTGCTGCTCCAGGAAGCTGTGGAAGCTACATCATTAAATAAATTTAAAACAGAAATAGACAGTTTCCTAGAAGTAAAGGGAATTAGGGGTTACGGGGAGCGGGCAGGAAATTGGACATGAGGCTGAGTTCGGATCGGTCGAGGCCCTGTAGGTGGCGTTGCGGGCCCAGGGGCTGAGTGGCCGGGTCCTGCTCCTACTTCTTGTGTTCTTTAGATTTGAGGTGAGGATCAGATCAGCCATGATCTTATTGAATGGCGGAGCAGGCTTGAAGGGCCGATTGGCCTACTCCTGCTCCTATTTCTTATGTTCTTATCATGTGGCAGCAAGGGTGTACAGCATTAAGTGAAGTAAATCTGGCTATGATGACGCCATCCCTGGCCTCCCGGGCAGCAATGTGCTCGGGTGCTGATGCCCTGTGTCATGTGCAGCATCAGTTGATTGCGGAGAAGGTTGGTGTTGTTGTTGGTGCTGCTGGTGTGCCTGGTGCTGCTGGTGTTGGGGCTGATCGTGGTGGGATTCTGAGGACCAAGGTGAGATTGTTTCAAGGGCAGCGATACTGATGTAATAGATGGCAGATGAAGTTGAGATGACAGAAGCGAACTGTCAGTGGTCAGAGAGGTTGTTCCAATGAGGTGACATAGTTTACTCCAAACACTTGGAACCTGCTTAAAGCTCAATCTGTCTTCCAAATGCAGTAAGCAACAGCTTCTGAGCTTGGAATGTGAACAGCTATGAGATGGGAGCTTTCATAGCACATTTGCAGCTGTCAAGTAAAGAGATCATTTCATGGTAACACAACTCTCGACCTTTTTACCTGACGTGATCCCCGAGCAGTGTGGAACCCGTGGGCGACCTCGTAAACTGTTAAGGTGAGCTCAAAATTCTCTTTAACAGGCTGTTAACAAGTTCATAATGACCTGAACTGCCGCCGCCGCTTGGTGTCGGGTCTGTTCAGCGCTGACAGATCCGACATCTGGGAATGTAGAGTGGCGGCAGGATGACAAGTGGGTACCCGACCCGCTGTCAAAAAACAAAATTTTCCCACCCGACCCGCCACCAAACACGCCTGCTGACCCCCCGAAAAATTCCCCCCTATTAATTTTCCTCATTCTGTGGGAAACATTTGAAAGAATGCGGGACTTCATTTAATCTTACAATTTCTATTTTTTCACCAATGTTCACGATACAGAAAAAATGTATTAAAAATTTAGTGCTTCCCAGTTGAGCTTATATTTTCTTGTTTAGAATTGTTAGAATCAGTAATTGGACTATAGAAACATTTCTTTTTGAATGGTGTTGCCTTGTAAAGCAATTTGCTGGTGGCCAGTCTAACTTGCTCCTTTTATTTGCACTTTAATGTTTAATCAGCAGTCACAAATAAAATCCACAAAGGAATTAAGTTATTAACTTTTATAACCCTTGAGAAATCCTAAAGCGGTTTAATCTAAGATGGATTCTCATTTTATGAAATCAATACAAAATGCTTGTAGTTTTTAAAAATACTGCAACCAAAATTTTTGTTCGTATGCAAGTGTTAAATTACACTCTTCCATTAAAAAAAAATGCTTTCCTCTTCAGAGGGCTTCAGATTTCTGGGGGATTGGGACCAGTTCTGGGGCAGGAGGAACCTGTGCAAGCCGGATGGGTTGCACCCGAACAGGGCTGGGACCAATATCCTCGTGGGGAAGTTAACTAGTGCTGTGGGGGAGGGTTTAAACTTATTTGGCAGGTGGAGGGGAACCTGGATGTAGCAGCAGAGAGGAGAGACAAGGTGCACAGAAAACTAGGAGGGACAAACAGCAACAGAATTAAGAATAGTGTAGAAAGAGCAGAAATTAGATGGAGGAAAGAATCAAAGCAGAGTAGCAAGGTATTGGAATGCATGTGTGTTAATGTGAGGAGTGTTACAAATAAGGTTGGCGAGCTTCGGGCACAAATTGCCACATGGGGTTATGATAGAGTGGCTATACCGGTGACCTGGCTTAAACTTGGGTAGGAATGGAAATGAAACATTACTGGCTACAATGTATTCAGGAGGGATAGGGAAGGAAAAAAGGAAGAGGGTGGCAGTATCGATCAAGGATAATATTACAGTTCTAAATAAGGATAATATACTAGAGGTTTCAAAGACTGAATCTATTTGGTTAGAGTTAAGGAACAGAAGAGGAGCTGTTACATTGCTGGGTGTTTACAAAAGACCCCAAATAGTGAGAATGAGATAGAGGAGCAAATCTGTAGACAAATTTCAGAGAAATTGAAAAATAATGGGCCAAAAATTCATCCCGCTGCGCGAGAGTACGTCGCATATTCTCTCTCCAATTGCCGGTTTTCTGCATGCCCTGCGCATGCGCTGAAAACCGGCACTTGGTCTTTTGAAAAGGGGGCGGTTCCTCGGTGCATCGCGTGCGCGCTACAGGCTGCGCGCACGCTGTGCACTTCGTGCTTTGGACGCGCAGGTAAGGACGGAAGATTTTAGAAATGGAAAAAAGGAGGAGTAAGACCCACTTTTAACAAGGTAAGTAGTGAATTAAGTATTTTTTTGAATTTTTTTTAACAGGTATATCTTTTTTAGAGACTTTAAAGACAGGTAAGTTTATTTTTATAACTTTTTAAAAGATTTTAAATTTTTTCAAAAATTTAATTTTTTATTTAAAATGGTTAATTTATTTAACTATACTTATTTTATGAATGTGATGGTTTTTTTTTAATTTAATTGAGGTTTAGCTGTTATTTTGGGGGGGTGTAAGATTCATAGATTTCACAGCACGTATGTGAAACTTATGAATGGAAGATGGTGTGCTGCCATTGGCTCTAACTGAGTCACGTGATCCCACAGCTCGCACGAATTCACTACGCCGGTGGGATACGCAAGCACTGCCCAACTGATGTCTGGAACATCAAGTTCGTGCGAGCTGGATCTGAAAAAGCCAACGCGGAGTGAGAGATCGCGGGGAAGCCTTACCCCCGCGGGAACAGAGCGAGATCAATTTCTGGGCCAATAGAGCAGTAATAGTAGGGGACTTCAATTACCCTAATATAGACGGGGGGGGGGGTGGGGGTGGGGGGGGGGACAGTGCAAAGGGCAAGGAGGGCGAAGAATTCCTAAAATGTGTATAGGACAACTTTCAATATGTTTTTAGCCCAATGAGGAAGGAAGCCATGCTGGATCTAGTTCTAGGGGCTAAAGTAAGGCAAATGGAGTGTGTTTCAGTGGGAGAACATCTGGGTAATAGTGATCATCATATAATTAGATTTAAAGAAGTTACGGAAAGGGACAAAGAAAAATAAAAGGTGAAAATACCCAACTGGAAGAGAACCATTTTCAATGAGTTGAGAAAGGACCTAGAACAGGTGACCTGGAAACAATGATTGGCCAAGAAAACAGTAAATGAGCATAGGGAACAGGAGTAGGCCATTTAGCCCCTCAAGCCTGTTCCACCATTCAGTGAGATCATGGCTGATCTGTGACCTAACTCCATATTCCCGCCTTTGCCCCATATCCCTTAATACCTTTGGTTAACAGAAAATCTATCAAGCTCAGATTTAAAATTAACAATTGACCCAGCATCAACTGCCGTTTGCAGAAGAGAGTTCCAAACTTCTACCACCCTTTGCGTGTAGTAGTGTTTCCTAACTTCACTCCTGAAAGGCCTGGCTCTAATTTTTAGGCTATGTCCCCTCGTTCTAGACTCCCCAACCAGTGGAAATAGTTTCTCTCTATCTACCCTATCAGTTCCCCTTAATATCTTGAAAACTTCGATCAAATCACCCCTTAATTTTCTAAATTCCAGGGAATACAACCCTAGTTTGTGTAATCTCTCCTTGTAATTTAACCCTTGGAGTTCAGGTATCATTCTAGTAAATCTACACTGCACTCTCTCCAAGGCCAGTATATCATTCCTAAGGTGTGGTGCCCAGAACTGAACACAGTACTCCAGGTGTGGTCGAACCAGGGCTTTGTATAGCTGCAGTATGACTTCTAACCTCTTGTATTCTAGTCCTCTAGATATAAAGGCCCGCATTCCATTAGCCTATTTGATTATTTTTTGTACCTGTCCATGACATTTTAATGATCTATGTACTGTACATGGACCCCCAAGTCTCTTTGGACCTCCACCGCTTCTAGCTTTTCACCATTTAGAAAACACTCTGATCTATCCTTTTTAGGTCCAAAGTGGATGACCTCACACTTGCCTATATTGAAATCTATTTGCCACAGTTTTGCCCATTCACTTAATCTATTAATATCTTTTTGTAATTTTATGCTTCCATCTACACTGCTTACAGTGCCGCCTATCTTTGTGTCATCAGCAAACTTGGATATGTGGCTGTCTATCCCGTCATTTAAGTCGTTAATAAATACAGTGATTAGTTGAGGCCCCAACACAAATCCCTCTGGGACGCCACGAGTCACAGCCTGCCAATTAGAGTACCTGCCCATTATCCCTATTCACTGTTTCCTGCCGCTCAGCCGATCTCCGAACCAGGTCAATAATTTGCCTGCAATTTCATGAGCTTCAACTTTAGCTAACAGTCTCTTATTAGGGATTTCATCGAATGCCTTCTGAAAGTCCACATAAATAACATCCATACTTTAGTCACCTCTTCATAAAATTCAATCAGGTTTGACAGGCATGACCTACCCTTTACAAATCCATGCTGGCTCTCTCTGATCAGCTGAAAATTTTCAAGGCGTTCAGTCACTCTATCCTTAATTATGGACTCTAGTAATTTCCTGACAACAGATGTTAGGCTAACTGGTCTATTATTCCTTGGTTTCCCTCTGTCACCTTTCTTAAATAGTGGAGTGACGTGCAATTTTCCAATCTAAAGGAACGGTTCCTGAATTGAGAGAACTTTGGAAGATCATAGTTAGGGCATCTGCAATGTTCTCACCTACTTAGTTTTCATCCCAGGGTTTTAAACGATCTGGTCCTGGAGATTTGTCACTCTTTAGTTCCATTATTTTCTTCATTACTGTTAATTTGCTTACGTTAATTTTGGTGAGTCCCTGTTCCTGATTCAGTATTAGTTTCCTTGAGATGTCCGGCATGTTATCCTGTAAATACTGACTCAAAGTAATTATTTAACATGTCCGCATTTCCTTATTTTCATTCATAATATCACCATTATCAGTTTTTAAGAGGCCCACATCGCTTTTAACCACCCTCTTTTTCCTAATGTAATTGTAAAAGTTTTTTGTGTTGATTTTGATATCCCTTGTGAGTTTCTTTTCATATTCCCTTTTTGTAGCTCTTGCTATCTGTTTTGTCACCCTTTGCTTTTCTTTGTATCTCTCCCATTCACTAGGAATTGTGCTTTTTTTGCATTCTTTTATGCTTTTTCTTTTAGTTTTATGTTGTCCCTTACCTCTTTAGTCATCCATGGCTGGTTTTTTTTTGTCAAGTAGAGCTCTTGCCCCTTTGGGGTATAAACTGGTTCCGAATCACCCTTCGGGATATAAACTGGTTCCGAATCACCCTTAGGGTATAAACTGGTTCTGTGTCACGCAGCTCTTCATGGCCATAGTTCAGGTACAAACCAAGCATATTCCCATTAGGAGGAAATATAGGGCATCCAATGCTAGAACTCCCCGGACGACAAAGGAAATAGAGATTAAAATAAAACAGAAAAAGGAAGTTTATGATAAATGTCAGGTATAGAATACATTAGAAAACCAGGCAGAATACAGAGAGTGCAGGGGGAAATTGAATAAGGATATAAGAAGGGCAAAGAGAGAGTAAGAGAAAAGATTAGTGGGTAACATAAAAGGGAACCCAAAATTATTTTACAAACATATAAAAAAAAATAAAAGGATAGTTAAAGGAATGGTGGCCAATTCGGGACAAAGAAGGAAATCTTCTTGTGGAGGCAGAGGGCATGACTGAGGTACTGAGTGAGTACTTTGCACCTGTCTTCACAAGAAGAGGATGAAGTTAATATTTCAGTAGAGGAGGAGGGAGTAGAGTCATTGGATAGGCTAAAAATAAATAAAGAAGGTGCTAGGCAGATTGGCATCACTCAAAGTTAACAAGTCACGTGGTCCAGATGGGATTCAGCTTAGGTTGCTGAGGAAAGCAAGGGTGGAGATAGCAGAAGCTCTGACCACAATCTTTCAGTCCTCCTTGGATATTGAAGTGGTACCAGATGACTGGAGGATTGCAAATGTTACACCCCTATTCAAAAAAACGGGAGAGAGAAAGACCTGGTAACTACAGGCCAATCAGTCTAATGTCAGTGGTGGGAAAACTACTAGAGACCATTGTCAA
The DNA here is from genome assembly GCA_030390025.1 of Squalus acanthias. Taxonomy (NCBI): domain Eukaryota; kingdom Metazoa; phylum Chordata; class Chondrichthyes; order Squaliformes; family Squalidae; genus Squalus; species Squalus acanthias. The sequence goes on from CM059429.1 coordinate 36,864,549, forward strand.
GGTCATCATTAATTCTCACTTGGAGAAGCATGGATTAATAAGGGACAGCCAGCACGGATTTGTTAAAGGCAAATCGTGTCTGACTAACCTGATTGAGTTCTTTGATGAAGTAACAGAGAGGGTTGATGAAGGTAGTACAGTAGATGTTTTATATATGGACTTTCAAAAGGCATTTGAAAAAATACCACATAACCGACTTAATTTTGGAAAATAGAAGCACATGGGATTGAAGGGACAGTGGCTACCTGGGTACATAATTGGCTAAGGGATAGGAGGCAGAGAGTAGTGGTGAATGGATGTTTCTCTGACTGGGGAGAAGTTTGCAGTGTGGTTCTCCAGGCATTGGTATTAGAATCATTGCCTTTCTTATATATAAATGACCTGGACTTGGGTATAGGGAGTACAATTTTGAAGTTTGCAGATGATACAAAACTTGGCAACCTAGTAAATAATGAGGAAGATAGTAGCAGACTTCAGGAGGACATAGACAGACTGGTGAAATGGGCAGACACATGGCAATTTAATGCGGATAAGTGTGAAGTGATACTTAATGCGGATAAGTGTGACGGGTTAATTAATAACCTTGTAGTAACGGGGCTTTTAGGGAAGAGTGCCCATAATATGATAGAATTTTATATTGAGTTTGAAAGTGATTTAGTTAATTCCAAAACTAGGGTCTTGCATCTAAACAAAGCAAACTACGCAGGCATGAGGGGCGAGTTGGCCAAGGTAGATTGGAAAACTACATTAATAGGTATGACGGTACACAAGCAATGGCTAGCATTTAAAGAATTAATACATAATTTACAACAAATATACATTCCTTTTAAGGCACAAAAACCCCACAGGAAAAGTGGTCCAACCGTGGCTAACAAGAGAAGTTAAAGATAGTATTAGATCAAAGGAAGAGGCTTATAATGTTGCCAAAAAGAGTAGTAAACCTGAGGATTGGGAGGATTTTAGAATTCAGCAAAGGAGGGCCAAGAAATTGATAAAGAAAGGGAAAATAGAATATGAGAGTAAACTAGCAAGAGACATAAAAACAGACTGTAAAAGCTTCTATAGGTATGTAAAAAGGAAAAGATTAGCAAAAGTAAATGTGGGTCCCTTACATGCTGAGACAGGAGAAATTATAATGGGGAATAAGGAAATGGCAGAGAAATGTAACAAATACTTTGGCCGCGAATTTAATTCAGGAGGCGGCTTGGAGTCGGGTTGCGTGGTGGGCGGGGTCCGGACCTGCTGCCGGCTTCATCTGATCCCCAGTTGAGATTTTAGTTTAATTGGCCCCTTAAGTTGAGTGGTGTGCGCTGGCCGGTCCAATGACTGGGATCGGGTCTGTTAGTCGCCTCTGATGACGTCATTAGTGCGGATGTTTTTAAGGGCCCCATGCAGCCGCAGCCTTTAATTTCTTGATTCTGCTAGAGTCTGGAATTGCCAAGGCCACAATGAGTGCATCGAAATCTAAGGAGTTAGAGGGCACAGGGAGATTCTGTTCCCTCCTGATGGCCGGAGGAAGCCTCCTCAGCAAAACAAGGCAGCCTGGCTGCTCATTGCTGAGGAGGTCAGTGCAAGGTCCGTTTGTTCACGCACTTGGATCCAGTGCAGGAAATGCTTTAATGATCTTCTGCGATCATCAAAAGTGAGTATCACATCACACTTACCTTCAATCTGCTTCCCTTCTCTTCTCATCACCAGCACTCTGCTTTGTAAGCCTGCTCCTCCACATCCCACCTTACCCTTACTTTCCTTGCATCCTTACCTATCTATCTCTCTCTCTGTACTGAATCACCTCACCATCCTGCCTATGCAACCCTCACACTCGCTCTCACTGTTATGCATTGACAACAACTAACAACGCACATGGAACTAGCTTCCTCTTGACACCTCACTCCATCTTGGTCTCCCTCTAAGCTTCTATGTTATGGCTTCTTCACAGTCACTATGCGCAGCTGCATGCAGACGCTGTGCCTCTGGGGCCATCCAGAAAGAGAGCGGTGCTGGAATTCCAGGAACAAGTGCAGGAGTCTCTGAGAGGGTTTGCATCCAGGGTAACTGCGAGTGTGGAGAGAATGGAGGAGTCCATCTCTAACATGAGCACTGTCTTTGTGGAGGCAATGGCGCATGAACGTTCTGCCATGGAGAGGGTGGCAACCGCCATGGAGGACATAAGTCGCCAGGCTAACGAAAACATAGTGACTCTTCAAAATAGATTGTCAGCTATGGAGGAGAGATGGGCATCTATTGAGGAGAGACACCAGAGCTTCATGGACATTCTTGTTATGAGGACTGCCAGTACAGAGACGGGTCCTCATGGCCCCCCTGCTGTGCAACAAGGTGCTCTCCATCCACTTGCTAGCGCTGAAGTGCGGCTGACCCATGAGGGCTGTTGGTGGCAGGCAACAAGGAAGTGTGGGCTCCTCTCCATGCGCTCACACAACCATGCCACTGCGGAGCCCTCGCTCAGAGACCCACATTGCACACCCAACTTAGATGGCCGTTTCAGCCGCTGCACAGTTGCAGGAAGAGCAGACTGTTGCAGAGCCCTCCCAGGCTTCCAAACCCAGAGGACGCCCGCCAAAGGCGTCTAAGCAGGCGCAGCATCAAAGTCAGCAAGGTGCCTCTACATCTGCTGAAGCCACAGGGGAAGCACTCGTAAGAGGAAGATAAAGCACAAATAGTCACAAGGGTGGTCACTTGGGTGTTTTATTCTGTTGTATTTGGTTCTGTTTAATATTTTGCATTGTCATGCTTTTGTTAATGCAGTAAACAAAAGTTATTGCAAACAGTTGAAGATCTGGCCTATGTGTTCTGGGAAATGGAAGTTACACATTGAGGCTTCAGGCGACTTGGATTTGTAATGATGATGCTGAGGGTGATAGGAAAGCATTGTTTATTGGAGAGATGATGTATGGCATTTAAGAATGTTGTCCACACATTGATAGCCATATGCTAGCCACCTGTGGCTGAAGAGTAAGCTTACGTGAATCTGGCATGGATGAGTGCATCCCTTGCGTGACGCCCAGCAATGAGCTCGAGGGCTGCTGCTTTGGTCACATCCGGACCCGCAAGGCGCGCCTCCTCCTTGTCCTCCTCGTCGTCCTCCTCTTCTTCCGAGGATGCTCTGCGCTGAGTCATTTGTTCCTCGGAGCGCTAAGCCACGCTGCTGTGCGATGTTGTGCAGGGCACAGCAGACGACAATGATTCTGGACACCGTGGCTGGTGCATACTGCAGGGTTCCAGCAAATCTGTCGAGGCATCGGAATCGCATTTTGAAAAAGCCGATGGTTTGCTCCATGATGCTTCTGGTGGAAATGTGGCTCACATTGTATCGCTCCTCAGCCTCGTTTGATGGCCTCCTCATCGGTGTCATGAGCCACTTTATTAGGGGATAGCCCTTGTCGCCAAGTAGCCAATCGGAAAGTTGGGTTGGCGGATTGAAGAGTTGAGGCACAGTAGACTGCCGCAGGATGAAGGCGTCATGGCAACTGCCAGGGTACTTTGCGCAAACATGCATGATCTTCCTGTGGTTACACACCAGCTGGACGTTAAGGGAGTGGAAGCCCTTGCGGTTGACAAATACAGCTGGGTTCTGATGGGGTGCCCTCATGGCCACGTGTGCAGTCTACGACGCCCTGCACCCTTGGGAAGCCTGCCATATTTGCAAAGCCAACCACACGCGTGGTTAAACTTGCTTCATCAGTGGAGAAGTGGATGTAATTGTGCGCCTTTGCAAAGAGGGCATCGGTAACCAGGCGTGTGCGGCTGACTGGGAGATGCCGCTGATGTCTGCAGATGATCCCTGGAAGGAGCCTGAAGCAAAGGAGTTGAGTGCAGTGGTGACTTTGACAGCCACTGGTAAGGAGTGTACACATGCTCCTCTGGGCTCCAGCTGTTGGTGCAGCATTGCGCAGATGTCAACGACAACGTCTCGTGGAAGTCTCGGCCTCATTTGGCACTGCTGCTCACTCATGTTGAGGAAGCTCATCTTCTGCCTGTAAAGCTGGTGTTGGGGGTTTCTCCTGCGGAGAGGTGCAGCCTGCGCTGACGCCCTCTGCCCTGTGCATCATCAGGTGGCTGAGGAGAAGGTTGGCGCTCCTGCTTTTGCTGCTGTGCCTGGTTGCGGTGCTGCCGCGGCTGCTGTTCCTCCAAATCTGACGACCAGGATGAGAGGATATAAATGGTTCCCATACCGCTGGTATATATCTCAGTCAAGGAATGGAGGTTGTGTGCGCTCAGACAAAGTGGCCAGAGGATCTTCCAAGGAGGCCACACAGCAGATGGATTTCAGACTCAACAATCACAAGATTAGTTGAGCTGCAAAATGTCTCCCAAACCTCAAACCACTAAGTTGTGGCATGTGAAAGAATGAGAAATTGCAGGCCCACTTTTAAGCTGCTCGAGCAGCTGGCAACAATTCAGGTCCTCGCTCAACCTGGCTCGATTCACCAGACCTGTTTTTATGAAGGCATGTTGAAAAACCACAAAAATCTGATCAGCCCTTTAAAATAGGATTATCCAGGCAGTTTACGACCTGTTAACTGCCTGAACAACCTGTCCCGCCATTTGGGGTCGGGTCAGTTCGGGAACAGCTGACCCGACACTTCCCAAAGTCGCATGGAGGCGGGTTCACAGCCCGCCCCAAATTTCTCCGATTTTTGCAGCAGACCCACCTCCAAACTTGCCCCCTCAGTGCAATTAAATTCGTGGCCTTTGTGTCTGTCTTCACGGAAGAAGACGCAAAAAACTTCCCAGAAATAGTGGAGAACCAAGGGTCTAGCGAGAATGAGGAACTGAAAGAAATTAGTGTTAGTAAAAAAAAAAGTACTGGAGAAATTAATGGGACTGAAAGCCGATAAATCCCCTGGACCTGATGGCCTACATCCTAGGATTTTAAAAGAGGTGGCTATAGAGGTATTGGTTGTCATTTTCCAAAAGTCCATAGATTCTAGAACTGTTCCCGTGGATTGGAAGGTGGCAAATGTAACCCCACTATTTAAGAAAGGAGGGAGAGAGAAAACGGGGAACTACAGACCAGTTAGCCTGACATCAGTAGTAGGGAAAATGCTAGAATCTATTATTAAGGACGTGGTAACAGTGGACTTAGAAAATAATAATAGGATTGGACAGAGTCAACACGGATTTATAAAAAGGAAATCGTGTTTGATAAATCTGTTAGAGTTTTTTGAGGTTGTAACTAGCAAAATAGATAAGGGGGAACCAATGGATGTGGTGTATTTGGATTTTCAGAAGGCATTCGATAAGGTGCCACACAGAGGTTATTAAACAAAATTAGGGCTCATGTGATTGGCGGGTAATATACAAGCATGGATTGAGGATTGGTTAATGGACAGAAAACAGAGAGTAGGAATAAACGGGTAATTTTCGGGTTGGCAGGCTGCAACTAGTGGGGTACCGAAGGATCAGTGCTTGGGCTTCAGCTATTCACAATCTACATCAATGATTTGGATGAGGGGACCAAATGTAATATATCCAAGTTTGCTGCTGATACAAAGCTGGGTGGGAATATAAGTTGTGAGGAGGATGCAAGGAGGCTTCAAGGGGATATAGACAGGCTAAGTGAGTGGGCAAGAACATGGCAAATGGAATATAATGTGGAGAAATGTGAAGTTATCCACTTTGGTAGGAAAAATGAAAAAGCAGAGTATTTTTTAAATGGTGAGAGATTGGGAAATGTTGGTGTCCAGAGGGACCTGGGTGTCGTTGTACATGAATCACTGAAAGTTAACATGCAGGTACAGCAAGCAATTAGGAAAGCAAATGGTATGTTGGCCTTTATTATGAGGGGATTTGAGTATAAGAGTAAAGATGTCTTACTGCAATTATATAGGGCCCTGGTGAGACCACACCTGGAGTATTGTGTACAGTTTTGGTCTCCTTACCTAAGGAAGGATATACTTGCCATAGAGGGAGTGCAATGAAGGTTCACCAGACTGGTTCCTGGGTTGGGGGATTGTCCTATGAGGAGAGATTGAGTAGACTAGGCCTATATTCTCTAGAGTTTAGAAGAATGAGAGGTGATCTCATTGAAACATACAAAATTCTTACAGGGCTTGACAGGGTAGATGCAGGGAGGATGTTTCCCCTGGCTGGGGAGTCTAGAACCAGAGGTCACAGTCTCAGAACAAGGAGTCGGCCATTTAGGACTGAGATGAGAAATTTCTTCATTCAGAGAGTGGTGAATCTTTGGAATTCTCTACCCCAGAGAGCTGAGGAGGCTCAGTCATTGTGAGTATATTCAAGACAGAGATCGATAGATTTTTGAATATTAAGGGAATCAAGGGATATGGGGATAGTGCAGGAAAGTGGAGATGAGGTAGAAGATCAGTCATGATCTTATTGAATGGCAGAGCAGGCTCGAAGGGCCAAATGGCCTACTCCTGCTCCTATTTCTTACGTTCTTATACACTTTGGGAGGAACCACATAGAGAGGCAGTATAATCTAAATTGGACTATTTTGAGGGGGATGCAAGAGCAGACAGACCTGGGGTGCATATTCACAAATCTTGAAGGTGGCAGGGAAAGTTGGTAAGGCCTTTAAAAAAGCATACAGGATACTTGGCTTTCTAAATGGAGGCATTGAATACAAAAATAAGGAAGTCATGCTAACCTTTTACAAATCACTGGTTAGGCCTTAGCTGGAGTATTGTGTACAATTCTGAGCACCACACTTTAGGAAGAATGTCAAGTCCTTGGAGAGGGTACGGATGAGGGACTTCAGTTTTATGGAGTGATTGGAGAAGCTGGGATTGTTCTCCTTAGAGCAGAGAAGGTTAAGACGAGACCTAATAGAAGTATTCAAAATTAGGAGGAGTTTTGATAGAGCAAGTAGGGAGAAACTGTTTCCTCTGGCAAGTGGGTCGGTAACCAGAGGTCATAGATTTAAAATAATTGGCAAAGAGCTAGAGGGAAATGAGAAGAATTTTTTCCGGGTTGTTGAGATCTGGAACGCAATACTTGAAAGGGTGATGGAAGCAGATTCTAGAGCAAATTTCAAGAGGCAATTGGACATGTACTTGAAGAGAACTAATTTGCAATGTTATGGGGAAAAAGCTGAGGTGTGGGACTAAATTGGACAAAGAGTCAGCACAGGCACCACATAACTGAAGTCCCTCATCTCTGGTATCATCCTCGTCAACCTCCTCTGTACCCTCCTTAAGGCCTTGCCATCCATACTAAAGCCGGCACAGATCTATTTGTGTACTCTATGATTCTACTTCTTCTGCCACATACAATTTCCATCCTTAATGGTATCGCTCACCACTGCAGATCTGTTCTCATTTATTTGTTTCCTGTTAGAAAATATATGCAAATCAATCTCAAAGGTTGATTTGGGTCTCCTTTTATCTCAGCTGCACTGTTACATAAGTTGCATGAATCTAAAGCAGCACAAATTGACTGCCTTGGAGGAAAGCACTTTTGACAGGCTGTGACAGCCTGTCCAGATCAACCCACACCCAGAAAAGTACACTACCGGCTGGTACTGCTGCACGCTCATCTGGCAGAGGGCTTTTTAGGGTTGGGTAGCTCCAAATTGGATGCCAGGATTGTCTGAAGTGCTAGTCTCCATTGCAGTAAATGGAGCTCTCCTGGGACATAGACAACCCTGCCCCGTAACTTGAGTCACGGTGCAGTTGATGAAGCAAGAGGATCTACTTTGGTGAGTCTCTCTCAGGCTGTGCAACAACTGTTTTCTGACCAAATATGTTGAGATTTTCTCAGACAGAGATGAGTGGAGTACTTTTGAAGGAAGTACTTCCTGTGATTTTTATTTCTCCTTTTAAGCTAAATAGCTACTTAGTGAAGTTATGTTTCTTAAAATGTCCCATACTGAATTTTATGCAGCTTAACCTAAAGTATCTAATAGTTTCTAAACTCAAAGTGCAAGTAGCTTGTCTCTGCAATCATGATTTCTGTGATTGCTTCTGGTTGCAGTATTTTTAGAACTTTAAAATTATATGTTGTCATACCCTCTGTTGGTAATCATTTCTTCCTTTTTTCTCATTATGTAAGATTTAATGGCTATGAATTGAGATGCACACTTTGAATTCCAAGAAATCAATACAGGCATTTCCCAAATGTTTTACACTATTGCAATTGGTTGAGTTTTACAATTGATAACTTGCATGCATAAATTAATTACTTGTTAGTCTTAATTCTCCCCACCCACTGCAATATCTCTCAGACTATCCTACTTGACTTGATCCTGTGGAAGCTTCTATTCAAGAGAGAGGGACCGGGAGTTAATCACATGACAGCCACTTACCAACAGGTTGGACTTGAAACTTTCTGTCGCTTTGCCACAATTCAATAAATATCTGCAAATTGCTGTTGTGACAAAAAAATATTGCTTATTTTCTCTCTTCTGTTGATATCTGTTTTTGTTTGCACTGGTGGAAGGTTCCCTCATTAAATTGCTACCTGGAAGAATTAACCTGTTAAATCATATTTGAAGGACATCATTTAAAAAAAAATAGAATTGACCAAGCTTGACTTTACAACTAAAGTGTTGAGACTGCTTGAGATATGTTTTCACTTTATTTTTAAACAATGCTTCTTATAATGTGCCTTGCACTACTATTTTTTTTAATAGCTCTCAGCTACTCTGCTTATATTGTCAAGAAAACTATGCCTGATCTAAAACTGATTTCAATTAACCGGCTTCATGTGTTGCTGTGTTGGGTTTTACATTGGTAGAATAATGCAAACTCAATGGGCCAGAATTTGCGGTCGGTATGACCGTGTACTCTGAGTACGTCGTCATACCGACTTTGAAAGTCACCGCCAGTTTGGGATTTCCGCATGCGCTAAATCCCGAACTTGCAGTCGGTCAAGTTCCGACAGCACACCGGCTGTGCTGCACGTTTGAGCTGCCCATTGAAATCAATGTGCTGGCGCAGAGTTGGGCTAATTGCCCACCCACTGCGCACTAATTATGTTAAATTTTACAGCTGGTACAAACAAGTGCAGGAGCCTGTTTGCACAGCGTATGGGGAGGTGGCGGGGGATGAGAAATTTGCAATTTCAGAGCCATAAAATAAAATTGAACACGTAAAAGAACCTACCAGGCAGCTGTAAAGGCTCAGTTTGAGGGATGAGATCTTTTTTTAATCTTGCAGAGTCTTACAGTAACTAACCGTACTTAATCCCAAGTATTCCCTGTGCTTTTTCAAGCCAAGTACTGCACTTGTCAATTAAATATTCGCACCATTTAATTTAAAATTTAATTGATGTCGTGCTTCGGAGATTTCTGTTTCCTGATTGGCTGAGTGAAAGGAGCACTGCCCCACCTGATCCCAGGGTGCGCCCCTGGGATCCGTGGGCCACTACGCTGCGCACAACTCTGCAGCATTTCAAAGCAAGTTTTCGTTTGGAGCCTCACACCAGGTAAGTGCAGATTTTGTTCGGAGGTCGGCGGCGTACTCCTTAGCTGTGACGCCGATCGCAATTTCAGGGCTATTTAGTTTTTTTGGCATTTCATTTTGGCCATCTACTGTCTAACTGTTCTTTGTTGAAACACTGCATTTTGCATAATGATCATGTATGTTTATACGCAGTGTGATTTATATATTTAAAGTAATTGGCCCAGAAATTAAACAGTGAGTGTTCCCGCGGGGGTAAGGCTTCCCCGCGATATCTCACTCCGCGCCTACCTTTTTCCTCCGGGCCCACACAAACTTTAGTTTCAAGGCCAGTCCCACATGCAGCTGTGCAGTGCTTGCGTGACCCAGAGAGACAATTAGTTCGTGCGAGCTCTAGGATCACGTGATTCAGTTAGAGCCAATGGCAGCACACCATCTTTCATTCATAGTTTTCACAGCAAGAGCTGTCAAAGCTATGAATCCTACACCCCCCCCCAAAAGAACAGCTAAACCTCAATTAAATAAAAAAAAAGCCATCACATTAATAAAATAAGTATAGTTAAATAAATTAACCACTTTAAACAAAAAATTAAATTTTTGAAAAAATTTAAAATCTTTTAAAAGTTATAAAAATAAACTTACCTTTCTTTAAAGTCTCTAAAAAAGATAAACCTGTTGAAAAAAATTTAAAATAATACTTAATTAACTACTTACCTTGTTAAAAGAGGGTCTTACGCCTCCTTTCTTCATGTGTAAAATCTTCCATGCTTACCTGCGCGTTCAAAGCTGCAAAAATAACTAAGTGCACTGCGTGCGCGCAGCCTGTAGCGCGCACACGGTTCACTTAGAAACCGCCCCCTTTTGAATTCACGAAGTGCTGGTTTCCCGCGCATGCACAGTGCATGCAGGAAACCGGCAATTGGAGACCTAAAACGCGAGAGTACACAGTGCGTACTCTCGCGTATTAGGTCTAATTTTCGGGCCATTATGTTGTTCTGCATTTATCTGGAAAGTTTGCACAGATTTATGGAAACTGGACCCACAAACCATGAGTAACTCACCTTTCACGTTGCAGTGATGGAGGAGAAACTGAGGTTTCGGGTGTGATAACGACGCATTGATGCAGCAAACGGCAGATTCGATTTGCCCACCTCTGTTTTTGGTTGCTGATGCTGTCAGTAAAGCACCAATTAAATTTAATTATGGGGAGTGGGGTAATCCACTTCAGTGGGCCAAATCACAGTTTCTACATACTTAAGAGGCCTGTGAACCTGTTGCCTTTAAGTTTAACTGAGTTTGTGCTAATGAAATGAAGTCCTCACCAAACTCCGTAACGGCATAGCAACATTGAATTTTATTTTATAGCCGTTGCCCTCATGAGGCGCAGGACCATCAAGGCATTCAAGAAATCTGATTTACCACAGATTCCATTAACTGAATTGATCATGCCACGGTGATTATACCATATACTGGGCTGGGTGATAGCGTGTACATTTTCACCCTTTGAAACAACCCAGCACCATAGGAAACATTACAATTACAGGGTACAATAATTTATCATCCATAGCTAAGCTGCCTTTTCTCCTTTTGTTCCATCAAACTTCCCATTATGTAAATTTACAATTGGCCTGCAAATAAATATTAAAGAGAGGACATAGACAAAGATGGTAAGGTAAATACATTTATTGTGTACCTACCATGTGTATTTTGTGGTTGTCTCCTGTGCAAACAACCTACTACTTCTAGCAGTGTGAAAATGTGCCTGTGGTGGCCAATTCCGACAGCAGTGTCACTGATTCAATGCGGCCTATCCATCTGTTCACCTGCAAACAGTTCATGGCATTAGCTGGAGGGAACGACCGCACTACTTGATGGTGTAATATCAAAGTCTAGTTTTGGCATTTTTTGACCTTTTTGCCATGGAATTGAAGATAAATTACAGTTAAGTGGTGTGTTCTAAATCAGTATGGGTTCATGCAGTTTTCAAGTTCTCTTTACAGTTATGTGCTGCAACTTTTGAGAAAAAGAGTTTATTAATGGACCAGGCACTGAAGATGTGTATTGAAGCTAGCTAGCTAGCTGGTGTATGGCATGCCACTGCTCATAGTCTACGGAGGACCAAGATGATAAGAGTCAATTGGCTTATTGTCAGGATAGCCTCATTCATTTGAAAATAACAGGAGATGGTTTCTCGAGACCCACACCTCAGGGGAGAAAGTGTGGTAGCTAGTTTTATCGCCATGCCTGCAGGTGAATCCCTGAACAGAGGTAATAACCAGGCAGACAGCCACTTCCTTGGAATACAGGAAGACAAAAGGACAAAGAGGCACGTGAAGATTAGTGAGTTCAATTAAGTCGTGGCAGGGAGCCTGGCCTGATGAGGGGAAACACGTCCTTAGAAAACCAGACAGCTGACCAGAAGAGTTAAGTGAGCCCATCAATAGAGATAGTGTAATGTATTTTTCTTGTTCATGAGGAGGGATCTGAAGTTAGTTAAGTTGAGATTTGATTATAACTATTACTCTGTGATTTGCTGTCCATAAAATAAAGCAGCTTAACAATTCACATCAGGCCTTGTCGCACTAAAGTGTTCCACCTACTGACAGAATATCCAATTCAGATCACAAGGGGTCCTGGGTTACGATATCATGGCCTAGAAATTCGCGTGGCCGGCTTGCCGCGGGGGTAAGGATCGCGTGTTTTGGGCCCACAGGAACTTCGGGTCCTGGGCCTCTCCCAAGAGCCGGCGCGCAGTGCTTGCGTGTTCCAGGGGCGCAGTTAGTGCGATGCGACCCCTGGGATCACGTGGGCCATGGAGAGCCAATGGCAGCAGACCATCTTTCATTCATAGATTTGACAGGAGACCTGTCAAATCTGTGAATTGAAATCGGCCCCAAAAGAACAGCTTAACTTAAAATAATTTTTTTTAAAAACCATCACATTTATAAAATAACTATAGTTAAATAAGTTAACCACTTTAAACAAAAATTTTAATTTTTGAAAAAATTAAAATACTTTTTAAAAGTTATAAAAATAAACTTACCTTTCTTTAAAGTATCTAAAAAAGATAAACCTGTTGAAAAAAATTTAAAATTATACTTAATTAACCACTTACCTTGTTCAAAAGGGGTCTTTGGCCTCCTTTTTATTAGCGTAGAATCTTCAATACTTACCCTCGCGTAGAAACCTGAAAAAAAATCTAAGTGTGCTGCGTGCGCGCAGCCTCTAGCGCGCACGCGGTTCACCTAGGAACCGCCCCTTCACCATATCGGAAGTTCCGGTTTCCCGCGCATGCGCAGTGCATGCAGGAAACCGGCACTTCGGAAAGCAATACGGGTGAGTACGCACTGAGTACTCACCCGAGAACGGCCGAATTTTTGGGCCCATATAGTTAGATAATTGTGCAGTAACCATCAGAATGGAAAATGCCTTGAACATTTTGCGATGGTACATTTCCTACCTTTCAGTCTGAAAATCATAAAGAATGTGGCCAGGTTACTTGACTAACATCCTGCCTCTGTGGCATCCTAGTTAAGCCACATTACTCATAGTCATCAGCAGCAAAGTTATGGAAGGTGTCGTCCACAGTGCTATCAAGTGGCATTTACCCACCAATAACCTCACCGATACTCAGTTTGGGTTCCATCAGGACCACTTGGCTCCAGACCTAATTACAGCCAGCATTTCATGCAGAAAATGGAAATGAAAATTAGTGCAAGTCTTAGATTTCTACCACAAAGTGAGCACGACTTGTAAAGCCTATTTGTTTTTTTAAAACACATATTTTAATTAAATCAGCATCTTAATTTTAACTTTTTCTTTTGCATTTTTAAAGGGCGTCCTTGACCGAAAAAGCAAGAGGTGCTTATCGTTTGTCTTCTGCTCTGGTAACCGAAAACCAAAGGCCAAATATATGCACCTAGCCCAGGAGTTGTTGGTGGACCCTGATTGGCCTCCAAAGCCCAAAACAACCACAGAAGCAAAAAAAATACCCAATGAGAACGGTGCATGCCAAATAATTACAATAACCTAACAGAAAATACTTTGATTCAAGTCAGCTATGCACTATTTTGGCAGCATGGTGTAATATATCAATGATGGGAAAGGGGCAAGGTGATTAGTCAAGATTATATAAACTAAATGTGAAGAATTTTTTTATGCAGCGATGTGATTTTTTTTTCTTTGATGGGGGAGAAGAGGGTCATAAAGGGTTATACAGAAGCATGTTTTTCAAAAATTAATTTTAGAGGCGGAGGTAAAACAATTTGAAAATGATTTAAACAATAAAGGTTAAGGTGATACAGCCAAAAATAAATTTGATAAATATTTTAAGTAACTCTACCTGTCAATTTTCAAAACAGATTTTTCCATTAATTTGTGGTGTTCAGCTCTAAAATTAATGCAGATTTGAGTACAGCTTTAATAATAATGACAGCAAGCAATCAAAGTCATACAGCCAGTTTGAGGGAAGAAAAAACTCCTTGTACATAATGAACTGCATATATGCAGCTCAGCTGACCAAACTCTGAATGCCAATTCAATTTCTACAGATAGGAAAGAGCAAATAAGAAAAAACATATTTTTCTATTATTAGAAATTGAAAGTCAGTATAGTGAGCTGTCTGGATTTTTGTCCTTTACCAATATAGGTTTTGCTTCTTGTGCAATAGTTGCAGCACAAGCCAAAGTTTCTTGGTGGTTTTGTTACTGAAGCCAAACAGAAATCAACAGCATTGTACTGCAATTTTGCAGTGGTGTAGCATAAAAAGTCACAAAGCAGTAACATCAATCGTGCAATGTTGTACAGAGGCTTACCAGTAAGGAGTTCACAATTTTTTATCCATGAATTTTAATTGTCTGAGAATCAAGGAAGGTGCACACACAATTTCCCAATATGTGCTTCCAGTGAGTGAAGCTCTGCCAAGAGTATGTAAGTGGAAAACTTCGCATAATTCCCCAGAGTGGTTTATTGGACATATCCTCCTGCCCTCTGAAATGAACAGTGCATGGAAAAACATATGTGGATGTGTTCTTAATACTGCAATGATTAGAAGTAAGTGCAGAACAGATTTACAAGGATGTTACCAGAATTGAGAGAATGCAACTGTCAGGAAAGATTGAGTTGATTTGGGGCTCTTTTATCTGGAAAAGAGAAGACTAAGAGGAGACCTAATAGAGGTATTTAAAATTATGAAGGGGATCGATAGGGTGGAGTGAAGAAAATGTTTCCACTTGTTGGTGAGTCCAGAACAAAGGGGCATAAATATAAGAGCCATTAACAGATCAAATAAAAAATGTACCAGTCATTTCTTTTCACAAAGTGTGGTGAGAATATGGAACTCGCTGCCACATGGAGTGGAGTGGCTACTGTCTTCGGCCCCGCCACACACTCCATTCCCTAGCCACCGATTCCGTCCCCCTTCCTAGCCACTGTCTCAGGCTGAACCAGACTGTTTGCAACCTCTGCATCCTATTTGACCCTGAGTTGAGCTTCTGACCCCATATCCTCTCCATTACCAAGACCACTGACTTCCACATCCGTAATATCACCTGTTTCCGCCCCGGCCTCAGCCCATCTGCTGCTGAAACCCTCAACCATGCTTTTGTTACTTCCAGACTTAATTATTTCAGTGCTCTCCTGGCCGTTCCTCCAATTCTGGCCTCTTGTCCATCCCCTACTTCCAGCACCTCACCATTGGCGGCAGTGCCTTCAGCTGTCTTCTAAGCCCTATTCTCTGGAATTCCTTCCCTAAACCTCTCCAACTCTTTCTCTCCCCCATTAAGATGCTTCTTAAAACCTACCTCTTTGACCAAGCTTTTGGTTGCTTTTCCTAATATCTCCTTCTTTGGTTTGGCATCAATTTTGGTCTGATTACGCTCCTGTGAAGTGCCTTGGGACATTTTACTACATTAAAGGTGCTATATAAATGCAAGTTGTTGGTAGTTGAAGCAGACAGCATTGATGCATTCAAGGGAAGGCTTGATGCACCCATGAGGGAGAGGGAATAGAACGATACGGAGGACATGATCAGAAGAGGTCATTAGAGTGGGAGGAGGCTCACGGAGTATGAATACCGGCCTGGAGCAGTTGGACCAAATAACCTGTCTCTGAGCTGTAGATTCTATACAATTCAATTACTTCCTTACTCTAACTGAAGGAATCCAGAATCATTTCACATTGATCACTCTTACATATTTACTTGTCTTTGAGTGGTCAAAAGTGTCATAAATCAACTATGTAAAAATAAGATTGTGCTGATAACGCTTGCTGAAATTCTCGGCTGTTTGCAATAGCCTAATTGTTGTAAGAGTTCTTTGAATACTGAGCACTAGGTCGCAATTTCCAATTGCCTTTTATCTTGATGTGAGGTAGAACTATCACTATGCACTTGGAATATTCTAAATTATCCCATCTGTTTGGCTATATAGACTCTAATATACTATATAGATTCAATGTGTGAAATTGCTAGAGACTGACAGCAGTGGAATTAAGGAAGAATTTTTTCCACAGTTTTAATACACATATTGTGAATATGGTAAAATATGCATCTAGGGAAAATGGAGGAAATGTAAAAGATTTCGCAATTAGAACTGATGTGCTATCCCTAGGCCCCAAGCTCTGGAATTCCCTGCCTAAACCTCTCTGCCTCGCTACCTCTCTTTCCTCCTTTAAGACACTCCTTAAAACCTACCTCTTTGACCAAGCTTTTGGTCACCTGCCCTAATTTCTCCTTATGTGGTTCTGTGTCAATTTTTTTTTGTCTTTTAATACTCCTGTGAAGCGCCTTGGGACGTTTTACTACGTTAAAGGTGCTATATAAATACAAGTTGTTGTTATACGTCACATGCTGTGGATTCTTAGCTAAAGTGGCATTTGATTTCTGTTTAGTTCAAAAAATTGAAATTACATCTTTCTCACCTGTTCCATATAGATTGCACTGTATAGATTTCAGATGGGCAATCTTTTATTACACTCACAAGACCAGGAGTATCTGTTAAGTCGATTTCTGTTCTGTTGGCCTAAATCCTAGACAGATCACTGGGAAAGTGAATTCTGCTGTACTATAATTCAGCATGATAAAATCATCTTGTTCAGATTGATGGATGAAAAGTATAGCATTCTTCTGCAGTATTTTCTGCCTAGTTAACTACATTTAGATGCAGGGCAAAAGCATCTGTTTTGTGAATTTATGCAGCTTACTCGATTAGCCTTACTTAATTTTTTTTAAATGGTTGATCAGATTTGTGTTCAACTTTACAACGAATTCCAGGCAGATGAGCTCTTCCAGTTCCTTTATATGGAACTATTGTGAGAGTTATTCATGATGTATGAATTATAACAATAAAGAACAAATATGGGTTGCTCATCTTTAGATTCATACAATATTAACCCCCCCCATCTGAGATTTCTTTGCCTGTATTTTCCTCACACTTTTTAGTTGTGCTTATAGGTATTCTGAGGTTTCCTACAGAATGTAGATCTGCTTGAGTATGTCTTGCCCTGTGTTTATATTATAAAACAGCTACTTGTTTATCTGTAATTTCAAGTTTTGACTTGATGCAGTTTATTTTCAGCAGCAAATGCATTTAATTTCATGAAAATAAGTTTAATTATTGCATGTATGTAAAAGATTTTGGTCTAATGTGAAATACATTGTTTTTCTCCTATTCAAGTAAGTCAAAGGGGAGTGAGGAAAGTCTGTGGGAAATATTTTCTATGCAAAGTAGTCACCTCAACTACATATGTATGTTACCTATTAGAGAATATTGGCCCAGCCCCTCTCAGATGCACCATTAAGGTTTGCTTCCATCCTCAGTCACTTTTTGACCTGTTATGGGTTGTTGCTGTGTGCATCCTGGAATAGTTCCATTCCCTGCAGTGGGAGATTATACCATGCATTGGCTCAGAGCCAATCCAGAGTGACTTCTGTCCAGAATAACAAACACCAGCCAGATAATAAGGTACACTCAGCTGGCCCATACCAGTAACTGACGGAAAGATATAGTTGAGGAGGGAACATCATCTTAAAAATCGACGTCAGGTTCCACATGAACAGTGCCGACACCCAGCTCAACCTCACCACCACCTCTCCCGATCCCTCCACTGTTTCTAATTTTATATCACTGCTTGTCCGACATCCAGTATTGGATGAGCAGAAATTTCCTCCAACTAAACATTGGGAAAGACCGAAGCCATTGTCTTTGGTTCCCCACGACAAACTCTGATCCCTAGCCACCGACTCCATCCCTCTCCCTGGCAACAGTCTAAGGCTGAGCCAGACCGTTCGCAACCTTGGTGTCGTATTTGACCCCGAGATGAGCTTTGAATACATCTGCTCCACAACCAAGACTGCCTACTTCCACCTCCGTAACATCGCTCGACTCCGCCCATGCCTCACTTCATCTGCTGCTGAAACCCTCATCCATGCCTTAGTTACCTCTATACTTGACTATTCCAATGCTCCCCTGGCTGGCCTCCCATCTTCCACCTACATAAACTTAAGCTCATCTAAAACTCTGCTGCCCATATCCTAACTCACAACAAGTTCATCACCCCCTGCCTCAACAATGCCTCGATTTTAAAATTTTCATCCTTGTTTTCAAATTCCTACATGGCCTCGTCCCTCCCTATCTCTTTAGCATCCTCCAGCCCTACAATCCAATGCTCCTTTTAAGCTGCGCGGCCGCGCAGTGCTCCAGGGATCCCGTACAGCCGGCTTGCTGGCTCTTCAATGCAAAAATTGCGCATGCGCGGTATTTTGAATGGCCTGCGAAGCCCCTTAAAGGGGCCGCGCGGCGCCTAAAAAAAATTAGAGGGAATATTGCCTACAACCCCCTAAGATCTCTGCGCTCCTCCAATTCTGCCCTCTTGCCCGATTTTAATTGTTCCACCATTGGCGGCCGTCCCTTCAGCTGCCTAGGCCCGAAACTCTGGAATTTCCTCCCTAAACCTCTCCGGCTCACTACCTCTCTCCTTTAAAACGCTCCTTAAAACCTACCTCTTTGACCAAGCTTTTGGTCATCTGACTTAGTATCTCCTTATGTGGCTCGGTGTTAAGTTTTGTTTGATAACGCTCCTGTGAAGCGCCTTGGGACGTTTTACTACATTAAAGGCGCTATTTAAATGCAAGTTGTTGTTGTTGGAAGGAGATCCAAAATGCGAGATCTGTGTGAAGCTGTTGCAACAATATTTTTCTGATGGTAACAATGTTTTTTGGTATATTTTTCAGAGGTGTCATTTTTCAGAGGTTGATAGTTTGAACATCAATCACTTAATAGAATCCTATGTCACCTCTGATTAAAAGAGCTAAAACTAATGAAACACTGAATGTACAGTAAAAGAAAACCATGTGGGTCTAGCTGGAATGTCTTTGAAAGGGGCAAGTGTCCTTCTAATTTTTCATGATTTCAATCTTACCTTACTTATTGTCTTCTATCTGCAGAATAACTACTGCCCCAAATGGAGACAGATTAACTTCTTGCTTCTTTCCCATATCTATAGATCTGTAATGTGGTTGTAAGTTTAAGTTTCAACACTCCATATTCAATAAGCATTTCCAGAAAATGAATTACTTTCTGTACTATTGAGACAAAAGTTTATAAATTTCAGGCTTTTCCTCTTGACTATTTAATATTAGTGGTCATAGAACTGGATATCTTTACATAGAATATATATTTTAACCAATGATTTTTGAAATACTGACATAAAAAAACAAGCCTATTTGCTGTCTTTATTTAATCTGTTTCTTAATCAGTTCGCTCCTGCAGAAACATTAAAAAAAAATTAGAGTAAGCAATTAGTTGAACAGTGTTGATGTATAATTTTTCAGTTTAAAGCGATTTTAAGATTTTTAGAAGCAATTGACTCATTTTGCATGCCTATCTACTTCATCCAGAATGGAGTCTGTTCTGTTCAAGAATTTGCTCTTCTTTTATATTAGAATTTTGGAAGGCTGTATTTTTTGATAAATATATATATTGTATATTGAATAAGAACAATAGCTACTACACAGTCGGTTGGCAGTTAACCTTTGAGACTACTTTGTTTACTTGGAGGATAATGGGAGCAAAGACAGCCAATAATACACTGATTTACAGAAGGAACAATTTTACAAACGATGAAAAATGTCAATTATATTTTAATTTTGAGTACAAAATAAATTTTGTAATTTTATATGTTTAAACAAACCTTGTCCCTCAGGGAAAGTTTTATTTTAGAATATGTCAGTTGCAGGACTGTAGTTTTTTTTTAAATTTGCAATCATTTTAATGCTTTCAAATTTATCCCATGCTGAAAACTACAAATTGCAAATAATGCCTGAAAATATTTAGCCAAATAAAACATTCTCGCTTTTCCAATTTGTTTTACATCTTGAAATGAACATTTTAAACTTTTACAAGATTTTGTATATACATATGAAATTTTCTACCTGTAATTTATTCTATTTATTTTGATTTACATAGATCTTAATTGTATTGTTGATGTATAAAATATTTGGTAGTGGATTTTCCTTTATGTATGTAAATACTTAACATTTATTTAATTTACTTACAGCATGCTCTTAAGTGATGCCATGCTGTTCTTATCATGACCTCAGTCCTGTAAATTCTGCTACTTACAGTTTATTACAAAAGAATAAACTTTTTACAAATCTATGACTAGCTGCTAGATTGTTTTTTTTAATTTTAAACTTGGTGAGGGGGGGGGGAAGGTGGGAACGGAAGAGGAAGTGCATTTAAACAAATCAAAATTTTATTGAACAATTGCTTTTCTCCAACTACTCTGTCTAAGACAATACATTCATCTTAATTGTATACCATATTTGCATATTGTAATACATTTACCAGCATTGGACTGTATTAGATAAACCAGTGCTGTGTCGATTCCCTGTATACTTGATCACTTCTTTATTTCCTGTTCAATAAGGAGTCAACTGATGCTCCTGTCTGACCTTCATCAAACTTCTGAAAGAATATAACTAATTATATCGTCATGGTTACTAATGGGTAGTAGGACATTTGTAGAGCTGGATTACATTCCTTGGCCTAGTTGGCAATGATAGTCTTTCAAGGATAAAAATGTCTGCTGGTTAGCAGGTTTCCATTTTCTTGTTATAACTGACCAAGCATTTTTGTGAAAAAAATGTTTCAGCAGTGTGTTAAAAATCTCATTAGAAACAAGAGATCACTCATCACATTTATCCTTGCTGACCTGTAGTAGCCCCTGATCCACTAACGTCTCAAATTTAAATTCTCATCCTTGTGTTTAAATCCTTCCATGCCTCGTCACTCCTTTCCTCCATAACTTCCTCCAGGCCTACAACCCTTTCCAAAATCTCTTGTTCTGATTCTGGGCTTCTTGTGTATCCCTCCTCCCTCCACCCCTACCATTGACTGCCATGCCTTCAGCCATCCAGGCTCCAGACTCTGGGATTCCCTCCCTAAATCCACAGCCTCTCCGCTTCCCTCTCCTCCTTTAAAATCCACCTTAAAACACACCTCTTTGACCAGGTTTGTAATCACCCCATCTAATGTCTCCTTTGCCTTGGCATCCATTTTTGTCTGATTATCACTTGCAAATCAATATGCATTTTTTTTTAACTCTTCCAAATGTTTACCTAAGCGTTGCAAAATCAGTGTTGCATTTACCTCTAGTGTAGGCACAAGCAGCAGGGAGGTTTGGTATAGCCAGCCCTTTTGCCTTCATTTCCATAGTGTGCCTTTGTGCAAGGAGACAGGCCTGCCATTGGTTGGTTGGGAGTCACAAAATTGGGTGAGTTAGCACCTCCTTAATGGTCTACTAAAATTCTCCACTACTTTTGAGCATCACCATGAAGTTGAAAGGTAATATCCCATTGTTTGAGGGCAAAATTGTGCAGTGATGTCAGTGGAGGGCAGTACTCTTTGCTGAAAGCTACCTAATTGTTAAAGAACAGGTGCAAACTGCACGGATGGAGGTAGAAGAGCAAGTGAATGCAGTATCTCAGGTTGTCACAATGGGAGCAAATGTGGGAGAAATTCAGTGGCATCAGTATTACCAAGGTAATTGTATCCACATTTATACAGATGCTTGTTCTTCACATCAAAAGTGTTCCCCAATGTTATTCTTACTCTGCTACACCCTTGCGGCAATAATATGCCGAGAATATTTGTCACTTTTTTGCAACATGTCATCATACAACAGAGGCTGGAGGGCACAAATTGCAATGGACCACAGTTAAACTTTGTACATAGTAGTTCAAAGTTCAACTCACAAAGAATACTGATAACAGAACCACCATGCTAGTTAATTTGCCAAGTCCTGGCACTGGGACTCGGTGATCTGGGCACAAGAGGACTGTCAGGTAGTTGCTAATAACTTTCTAAATGTGTTCAGCTCACAGACCAAGGCGGCGCACAACCACCAGGAGAGGATCAGGACAGATGGTGGCCCAGCTGTGCTTGAGCAGTTCACTCACTATTAGGACCTTTTCCAAGAAAGAAAAGAAGGAAAGAAAGACTTGCATTTATATAGCGTCTTTCACGACCACCGGATGGCCCAAAGCGTTTTACAGCCAATGAAGTACTTTTTGAAGTGTAGTCACAGTTGTAATGTAGGAAACGTGGCAGCCAATTTGCGCACAGCAAGCTCCCACAAACAGAAATGTGGTAATGACCAGATAATCTGTTTTAGTAATGTTGGTTGAGGGATAAATATTGGCCAGGACACCAAGATAACTCCCCCGCTCTTCTTCGAAATAGTACCATGGGATCTTTTACATCCACCTGAGAGCGCAGACGGGGCCTCGGTTTAATGTCTCATCCGAAAGACGGCACCTCTGACAGTGGAAGGGGAAGTTGGATTGCGCGGTGCCGGGTCAAGGAGGGGTCAGTGGAGTAAGGGGTATGCTACAGGAAGTTGAGTTTGGAGAGAAACTATAGTGTGTGTGTGGGGGGGATGAATGTATAGATGGGGAAAGAGGAGAGGGTGGAATAGACAGAACAACTGTGTGGGCAAACAGAAGTCAATGATCTCTTTGCATTTAGTATTGAAGTTGAGGGTGGAATGTGCAGGGCATGGAGGTTGAGGAGGAGGCAGCTTAGGGTTGTTTGTGCTTCCCCAGGTTGATCCTGGAACGGTAGGTTTAGGCTGCAGAGTGGGATGGTGGCTTTGCCTGAGTTGGTAGACTGCAAGTTGGTCATTCTGTAAATGTGCTCTAATCTGTGTCCAATGAATTTGAGTTCAGAGGTGACTGCTGTACTAGGGAAATGGAATGGGTAGGAAATCATTGATTTTTTAAATTCATATGGTATTGCTCCTGTTATCTGCACTAGGTACCATGCCTGTAAGCAAGTCCTCACCCCTCAGGTGGGAGACATGGTAGAATGTATAGCTTGGGGGAGGGGAGCCTCTGAGCGAAAGGTACCTAGTGCAAGAACCAGAGTAATATCCACATTAGGTTAGGCCCAGGATGTTGGTGTGTTCACCTAGGTGAGGCTGCGGATGAGGAAGGCCTTGTTCACAAGAGGTTGCTTTTCTTGTGCTTTAGAGGAGATGGGCAGCCGATGATTCAGTGGGGTGATTGAATGCTGGGTGGGAAGAGTTGCTGGGGGGATGGGGTTGATAGGAGAATGGTCAAGCTGATTCCTGAGGAGCACAGCAGATGGGGTAAATACTGGGTAAGGGGAATGAGGCAGGTTGGAGGTTACAGACTAGTCCAAAAGAGACAAAAACCTGGAGAGTGGCGGGATTGCAGTTCACTGGGGGAATAGTGATGGATGAGTAGGAGATGGAGAATGGAATGTTAGTGGAATAAAGAGAGAGAAGGGAAGTGGGAATTTGTGGTAGGGGCGCAAAAGTGCTTCAGTGTTAGGTAGAGAGGCAGTAGAGCTTTATATTGGAGTGGCAGCCAATATGCACATGCAAGTAGACAAGAACCAGTAATGCATAAATTGAGCCAACTATATCACATTTCCCCATCATCCATATATCAATACAATGAGTGTATTTTAAAAAATACCTTGAGTCAGTACAACATTATTTTATCTATTATACTGTGCATAGAAAATTCATGTCATTTATATCGCATGGTAGCAAGGATTCCTGTCCACTTCTTTATCACATGAATGCTAAACCACACATCCTTTTGAAAATTTGAAAATCATTGACTGGGCTTGCCTTATATTGCTTGTTTAAGAACAGTCATTTATTGCACAAATTCACTTCTCTGTGAGCTGGACCTATTTACAGTGAAGGTAAGACATTCCTTTTCCTTTCATAGAGTAATATAAAATTTGCAGAAAATACAGCATGTGACCAGTGTAGGGGCGATTGCTATCATTCAAACGGACCTGTACAAATGAAAAGGCTGCAATAAGGAATGGTAGATAGAATGTAATGCAGGTATATGTTAAATACATTGGTATAGGAAGCGAAATGCTTAAGGAAATATAAAAATTATAAATGGTGGAAATCTGAATTACTGAAAATACTCAGCAAACTGGTTAATATCTGAAAGAAAAAGACGTGTTAATGATTCTGGTGCAACTGGTTATAATAAAGAGCCCCATGCTTCTCGGGTGCTGATTATGCTGTTGTGCATTTCCAGAATTTTATGTTGTTATTCCCTTTAGCAGCTGGAAAAATACCTAGATAAGAACAGGATTAAAATAACAATAGTTCCAGTATCATCTGTGAATTCCAGCAATTCAGAGTGGGATGGTTTGGATTGTAACAACGGATTGGAATGCTAGAATTTTTGGTTGACTGCTTTTGGAGGTTAGGAATACTGGTTAATTTCCCCAACCCCACCCCCTTTCCCCAAATGACAGGCACTGGCACCAATCATAGTGCCTCTTCTACTACCTTGGTTGAGATCAGGTAACTCAGTACAGATGTGAGACTGAACTAAGTGTCTTCCTTATCTGCGCAGCACAGTTCCACAGCAGATACTGCATTTACCCAACTGGGCCATTGTGGGGAAACCTCGAATTTGTATTAGGGTTCATCAAAATGGCCAGGATTTATCAGTAATGCAATAAATAAAATGGTTATCAAAAACAAAATTAGGTGACTTTTTTTTTTAGAAAAATATATGTAATACGCTTGGGGTTGGGGGGGTGGGGTGGTAATAATCCTTTATTGTAATGGAGGAGCAATAGAATAAGTTTACATTTGGAAGGCTCCAAAATTTGGTTTCTAAGAATTTTTAAAACTGGCAAATACAGATAGATCTACGCCGTCCCAAAAAATATTCTGTCACTTGACCATCATGGGTTAGTCAAACTTCACCCATCCCTGGCTTAACTTGGTCTCTATGGAAATAGGTGTTTACCATCAACTAGCCTACCATTTGAGGGGAATACCCTCCACCAGCTGGACTTGCAGCACTTGGATATATATTCTCCACTAGATTACAATTTGCAGCAACTAATGATGATCCATAATAGAAGTAAACATTTTTTGCTAGGACCAGAAGAACATATGTATTTCATGTTTGTGGAGGGAGGTTTTGTGGGATCTACATTTTTTAATGTACCCAGATTTAAATTGACCAAAGTTTATATTTTCTCTCATTATGCATTAACCTTTTCAGCTTGCTAACCTTTAGCCTCTTTAATTCCTTAACTGAGAGTGTTCAAATTCAGCACTTGTCATTACAACTCTGCATAGGTACAGTAAGATTATTTTATCCATATAACCACAAAAATGCACTAAAAAATTCTCAGTTTTTGAAATAAAGTTTGATCTTTTCTGAGGCATTCTTACAGGAACATTATCGTGTCCATTCAATTTACAGGTGAAATGGCTACAGCACAGTGCTTGTATGTCTTTGTGAGTTTGCAGATCCTCAGCCAATCTTTCAGCTGTCCTGAGGAATGTCATTGCTCTGCTACTACTGCTGTCTGCGGAATTGGAAGTGGAAAGATACTCACAAAAATACCTGTACCTTTACCAACAAATTTATCAATTCTGTCCATTTTAAACACAAGGATAACCAAGTTAGAAGAGAACAGCTTCGCAGGTCAAATATTTTTGAAACGACTTGTGCTGAATGGTAGTCTCCTGACTAATGTTTCTGAAGGAGCTTTCAATAATCTATACAATCTTCGTTCACTCATGGTGGCAAAGAGTTCATTGGAAGTACTGCCTGTTGGAGTTTTTGACATGCTGGTTAATCTTACACAACTTTATTTAATTAGCAACAAGCTAACCAAAATAGAACAAGGTCTGTTTGATAACCTTACAAACCTGGAAGAACTTTATTTATATCGAAATAAATTACAAATTCTTCCAGATGGCATTTTTGACCATCTTGGGTGTCTTACTAAACTGCATTTAGGGGCAAACATACTCCGTGTTCTTCCTGCAAAGATATTTGACAAGCTAAGAAATCTTCAAATTCTTAGACTATATGAAAATAGACTTACTGATATTCCTTCAGGCTTCTTTGATAAACTATTAAATCTCACTGAGCTTTTACTCCACATTAATTATATTACAAATCTTTCTAGTGATGCCTTTTCTCAACTGCAGAACCTGGAAAAATTAACAATATTCCAAAATAGTTTAGTTGAACTGCCACCAAGAATTTTTCATAACTTGCCCAATCTGATTAAATTGCCACTGTATTCTAATGAACTGGTGCAACTTCCAGACAGCACATTTGGTAACATGGAGAAACTGAAGGAATTAATTTTGTATAATAATCAGCTTGTCATTCTTCCAGATAATGTGTTCAGTAATTTAACTCATTTAGAATTGTTGGCCTTGAACCTGAACAAAATTGCCATCCTCTCAAAGAATACTTTTAGTGGCCTTAATGGCCTTCAAAAGCTTTATCTTCACAAAAACCATCTTTCTATTTTAAGTGAGGATATATTTAGTAACCTTCGGCAACTGCAATACCTCTCACTGTATTCCAATCAACTTTACTCTCTCTCTGGAAGCATTTTTAACAACTTGAATAACCTGAAGTACATTCTATTAGACGAGAACAGGTTGCAAAATGTCCCACAAGGACTGTTTGATTTCTTACCAAGTATAATGCAAGTTCATTTGTACGATAATATTTGGAACTGTGACTGTTGGATTTCTTATTTGAAAAATTGGACTTTGGAAAACCAGAAGAAGGTAATTAAGCTCAATGAAATAATTTGTAATACTCCAGTTGATTTTAATCACCAGCCGATTCAAACATTGCATGATAACCAACTGAGCTGCAATTTTTCTGTGCATTCGGTTCCCTTGACAAGCCCAGTTACCAAAACAGCACAGCTCACAACTAGTTCCACCTCACCGACAAACAATACCTCAAAAATGGAGGGTTATCTTCAAACAACCAATGGTACAACAGAACAGCAACGGTCGGAGTGTACGGCACAATCAGAAACATTGCGAACGTGGAATGCGACAGATGCATCCATTCAGGGAGTCACAGATTCTACCCCCCTCACCAGGGAAGACACCTCTATGGAGACCATAAGCTATACAACAATGGATGATCCTTCTTCAACCCCTGTAACCAACAGCTACTCAACAATTGAAATGGTGTTTCATAATGAGAGAATAAAGAATAATAGTGGTTATCTGGGACTTTCAAAAATGCCATGCAAAATCATTTTCTTTTTGTTTATCTTTCTGGCTGCTATACAGTTATGCTTTATAATTATTGTTTTATATATTCTGTCTGCTGTTAGAAAAATGTTGCTTCGTCAGACAAACGTCGCTATACCTGTTGTTCTTTTGAGGCTTTCTGAAAGTGCCTAAGATGCCACAGAATAGATTTCCCTGGGTATGAATGAGGCCTAACTTGCCAGAAGTTTGGATAAAAAATTTATATAACAGGTCTCCACCCATAGTGCAAATCATGGCAGGTGTTGGACACAGGAAGCTCCTTCCCAAGACAGGCCAGCTATGACGTCGTTTAGATGTCAACACAATTTCATGTTTTGGATGTGGGAAATTCACTCTTTAAATTTCGTTGATATAAAATATAGGTGTTCAGGGTTGCTAAATATGGTGTTAGAGGTGTAAATCATTTAAATTGGCAGACATTAAGTAATTAATGTTTTTGTAGTCTGTGTTTCAAGTATTTTGCTGGAGGCTTTTCTGCAAGCATTCTTTTTGCCCACTTAGTGACTGAAAAGGTTTTGTGCCATGGGTTTTGGCACTGCCATTTTTTTCATTTGCCCCTAGAAACTGGGAATCCCTCTGTATTTATGGAGGAAGAAGAGTATGAGCAATGGAGGGATGCTAGACAGGTAGGATGCAGTAGAGGAAGACTACAGTTACCCACCATTATCCTTCCAATGGTATATCCAGGCAGAGTTGCAATTACCTTGAATTTTCACCTCTCAACCTCTTTTCCAGCGAGAACATGCCCAATTTCGGCTCAAGATTGACCTTATAATACATCCCAACATCTGATTTGCTTTACCTATTGCCGCCGAACATTGTTGCGATAACTTCAATTTATTGTCAAACAGGACCCCCAGATCGCTCTCATTTTCCATGCACATTATCTTATTTCCGAACATTCATGAACCACAAGAGACAACACTTTATCAATGTAGTCATCTCATTGAAGCATGTAAGATTCTGATGGGGATTGACAGGATAGCTGCTGAGAGATTGTTTCCCCTGGCTGGTGATTCTAGAACTAGGGGGCATAGTCTCAGGATAAGGGGTCGGCCTTTTAAGACTGAGATGAGGATGAATTTCTTCACTCAGGGTTGTGAATCTTTGGAATTCTCTACCCCAAAGGGCTGTAGATGCTGAGTCGTTGAGTATATTCAAGGTTGAGAGATATAGATTTATACACTCCAGGGTAATCAATGTATATGGGGATCTGGCAGGAAAGTTGAGGTTGAGGATCAGCCATTATCTTTTAGAATGGTGGAGCAGGCTTGAGGAGTCTACTCCTGCTCCCAATTCTTATGTACGTTTTTTACAAGAGGTAGGCCAGAGTGGTCTCCTGGACTAATTTTGATCCCCTTAGGGGGTTCGAGAGGTATTTTCCACTTCACCTCCCTCCGCCCCCACCCCGAATTAACTTGGGTTTTTATCTTTTTTTGCCTCTCCCAGGAGATTACATGGCTCTGGGTGGGTGGGGAGTGTATGTAGTGTGATGCACAAGAAATAACAACTATAGGACAGGCTGGATGGACCAGTAGGTCTTTTCCTGTCCGCAATTTTTCGTATGTTGCTGTGACCATCAAAGCTGGATCCCCATTTTCCAGACAACAGTCACGATTACATTATTTTAAGGCAATCCACTGTACCCCATTATTTGCCCCAGAAAAACAGGTGTAAGGTTGGCTCCTAGGAGACCAAGGCTTTACCCCTGTAGCCTTGCCTCATGACACTTCAATAAAAGCTGCAAACATCTCTCAGCACAGGTGCAATGAGGTGTACATGATTCATCACAGAACAGAGAACAGGCATGTTAAAGTAATGTTTCAGATGCCTCGACAGACTGAGACATACCACTTTATAGCCCGACTAAAGTCTCCAGGATCATTGCAGGCTACTGCATGTTCTGCAACTTTATCATCCAACGTCCCATGGTGGAAGACCACCAGCAGTAGTAAGGAGAAGACCCAGTTACTGAAGCACCTTTGCCTTCCCTAGAGCCATAAAACAGAATTTCATTGACAATAAGTTCTTCTAAGTGTCCCATACAACTATTGCATTAACTGCACTCTCTACATGTTCATGATAGCATCAATTAATTTACTTCACTTACATTGCATTTACTCAACTGCCAGTGATTACGTTGCTTTCATCTACTGCTACATTGACCAATACCATAACAAGAATATTCTCTGGACACAATACAACTTCAATGCTGCCAAATTTTATTTCCCTAAGTGTAATGTGTTTGCGTCTGATGTTTAGCATCCCGCTGCTTCCCTTGGTGGTGACGTATAGCAAAAGTGCTTTACAACTTGACCTAGTGCTTCCTCCTCCAGTGGCAGGAGTATGTGAGGTGCTGGCTGCTGTGTGTCCAGGGCAGCCTCTTGGGATTGAGGTGGCACTCAAGCTCTGTGTACTGGGTGCAAAGACAGTCGATCTACTGGCTCTGAAGTGTGTTCAATAAAAGCAATAGTCCTATACCACTGAAATCAGCCAGTTCATTACATCATTCTAACCAGTTTATTTTAGAAGCTGTAATATTTGATACCTGATGTAAATTGTTTAATTTAGATCCAAATGAATTAAACACCAGCCTAAATGAAGTTTCTGATTAAAATTAGTAATTTGCTGTTTGATATAATGTTGCTTCGTTAGAATAGTTTTAATAACTATGTGCTAAATGTAAAATATGGGTGTCCTTTATATTTATATTATGTAAGTGTAGGATTGTGACCATTTCAAAATGTCCAAATTATTACAGTTACTTAGGTACACAGGGCAGAAATAGGATGGTACTGGTGTGATGTATCAGTAACGCAACTGGCTTTGGCATTGAGCTTTGTTTTTTGGGATTTGGGGTAAAACTTGGGGGTTGGGGTGGAAACTTTCATAATTATGAAGTGGATTTTTGACAACTTAGTCATTCACTATTATTTCAAGCTATCATTTCATTTTTGCATGTCGAACATTTAATATTATTTTCCAACGTGTGATTCATAAGGTTCTGTTTATAATATTGTTAAAATCCTATTTTATAACTTTTGATTTGTACAATACCTGTTCTATTTTATTGCTGTTTAACTTACCAAGAAGTCAATTATTAGCCTATTAACTGAAACATCTGTTTTTATGCTGATTTGTAATTGATTGCAAGGATTTTTGGAGAGTGGTGTTTTAAAAAACATTGTAACTTTTTGTGTTTTGTGTTGGGGTAAAGTAGACCAATGAGGATTTACCAGCACAGAATGTCTTGTTATTGTGATTGGGGGGTCACACTTCAGCAACAGAGCTGCACTTTTAAAGCAGACATTCCAATTGACATATAACCTCAAAGGAGTCCATTCACCCAGGACTCACGCTGCCGATTTTGGGCGTATTTGGCGCTTGCCCTGTCCCCCGCCTATAATGTCTGTGCCAGCTTTTTACTAAAGCAATCCAAAACTAATCCCATGATCTTGTTCTTCCCATAGTCCTGCTTCAAATCTTTCCTTTTTCCATAGCTGTGCTGGTTTTTAAAAAAAATAGAACTTTTTTGATCTGGGAAAAAAAACCTCCAATAACCCCTGCTGGGTGTGTAATCATTCCTCACAGGCAGCAACAGCACAACATTAGACTGGTAGTATATGTAATTTACAATTTTATTAGACCTATTTTGTTATTACTCATAAAGGTCATTTGAAATAAAATCTTTAGAAACTACTTCTTCCAGAAGCAACTAAGTAATAGTAACTTGGTATGCGCACTAAAAACTTTGTGATCTGATGTGAATGTTACTGCAATAAAAAGTATAAAATAACACTTTTACAGTAACATAATCTCCACATGTTGAATATTATTCCCACACAGCTAGGATTATAAAATCACTGCTTTCAAATGTAAAAAGTGTTTTTCTTTTCACTTCCCAGGTGATGTACATGAAGTAAATAAAATATATGGTTATATTTATGTGTAGTGCTGATATCTTTGAAATACTAGCAGATCTCCTTCATGTTGCTCACTGGTCTGGATTTAAAACACAGTTGTGGCAATTAGTAGCTAATCAAACCATCACTTTAAGGGCACTTAACCTATGGGAATCTCATTTTGTAACTTCTTGCAAATTCCTAGGGTGAATTAGAGATTAGAAAATTATTTGTAATTTCAGGATCCATGTCAGTGACTAGCTTTCTTTTTTTAATCAAGCTAATTTTGCAAGACATCTGGGCCGGGGCTGATTTTCTCAGTAGAAGGGGTGTGTAATGGGCCAGGGTTAATATTTTAACAGAGGGGGATTGGGGGGGAATGACACTGAGCCAGGGTCCATTTTCTTCTCTGTATGGAGGAAGCTGTATTAGGAAGAAAATCAGCCCTGGCCCAGTGTCACCTACCTTGTTCTCCTCATGAAAGTGAGTTGAAAGCTAGATTTTGTAATCAGAAGAGAAAGATCACGGTGTTAATGTTAGGGTTGACATACTGTTTTGGCAGTGAGACAATTTATTTTTACATTTATGCAGTTTGCATGGAGGCCATTTAAATGTAGTTACGAATCTTGCTGCTTTCCGTTCATCACATACCCACTGCATATCTCCGTGGGGTTAACATTTTAATTTTCTGGGCGGTTATTTTAAAATTGTAGTTACGATTGGGTAAACCTTACTATGGAACAAGTTTTCAGCAAATCCCAGCCCATTGTTTATCTGTTGGAGACTGGCCTTCGTTCTGTCTGTTGAAAAGGTCTCTTTACTGATGAGCTGCAATGGTAGCAATTTAGCTCCCAATCTAGTTCCAAGTGGGCAGAAGGTGGGTCCTTGCTGATCACCCTCTCATACCTCACCCAAATGATTATTATTCATGAGTGAACTTTGACAGTGTTGACAAGCAATTTCCATGGAAGGCATCACAACTGAGCTTAATCCTGTCCTCACCTGCTCTGCACATGCACACTTCCAGCAGACACCACTGAATAGCAATCAGGAGTGGCAATCCTGGATGATTTTCCCCTCACTAACTTGGGCTGCTTTGACCATTTATAGTGATCCTATTGGTACCTTGACTGGGATCAACTAACTCGACTCACAATGAAAATTGATCCCCTGGGACCTTCTTGTTCTCTGTGGCTCAACATGTAAAATTTGAAAAAGGCACAGAATAATCATTGCATATAAATACATCTCTGCGGGTTGTTACTTTGAAATTTTAACTCCCTGCATTTGATGGATCTTCATGCTTTTAATGTTTCTTTATTCCAAAGTATAAAAATCCATGAACAAAAATGAAAGCAAGGATACTGCAGGTGAGTTAACGAGACATTAGTCCCATGAGTTTGAACATTTTTATTCTATTATATATTTGAACAAAATTAATAATAAAGCAAGAATGCTGGAAAAGGTGGAACCATGTAAGGAATATTCACCAAGAGGTATTAGAACACTCTTTTACCCCATTTTCTATTATCCGTAACAGGGAATTAGGTTGGAGATTTACCATTCATATCTAGCATTACCCAGTCCGAAATATATTAACGATCAGCAGTACACTACTGAGGGAGGTGATTGCCATATTCAGCAAAAATGAAGTCAGACACATTACTTTATTAACACAGCACTATTACAAGGTTAAGCATTGGGGAGTACGTATAGTATTTAAGTAGATGTTAGCTGACGAGACTGAATCATTACAGGCACAAAGGTAGGTTAAGTTTATTGTTGTACCTCAGTGACAGTTGGACTTTGCTTTACAACAGCATAACAGTTATGCTCTGTGTCCCAGATCACCATACAGTTAGCAAAGTAATGTTTACAGTTTGTATTCAACGAATTACTGGTGCACTTCCAGACAAGCTACTTCTCTGGTATTAGTGTAGACATACAACCGTTCTCCATCTAGTAGACTGGCTAACAACCATTCCCCCCCCCCCCCCCCCCCTCCCAGTCTGGGGACACCTGTGGTGAGTCACCTTCTCAGCCTAACTTCACTTACCTTGCTTATATGTTATCTTTCTAATGTTATATAATTTTTCTCTCTCTCTGTGTTCTCAGATACTTGAGTAGTTAGATAACAATGTGATACACTTTACAAGTTTACTACTGTTCGAGTAAACACTTAAGTGTTCTCAACCTTTCAACTTTCACTCTTAATACAGCTTCTTAAGTTCTTTTCCACAACAACAACCTTCATTTATATAGCATCTTTAACATCCCTAAGGCACCTCTAAGTGCGGTTTAAACAGAGTGCTGCGAGTTGGGTGAGTCAGGGAGTTAGGTGAGGAGTGGAAGGAGGAGCTCCCTTGCTTCGCCTTTGTTAGAGAGACACAGGCTGCGAGATTCTCAGTTCAGCTCAGCGAATCAGTGCAGTTTGAACAGAGTGCTGAGGAGAGCAGAGGAGAGGAAAGGTCTCTCTCTGTGCCTAGGAGAAGAAGACAGAGCCACGAAGGGCAGAGTGGAGACCCTTTCCACCTCCACCACGCCTGCAGCTACTACTACTACTGCTGAGGTGCCAGAAGAGAGAGAGGAGAGGAGAGGCGACCAAAGAAACAACAACAACAGAAGGAAGCCATTACATCATTGCCTCCCCAACTGGTCTCCATTACGGGAGAGGGAGAGAGGGGAGAAGAAAACCAAGACCAGCATCTGCTTGGAAGGAGGGAGAGCCATTGAGAAGAAAACAACATCTAGAGGTGGGTGTTAAAAAGGGCACTCTCCAAAAGACTTTGTAGTTTAGGTGGGGGGAGGAAAGAAGAAGGAGAAGACCGGAACAGCAAGGGGTGTGTGTGTGGCTCTTGCTAACAACTAGGCCACACACACCATCAACAAGCACCCCTTGCCTATTGCTTGACCTGGGACAGCTGGAGCTGCCCAGGCGAAGTCATCAACCTATTTTCCAATCTACAACATCGTTAAGACCTGGTGGTGGACTGAGCCTGGGCATCTCCAGCTTTATTTTCCCAGGTGAAGACATCTTCTCCCCCCCACCAGAAGAACAGAAAAACAACAAGGACTACAGTTAACATCGGAGAGTGCCCCCCCCCCCCACCCCCGTAAGCACCCACCAACCCACTATCCTGAGGGGCGAACCAGCCCCTGCGGCCTCCCTCCTTCCCACCCCCTCTCTCTCTCTCTAACGAGGCACCGCCATCCTTTATCTATTAATTACCCATTTGAGCAGAGGGGAGAAGGCCCCTCTTCCAATTCCAATCATCAAAGGGAGAGGTGTGCCTTCATTTTTAAAACAACCCACTCTGCTCAGGGAAGAGACAAAAAAACAACTACCTAGGCCATTTCAACCATCACCTGGCCTGTGACTTGGGGTGAGTGTAGCCCTTTATAACACCTCATTATGGCGAGCACATCTTCGCCGGCGACGGGGCCAGCAAGGTCGTACGCGGGTGTGGCAGCCACGGCCACAGCCAGTCCCGCTGCTTCTGCTGCCCCGTCGCCTTTCCGGTTACTGACAAAAAAACTAGGGGTTCACTCCAACATGACCATAGAGGCTTGCGTTAAAGCCATGGCTGGGGTAGTCGGCCCCTCAGTCATCGTAGCGGCCTCTGAAATGTACGGCAAGGCTGTGTTTTTCCTGGGGTTGGAGCGGGCGGTGTCCCTGGCCGTCACGAAGGGGCTCACTGTGGGCGGGACCTTCCTGCCGGTGGATCCGCTTGAGGCCACCGCGCAGCGAGTTGTCCTTTCAAACGTCCCGCCCTTTGTTCTGGTTGAGCTCCTCCTCCCCCACCTACGTCAACTGGGGGAGGTGAGGTCGGGGATTAATCCGATGCCGCTCGGCTGCAGGGAGGCCAGCCTCCAGCACGTCTTCTCCTTCCGGCGCCAGCTGTTTATCCAGCTGTTTGTTGTCCAACACGAGGGGACCGCCTACCTCGTCTTCTGGACATCGGCCGGTGTGCGGTGCCACGCCTGCAAGGAGGTGGGGCACATAAGAAAGAACTGCCCCGCCTCCAAGGCTGCCAAAACATCTGAGGCGGCCAAGGCTGGCGCTGCCACCGCTCCTCCCCCTGTTTCTGTCCGCATGTCCGCGACACCCGATGCACGGTCGACGCCGGAGGTCAATGCCGTCGCGGCCTCCGGCAGAGGGGAGGGGGAGCGTCCGATCGGAAGGAAAGCGCGGAGGAAAAGTAAACACCTTCAGGCGGGTCCCCTTGACATACAGGATGAGCTACCCGGGCTTACGCCCCCGTACCTTGCGCAGGAGGCGGCGGTGCATGAGAGTGCGGGGGGCTTCGTGCTGGGCCTGCGGCCGCAACCACCAAGGCGGCAAAATCAAGACCTACGGCCGCGCCCAGGCCCGAGAGACCCAAGCAAACCATTCGACAGGGGGGAGCGGAGGTGAGGGCCTCGGTACACATGGAGGTCTACCAACCTCCGTGTCCCTTCACACTGAAAAGGAGGCGCAATGCCCTGGAGGAGGAGGAGGACCGCGAGGAACAGGGTCCCCCCTCGCAAGGGGAGTCGTCGCTCGCCACGGGGGCTGCGTTTCCCCCCCCACCGACACCGTCACCAACACTCGGCAGGAGTCGCCTGTCCCTCGGGAGGGTACAACAGATGAGTCTGTCCAGCCTGTGCCTCCCGGGGATGGGGAAGAGACCCTGCTCGTGGTGGGGGGGGGGGGGGCCGCGGAACTACCCGCGGAGGAACTATATATTGAACCATTGTTTCTCGCCAGGTCGGGCGTCCTGGGGACCGGGGCGGGCGAGGCCGATGAGGCTGAGCCCGCCGTATACGGTCAAGACTATTCCCAGGTGCTGCTCGGCCTGGTTGAGCAATATAATCAAGGTCCCCGGTCCGCTGGGTCGGAGGATGGTGGCGGTGAAGGGGAAGGCCCCCTGACTCTGTCTCCGACGCTGGCGCCGGGGGTGTTGGGGGAACTGGCATTAATGTACTCCCCGGTTTCCCCGTGCACCCTGGTGCCGGGTGCGGAGGGGGGCCCTGAGCCGCCGCTGCTTCCTGACCCGGCACCTCTGGAGGAGCCTAGGGAGGACTCCTCTGCCGCCGATCCTGGGGGTGGGATCGGGGCAGAGGTAGGGCCAACTGATGGCGACCCCCCGGAGGAGGACGGGGACCCGGCGGAGGACACGGAGGACGACATGGACTCCGTCGCCAGCGAGGCGGCGGATACCCTCGTGCCCCCTCCAGGCCCCCCCTCATCCCCGTTGTGGAACTCCGGGACTTTGTGGCCATGGACCAGGGTCGCCAAGATATAATCCGGCTGGCCATTGATAAATGGTCGGATCTGGCGCTGCTCGTTTGCTCCGTCCGCGCCGCCGTCAAAACCATGGGCGCGGACAGGGGCGTGGGCCTGGCCGAGCGGCGTTGGATCCAGAAGTTCCTCGCTGGGCTGAGAAGGGAGTGGCGGTCGACTAGCGGCCGCGCTCTCTCCTCCCGTTAGGGTTAGGTAGAGGTTGCACTATGCTCTTGTCATGAAGATAACCATAGCCAGCCTCAACATCAACGGCAGCAGAGAGGCACGCCGTAGATTTAATAACTTCTCGGTCCTTCGGGAAGGGAGGCATGCAGTGTGCTTCCTGCAGGAAACTCACACCGTTCCGGGAGACAAGGCCACGTGGCTCTTGGAGTGGCGAGGAGGGGTCAGCATTAGTCACCTCTCCAACAATTCCTGCGGGGTGGCTATCTTGCTGGCCCCGCATTTTCAGCCGGAGATCTTGGGGGTCAAGGAGCATGTGCCGGGCCGCTTGCTCCAGGTCACTGTTCGCCTGGGGGGCGTGCCGCTCCATTTAGTGAACGTGTACGCCCCCCAGGCCGGTGCGCAGCAAGTGCGCTTCTTCAAAGAAGTGTCCGCTCTTCTGGGCTCCATCGACGTCGGCGAGTGCGTCATCCTCGGGGGGGATTTCAATTGTACCCTCGAGGCGGGGGACCGTTCCGGTCCTCCGCGAAGCCTGGCAGCGATGGTGAAGTTGAGGGACCTGGTCGGGTCCTTCAACTTGGTGGACGTCTGGCGAAATCTCCATCCCGACTCCAGTGCCTTCACTTGGGTGGGGTCTGGAGGAGGACGGTCCAGAATCGACCGCCTTTATATTTCCCGGGCGTACGTCTCCTGCGTTCCGGCGGCTTCCATGCGGCCGGGGCCGTGCACGGACCACCACCTGGTGTGGGCGGAGCTCGCTCCGTTGCGCGTGCCGGGGGGGTCCGCGTACTGGCATTTTAACAACCTGCTGCTGGAGGACGAGCGGTTCCGGGATTCGTTTCGTCGGTTCTGGGCCGACTGGAGAAGGAAGCAGGGGGGCTTCCCCTCCTTGAGGCTATGGTGGGACGTGGGCAAGGCTCACGTCCGTCTCTTCTGTCAAGAGTACGCGAGGGGGTCGACCAAGAGGCGGGAGGCCTGGGTCGGGCGGTTGGAGAGGGAGGTGCTCGACCTGGAGTCCCGTCTCGCTCAAGTCGTCGAAGACCCGGCCCTGCGGGAGGTGTACGAAGAGAAGAAGGGCGCGCTGAAGGACTTGCAGCTGGTCAGGTCCCGAGGCGCGTACGTGAGGTCGCGGATCCAGTTCCTCCGGGAACTGGACCGCGGCTCCCCCTTCTTCTACTCGCTGGAAAAAAGACGGGGGGTCTGTAAGCAGCTCTTGGGGCTGCTGGCCGACGACGGATCTCTGGTCTCGGATCCGGAGGGGATCAGCACGGAGACCCGGGCCTATTCTGGGGCTCTGTTCTCTCTGGATCCGTCCAGCGAGGATGCGCGCAGAGTTTTGTGGGAGACCTGCTGAGGGTCGGCCCGGAGGGCGCCGAAAAATTGGACGCTCCGCTAAGCTTGGTGGAGCTGACCGGCGCCCTCGGCCAGCTCTCGAGGGGAAAGTCCCCGGGGCTGGACAGGCTGACCGTGGAGTTCCACAGGGCGTTCTGGGACATCTTGGGGGGTGACTACGCGCGGGTCCTGGGGGAAAGTCTGGCGACCGGGGAGATGCCCCTCTCTTGGCGCAGGGCAGTCATCGTCCTGCTACCCAAGAGGGATGATCTCCGCCTCTTAAAAAACTGGCGCCCGGTCTCCCTCCTCAGCACGGACTATAAAATTTTTGCCAGGGCCATGTCTGCGCGCCTTGGCACCGTGCTGGCCCACATGATCCACCCCGACCAGTCCTACACGGTCCCGGGCCGGTCCATCCATGATAACATCCATCTGGTCCGGGACCTGGTCCACCTTTCCTAGAGGGCTGGTCTGTCGGTCGCCTTCCTTTCCCTGGATCAGGAGAAGGCGTTCGACAGGGTGGATCACGAGTATCTTTTCGGGACTCTGCGCACATTCGGGTTTGGGACGCATTTTGTTGCCTGGATCCGACTTCTGTACGCCGCCGCGGAGTGTCTGATTAAAGTTAACGGGTCTTTGACGGCGCCCCTTCGCTTCAGGAGAGGGGTGCGCCAGGGATGCCCCATGTCCGGTCAGTTATACGCCGTTTGTGTGGAGCCTTTCCTGCACCTCTTGCGGAAGAGGTTGATGGGACTGGCTCTGCAAGGGCCGGGCGTGGAGGTGGTCCTCTCGGCTTGCGCCGATGACGTACTCCTCGTGGTCACGGATCCCATCGACTTGCGGAGGATGCGAGAATGCCAGCAGATTTACTCGGACGCATCCTCCGCCAAGATCAATTGGGAGAAATGTTCTGGACTCCTGGTGGGCCAGTGGAGGGTGGACTCCCTGCCGGAGGAGTTCAGGCCCTTCGCCTGGAGCACAACGCACCTCCTCTACTTGGGAGTCTACCTCGGCCCTGCTGAGGACACCTGGCCGGCGAACTGGCAAGAGCTGGAGGCCAAAGTCACCGCTCGCCTAGGGCGCTGGACAGGACTGCTCCGAGTATTGTCCTACAGGGGTCGAGTGCTGGTCATAAACCAGCTGGTGGCCGCCATGTTGTGGTACCGGTTGGTCACTTTGATCCCTCCCCCTGCGTTTGTCGCCAAGATACAGAAGAAGCTCATCAACTTCCTCTGGGACAAAAGGAAGCACTGGGTCTCTGCTGCGGCTCTGTGTCTCCCGCTTAGGGAGGGCGGTCAGGCGCTGGTGTGCCTTCGCACCCAGGCGGCGACTTTCCGTCTTCAGACGCTGCAGAGATACCTTTACATCGAGAATCCTCCCAGATGGTGTGCGCTGGCTCAACTACGACACGCAGCTCCTGTTTGTGGAATTGGGCTGCACGCGTGCCTACCTGTGGGAGCTGCCTGTCTTCTACCAGGAACTGCTATGGGTCTGGAACCAAGTCGCCTCCAGGCGGAGTTCTCCCCCGTCAGGAGTGGCGGCTCTCCTTCGGGAGCCGCTGCTCAGGAATCCGCACCTCCACGTCCGACGGATCGGGTGGCTGGCGGAGGGCAGGGCTGTGCCTAGCAAGGTGACCAGAGTCGGGGACCTGCTTGATGGCGGAGGAGCGGGCTGGATGGCACCGGAGGAGTTGGCGCGGCGCCTCTCCTAGGTCGACGTCTGGCGCGCGGCCAAAGCCATCGAGTCGCTGAAAGTGGCACTGGGCCCGGACTCCACTAGGTGTATCGAGGAGGCTCAAGCACGGTGGGCGATCCCGTCCGAACTGGCCCCCGTTCGGATGGAATTCCTCATTGGCGCGCGCCCCGAAACCCCTCTCGGGAACCGGCGCCTCACAACTTGAGCCATCTCGGGGAAATGCCCTCTGTGCCTTTTAGTTCTGCACGGAGGGGTTTCCTGTATGGGCTGCTCCTGCACACTCTCCACTTTGCCATCTTCGTCTGCCGCCCAGACACGCCTTGGCGTGCCATCTTGCCGTCCGGCGGCGGCGAAGGTCCCCAATGGAGGGCTCTCTACGCGGGAGTCCTCCCCTTTTCTATTGGGGACTTGGCCTGGAGGGTGTTGCACGGAGCAGTCCCGTGCAATAGGGTTTTAAATAGGTTCACGGACTCCCAGGCCGCCTGTCTTTTTTGCGGCCTGGAAGAGTCCGTGTTCCACGTGTATGTGGAATATGAGAGGTTGCAGCCCCTGTTCTATTAGTTGAAGGGGCTGCTCCTCGATTTTTGGTTGCACTTCAGTCCCACGTTCCTGATCTACGGTCACCCGGTGCGGAGGGGAGCGGGCAGGTCGGAGGACCTCCTCGTAGGACTGCTCCTGGGCCTGGCCAAAGTGGCCATTACCAGGTCCAGGCAGCGGGCGGTCGAGGGGGTCGTTCGGCCCAATTGTCTGCCTGTCTTCCGCGGCTATGTTCGCGCCCGGGTGGCCCTGGAGATGGAGCACGCGGTGTCCGCCGGCACACTTGAAGCCTTCCGAGACCGGTGGGCGCCACGGGGACTGGAGTGCATCGTCTCCCCGGACAACGTAATTTTAATTTAATGTGATAAGTTTTATTTAAAGTTCTATTATTTACAGTAGTTTTTTGTTTACTCAAAAAGAGTACAAGGCCTACAATTCAGAGCAGCTGAAGGCAATTAATTAGGGAAACTAGATTAAACTGGCTCTCCTGTAGCTGGGCTCAGCAAGTCTCCTTTGTTTCAGGGCCAATAAAAACAGGCTTTGAAGTGCAATTTTGCACTGAGTGCGGTTTAAACAGAGTGCTGCAAGTTGGGTGAGTCAGGGAGTCAGGTGAGGAGTGGAAGGAGGAGCTCCCTTGCTTCGCCTTTGTTTTTCCTAACTTTTCACCCTGTAGGAATTGGTTCTTACTTTACTCCAAGGAAAGAGTCCGAGAGCGGGAGCAGTCAAACAACAACAACTGCGAAACCACTAAAGTGACGTCACAACCAGGGAAGGAGCTGATTGGTAAGTAGGACCTGGTGAGTATTTCTACAGTCCAGTCATTAAAGTAACAGTAAGGTCTCTAGTTTAGAGTAAGTAGTGTTTAAAGGGAAGTAAGGTCCCTAGTGTATTTAATATTCTTTAATTTAAAGGAAGTAAAGGGAGTAAATTAAGGGTAGGACATGGCAGGGCAGCTCGGCACCGTGGAGTGCTCCTCCTGTGCTATGTGGGAAGTCAGGGATACTTTCGGTGTCCAGGGCGAACACATGTGCAGGAAGTGTCTCCAGCTGCAGCTACTCGAAATCCACGTTTCGGAGCTGGAGTTGCGGCTGGAGTCACTGTGGAGCATCCGCGAAGCTGAGATCTTCGTGGATAGCACATTTAACGAGGTGGTCACACCGCAGGTAAAGAGTGCACAGGCAGACAGGAAATGGGTGACCGCCAGACAGAGTAAAAGAACTAGGAAGGTAGTGCAGGAGTCCCCCGGGTCCATCTCCTTCTCCGACAGATTTTCCATTTTGGATACTGCTGGGGGAGATGGTTTCTCAGGGGAATGCAGCAAGAGCCAAGTCCGTGGCACTTTGAGTGGCTCAGCTGCACAGGAGGGGAGGAAAAAGAGTGGGAGAGCAATAGTGATAGGGGATTCTATCTTAAGGGGAACAGATAGACGTTTCTGTGGCCGCAGACGTGACTCCAGGATGGTATGTTACCTCCCTGGTGCCAGGGTCAAGGATGTCACTGAACGGCTGCAGGGCATTCTGAAGGGGGAGGGCGAACAGTCAGAGGTCGTGGTTCACATTGGTACCAATGACATGGGTAGAAAGAGGGATGAGGTCCTGCAACAAGATTTTAGGGAGCTAGGTAGCAGATTAAAAAGCAGGACCTCAAAGGTTGTAATCTCTGGATTACTCCCGGTGCCACGTGCTAGTGAGTATAGGAATAGGAGGATAGAGCAGATGAATGCATGGCTAAAGAGTTGGTGCAGGAGGGAGGGCTTTAGTTTCCTGGATCACTGGGTCTGCTTCTGGGGAAGGTGGGACCTGTACAAGTCGGACGGGTTGCACCTGAACCGGAAAGGGACCAACATCCTTGCGGGGAGGTTTGCTAGTACTGTTGGGGGGGAGTTTAAACTTACTTGGCAGGGGGATGGGATACGGAGTGGAGCTACAGTAGGGGGTGATGCACAGCCAAATATAGAGGAAAAAACAAGTCCGTCTGGAAGGCAGAGCAAATATGTAACGGCACAAGGGAGCATGGCAAGGCTGGATGGCATTTATTTTAATGCAAAGAGTCTTGCGAGTAAGGCAGATGAATTGAAGGTGTTGATGAACACATGGGAGTATGGTATTCTTGCTATCACAGAGACATGGTTGAGGGAGGGGCAGGACTGGCAGCTCAATATTCCGGGGTATGGAATCTTCAGGCGAGACAGAGGGGTGTGTAAAAGAGAAGGGGGTGTTGCAATATTAATCAAGGAGTCAATTACTGCTGTAAGGAGGGATTATATCTTAGCAGGTTCCTCTAATGAAGCCATATGGGTAGAACTTAAAAACAAAAAGGGGGCAAGCACTTTGCTGGGAGTGTACTATAGGCCCCCAAACAGTCAGGGGGAGATAGAGGAACAGATATGTAGGCAAATCTCAGAGAAGTGTAGAAATAATAGGGTAATAATAGTAGGGGATTTCAACTTCCCCAATATTAACTGGGATAGTCAGAGTGTGAAAGGCTTAGAGGGTGCAGAATTCTTAAAGTGCATCCAGAGCAGCTTTTTGAGGCAGCATGTAGAAAGTCCTACAAGAGAGGGGGCGGTACTGGACCTAATTCTAGGGAATGTAGACGGGCAAGTGGTAGAAGTGTCAGTAGGAGAGCATTTTGGTGACAGTGACCATAATTCGGTGAGATTTAAGGTAGTCATGGAAAAGGACAAAGATGGACCGGAAATAAAGGTTCTAAATTGGGGGAAGGCTGATTTTAATATGATAAGGCAGGATCTGGCCAAAGTGGACTGGGATCAACTACGTGTACGAAAATCCACATCAGAGCAGTGGGAGTCTTTCAGAAAGGAAATAGAGAGAGTACAACGCCAACATGTTCCCGTAAAGGTCAAGGGTGGGACCAACAAGCCCAGGGAACCCTGGATGTCAAGGGATATACACAAATGGATTAGGAAAAAAAGGGAGGCTTTTGGCTGATACAAAGGACTAAAAACAGTGGAAGCCCTAGAGGAGTATAGAAA
The DNA here is from genome assembly GCA_030390025.1 of Squalus acanthias. Taxonomy (NCBI): domain Eukaryota; kingdom Metazoa; phylum Chordata; class Chondrichthyes; order Squaliformes; family Squalidae; genus Squalus; species Squalus acanthias. The sequence continues at coordinate 36,907,455 of CM059429.1, forward strand.
GTGCAGGGGGGTACTTAAAAAAGAAATTAGGAGAGCGAAGAGGGGGCATGAAAAAACACTGATGGGCAAAATAAAGGAAAATCCCAAGGTGTTTTATAAGTATATTAAAGGGAAGAGGATAACCAGGGAAAGAGTAGGGCCCATTAGGGACCAAAGTGGCAATCTGTGTGTAGAGCCGGAAGATGTAGGTGAGGTTTTAAATGAATATTTTGCATCTGTGTTCACTATGGAGAAGGGTGATGTAGGCATAGAAATCAAGCAGGGGGATTGTGATATACTTGAACAAATTAGTATTGAGAGGGAGGAGGTACTAGCGGTTTTAGCGGGCTTAAAAGTGGATAAATCCCCAGGCCCAGATGAGATGTATCCCAGGCTGCTGTGTGAGGCAAGGGAGGAGATTGCAGGGGCTCTGACACAAATTTTCAGAACCCCTCTGGCCACAGGGGAGGTGCCAGAGGACTGGAGGACAGCTAACGTAGTACCATTATTCAAGAAGGGTAGTAGGAATAAACCAGGGAATTACAGGCCAGTGAGCCTAACATCGGTGGTAGGTAAATTATTGGAAAAAATTCTGAGGGACAGAATTAGTCTCCACTTGGAGAGGCAAGGATTAATCAAGGATCGTCAGCATAGCTTTGTCAGGGGGAGATCATGTCTAACCAATTTGATTGAATTTTTCGAGGGGGTGACTAGGTGTGTGGATGAGGGTAGTGCAGTTGATGTAGTCTACATGGACTTCAGTAAAGCTTTTGACAAAGTCCCGCATGGGAGACTGGTCAAGAGGGTAAGAGCCCATGGGATCCAAGGCAATTTGGCACATTGGATCCAAAATTGGCTTAGTGGCAGGAGGCAGAGGGTGATGGTTGAAGGTTATTTTTGTGACTGGAAGCCTGTGTCCAGTGGTGTACTGCAGGGATCGGTGCTGGGTCCTTTGCTGTTTGTAGTGTACATTAATGATTTAGATATGAATGTAGGAGGTATGATCAGTAAGTTCGCAGATGACACGAAAATTGGTGGAGTGGTAAATAGCGAGGATGGAAGCCTCAGGCTACAGGACGATATAGACGGGTTGGTTAGATGGGCAGAACAGTGGCAAATGGAATTTAACCCTGAAAAGTGTGAGGTGATGCATTTTGGGAGGACAAACAAGGCAAGGGAATACACAATGAATGGTAGGACCCTAGGAAGGACAGAGGATCAGAGGGACCTTGGTGTGCATGTACATAGATCCCTGAAGGCAGCAGGACAAGTAGATAAGGTGGTTAAAAAGGCATATGGGATACTTGCCTTCATTAGCCGAGGCATAGAATATAAAAGCAGGGAGGTTATGATGGAGCTATACAAAACGCTAGTTAGGCCACAGCTGGAATACTGTGTGCAGTTCTGGTCGCCACACTATAGGAAGGATGTGATTGCATTGGAGAGGGTGCAGAGGAGATTCACCAGGATGTTACCTGGGCTGGAGCGCTTCAGCTATGAAGAGAGACTGGTCAGGCTGGGGTTTTTTTCCTTCGAAGGAAGGCTGAGGGGGGATCTGATTGAGGTGTACAAAATTATGAGGGGCATAGATAGGGTAGATAGAAAGGAACTTTTCCCCTTAGTAGAGGGGTCAATAACCAGGGGGCATAGTTTCAAGATAAGGGGCAGGAGGTTTAGAGGGGATTTGAGGAAAAACTTTTTCACCCAGAGGGTGGTTGGAATCTGGAACTCACTGCCTGAAAGGGTGGTAGAGGCAGGAACCCTCACAACATTCAAGAAGCATTTAGATGAGCACTTGAAACGTCATAGCATACAAGGCTACGGACCAAGTGCTGGGAAATGGGATTAGAATAGACAGGGCTTGATGGCCGGCACGGACACGATGGGCCTCTTTCTGTGCTGTATAATTCTATGACTCTATGACTCATAGGAGGGTTATCAGACAAAAATTAACACCAAGCCAAAGAAGGAAACATTAGGATAGGTGACCAAAAGATTGGTCAAAGAGGTAGGTTTCAAAGAGTGTCTTAAAGAAGGAGAGCGAGGTGAAGAGGTTTAGGCAGGGTATTCCAGAGCTTAGGGCCTAGACAGCTGAAGGCACAGTCACCAATGGTGGATCAAAGGAAGTCGGGGATGCACAAGAGGCCAGATTTGGAGGAATGCAGAATTCTCGGAGAGTTGTAGGGATTGAGAAGGTTACAGGAATGGGGAAGGGCGAGGCCATGGAGGGATTTTAACATGAGGATGAGAATTTTAAAATGGAGGCGTTGTTGGACCGAGAGCCAATGTAGGTCAGCGAGCATGGGGTGATGGCCCTAATGGAACTTGGGGCAAGTTAGGATACAGGCAGCAGACTTTTGGATGAGCTCAGTGTTAATGGAGGTTGGAAGATGGGAAGCCGATCAGGAGAGCATTGGATTAGTCAAGCCTGGAGGTAACTAAAGCATGGATGAGGGTTTCAGCAGCAGATGGGCTGAAACAGTGGAGGAGACGAGCAATATTACGGAGTTGGAAATAGGCCAGTAGACTGGCAATATGGGAAATTGGGAGATTTCCCGAGTGCCCCTTTGAATCGTACCATAGTCCTGTATTATTGGCATCCCCTTTTTCTGTGAGAATCATAAAGAATGCTGTGTTCTTTTGGGGAACCAATCCACCCCCATCCCTGTCTACCTATATTGTTTTACCAACCAAGGTGATTTGTTCTATCAGATAGTTTCATTTTACGGTGTTCAATTGAAATCGACGCTTGTCAAGGGCATATAATGGTCAAATTTTAATTAGTCGATGAAGACCAGGTTCCTTGTTAGTTGCTTCACTTCTTTCTTGTTGCAGTACCTAAAAATAAAGTGCTTAGACTTAATAGGAATAGCTTTCTTAGGCTCCTTCTGGGGTTTCCACAGACCTTCTGCTGACGTTATGGAGGATGATCAGGAGAACCTTACAAAAATTCAACCCCAATGATTATATCTTTCAGAGCACCAGTGTAATTCTAGAAATGCAATGATAAGCAACAACAGGAACGCCTGTACAGGGCTGATTACAGTAAAGCAACAATTTGTTGAAGAGGATTTGTGTCTCCACTGCTGGGTGTGTGAGCTACTGGTCACTCCACGCAAACTGTGTATAACTAATTGACTTTCATTACCTTCATTGCTGTCATTGATAATTCTGTTTGACAATTTAGAAGTAATAGGTTTATGAAGCGTTTCCTTTGATCTATTTTATTTGATAAAAAGTCAGAATTTCATTTTTATTTCCTTTGTGCATTACTCATTTGCATCTTTTCTCCAATCATAGTTTGCAGTGGAGCAGCTTTATTTCATTTGTTGAAATTTAATAGTTGTACAGAAAAGAAATATTATTACAAATAAAGAATGCAAATCTGCACCTATTCGTATCGTCCTTGTTCAGTACAGTAGGACAGTGTTTATGGCACTGGACTAGCAACCCAGTTGAGTTCAGATGGCAATTTATGAAATTAAATTCAATAGATCTGGTCATTTATGAGCTATCACCAAACACAAAATGATCATCAATGCTATCATTTTGTCATAAAAACCCAACAAGGAAAGCAACCTGACACTCTTATCACAGTCCCACACTACATGTTGACACTTAACACCCTCTGAAGTGGCCTAGAAAGTCATTCAACTGTAAAACAATCACCACAGAATAGAATAACAGATGGACCTGTTGGCAATGATCCAGGCATCGGATCAAGACTTGGACAATTCCATCCCAGTTGAAACTGCAAATTGCTCCTCACTAATCTCTAGGAACTGCTGCCCAAGTTGGAAGAGCTGTCTCGCAGACTAGTCAAGCACCAGCTTGATGTTGTCTTACTCACAAAATCTGTTGCTGGGGGCCTTCTGGTTGCTGTTTTGGTGGCCAGCCCTGCTGCTGTAGGCCTCTTAGGCTGGATTTCTGACCCTTCGATCCAGGGTGCAGGTCCTTGACAATGGACAGGCCTGCTCCTGGGGAATAACAACAGAAAATGCTGGAAACACTCAGCAGACCAGGCAGCATCTGTGGAGAGAGAAAAACATCCTCCACCATTTTCGCCACCTCCAGTGTGATCCCACCATCAAACGCATCTTCCCCTCCCCTCCCCTTTCAGCATTCCGAAGGGACTGCTCCCTCCGCAACACCCTGGTCCACTCCCCAATCACACCCAACATCCCCTCCCCACGGCATCTTCCTGTGCAAGCGCAGGAGATGCAACACCTGCCCTTTTACCTCCTCCCTTCCCACTGTCCAGGGCCCCAAACATCCCTACCACGTGAAACAGTGATTTACTTGTACTTCTTACAATTTAGTATACTGTATTCGCTGCTCACGATGCGGTCTCCTCAACATTGGGGAGACCAAACGCAGATTGGGTGATCGCTTTGCGGAACACCTCCTTTCAGTCCGTAAGGGTGACCCCGAGCTTCCGGTCGTTTGTCACTTTAATTCTCCGCTCCACTCCCACTCTGACCTCTCTGTTCTCGGCCTCTTACTCTGTTCCAATGAAGCTCAACGTAAACTCAAGGAACAGCAGCTCATCTTTCGGTTAGGCACTTTACAGCCTTCTGGACTCAACATTGAGTTCAACAATTTCAGACTATAACCTCTGCCCCTATTTTTTCACATGGCAGCTGTTGATGATTCTGCCATCCCCATTTGCAACATTTAACCACTCCTGCCTTCCACCCTAGCACAGACCGTTCCTTTTGCTCTTTCTTCCCCTCCCCCTTTCCCTGCCTCTGCAGCAGCTTAAAACCTGTTACATCTCTAACTTTTCCCAGTTTTGACGAAGGGTCACACGCCTGAAACGTTAACTCTGTGTTTTTCTCTCCACAGATGCTGCCTGGTCTGCTGAGTGTTTCCAGCATTTTCTGTTGTTATTCCCCAGGAGCAGGCCTGTCCATTGTCAAGGACCTGCACCCTGGATCGAAGGGTCAGAAATCCAGCCTAAGAGGCCTACAGCAGCAGGGCTGGCCACCAAAACAGCAACCAGAAGGCCCCCAGCAACAGATTTTGTGAGTAAGACAACATCAAGCTGGTGCTTGACTAGTCTGCGAGACAGCTCTTCCAACTTGGGCAGCAGTTCCTAGAGATTAGTGAGGAGCAATTTGCAGTTTCAACTGGGATGGAATTGTCCAAGTCTTGATCCGATGCCTGGATCATTGCCAACAGGTCCATCTGTTATTCTATTCTGTGGTGATTGTTTTACAGTTGAATGACTTTCTAGGCCACTTCAGAGGGTGTTAAGTGTCAACATGTAGTGTGGGACTGTGATAAGAGTGTCAGGTTGCTTTCCTTGTTGGGTTTTTATGACAAAATGATAGCATTGATGATCATTTTGTGTTTGGTGATAGCTCATAAATGACCAGATCTATTGAATTTAATTTCATAAATTGCCATCTGAACTCAACTGGGTTGCTAGTCCAGTGCCATAAACACTGTCCTACTGTACTGAACAAGGACGATACGAATAGGTGCAGATTTGCATTCTTTATTTGTAATAATATTTCTTTTCTGTACAACTATTAAATTTCAACAAATGAAATAAAGCTGCTCCACTGCAAACTATGATTGGAGAAAAGATGCAAATGAGTAATGCACAAAGGAAATAAAAATGAAATTCTGACTTTTTATGCGCTTGAAAGTGCACAGGTTAGGTTACACTTCAAGTTTCTGTTTATACAAATGAATCTTATCATAAATGTAAAATCTTCATGAACAAGTGCAAGCGGGCAGCGTAATAGAACATAACTGTTTCTTTATTTTTCCTTCCATTAAAAAGTATTCCTTGATGTATTTAAGAGTGGTAACCTGGTGCAGTTTTAGTAATACAGCTAAAAATGGGTTCATCACCAAAAATAAACATTTTTAACAAGTGTGTCCAATCCTCTCCGACTTAAAATTGCTGAAAATGACTTTAAAAACAACTATACTGAACCATTTAGTAGTTTAATTGGTGTACACTCGTCTGTTTCTTAGTAAATTAAATATTTTTAAATAACTTTTTAAAACGTGTCTTCTAGTGCCTATGCGCCTAAGAAAATGAGTGCAATTTGAAGAGCGGGTAGCGTGGCCTGATTTGTGCAAATTGAATCAGCGTGAAAGATCGTGGAGATCACGAGCATAAGTGGTTTTGGGTATAACAAACTTACATTTACAATTCCCTGATCTTTTGCACTGGTTCGGCCGATTCCGCCCGGATTGCGCTGATATAATAAGCGGAAACTCAACCCAATGTGCTTAAATCTTTGAAGTGGGGCTTGAATCCCTAACCTTCTGACTCTGAGGCAAGAGTGCTACTACTGAGCCACAGCTGATTAGGATTAGCGTTGGTAAATGAGCTGTGAGCATAAACCGATGTAGACTGAGCAATATGTTTGCTGTAATAACTTTGCTATGTTCTTAATTATTTTCTGCAATAAATGTCACTTTTCTACTGTTATATAAGTGAGAATACAGAAAGCAGTTTAACTAGGCACTTGCAAGCTTTGAAAAAAAATAGCCATTTAACATTCCACGTAACATCATTGCAGCCAGAAATTTGCGTTGCACAAAATGGGTTTGCAAAGAGATTAAGTACAGTTATCACGACGCCCCTCACCATGCTGATTGATTGCTTGGAAAGTAAATGCTGTGGAGTTCATCATTATAGTAAGCAGCTGATGTGTGCTGGAGTTTTCTCTGTTTGCTTTTAGGAAAATCTGAAATGTTTTATCTTTCTTAAGGTTTACTTCATAGCTGCATAAGGTAAGAGTTAGTTATTCTTGATCCTGTTAATAATATTCATCATTCTTTAATCCAACAAAAGATTTTTTGTACAGTTATTGATTACATGGTGCATTAGATTATCAATTTTCTTCTGTCCTCTTCTGAAACTGTTGACACTCTGGTATCTTGCCCAAATAATCAGTGAGCATGAGATACTTTCAAATATTTATGGTTAACTTTTTGAAAAACAATGTGAGGTAGCCATAAATAAATTGTTTTAGGTTTCTTCATATGGTGCAAAGAAAAACAGAGTAAAACCCATTTAAATATGGAAGAGTTGTTGAGAAACACGCCAGTATTTCTGTCCTTTGAGTAATGAATGATTCTTGTAGCTTTCAAACTAGACATCATGATGATGCATGTTACAAAAAAAAAGAAATACACAACTTTAGATCATTCCCGGCGTTCTCTAAACAAACTAAAACATTTACACTGTTGTTTATTTTGTGATAGAAATATTAATTGAGTTCTTAAAAGTTTAAATCAGTAATTCACCAATATTTGTAAAACACTGAAATAAAAAGTATTTTACAAATATTTGTGAATTTAAAATTGACATTGTATCAGACTCCCTTCCCATCCACCTCTAACCTTCGTCCAAAGAATTCTAACATAAGCACAGGATCGCACTAATATTAGGTGTCAATGAGGAATATAGGGAGGATTCACCCAGACTCTCAACTAAATAAAGAAACATTCATTATCTGTTAACCATTTTAATTTTATTTTAAAATATTATATACTTTTTTGTTTGTATCTGCTACATTAAGTCCTTCACAAAGTCACCAGCTCCAACCAATTCTAGAAAACTATTTGTCTTACAACACTGTGCTAACTAACGTTTATTATAAAACATAGAATTTTATCATTCAAAATTATAACAGGATGTTGCATATACTTTTTAACCACAAAACAGTTAAACTATGATACAGGGTACATATTATGCAGTATCTAGCAGCTTAGATCATTTTAATTGAGAAGTATTTAACATCCATTTCAATTAGATCGCACAAGTATCTTTACTAGATATTTGAAGTAAGATTTAACGAGTTGAGTAAGTTGTCATTTTAAGATATTGGAAATGAAAATCGAGATAAGTGTAAAATGGCCTGGCGATTTGTTACCGCCCATTTTGCGCAACTGCCCAAGACAAATTTCACCCCCAATGATCCTTCCACCATTAGTTCAAATAGAATTTTCAATCAGATATTTTCTCTTCCTCACAATGAGCTTGAGAATATTCCATACATAGTCACCGGATTGAAAATGTAGCATCATCTGACATTCCCAGACTTTTAGAATGTTGCTCTTAGACTGGCCAGTACAATATGAATAAAAGCAGCTGGCGAGAGGAGCCCTCTAATTTTCCTTGGCAGTGGGGAGAACAAGTTTTGCTCACTGCCAGTAGTTTAGCTAAGATCAGAAACTTGTAATATGGAAAATCATGAGAATGAACCTGCATCCCACCATTCCATGAAACAGTGCATTTTCAGTATCATCTTGTGCCACTGTGTTGCTTCATATTACATTTGGAATGTGTCTATATTAGTAAATTACATTTTTAGATCACATTTTCAAACCAATTTATTTAATACATACATTGTTAGAGATATTCATGCATTTAATATGATGGTTTATGCTGAAACAATGGTGCACAATCAATCCTAAATCTAATTTATTGTATTATGAAAAAGCTTTTGCCAGTATTGATGGAAGTTCACACTGCTGGATTACAACTAGCCTGTTTCATTTTATTCATAATTTCATTCTTAGATATGGAATGATAGGAAACAGATTGGAATTGGAGTTGAAAGTTTGATACAAACCTTGTTGCATTTGTTACAACATACAGCGTGAACTGCAGCAGAAAATCATAGTGATGAATAGGAATATGAGAAGTTGACATCCCAAAGATTTCTAAATCCAGTAAAATTAACAGGTACATTATAATTCTAGCGTCCGTGCACATTTTAATCAGGATTTGCTATAGCATGAAAATCATGTGATATTTGGACTGGAAACTTTTGTCTATTTTGGGAATGTTCTCTGATGTCCAGGTTCTGCTCAATCGTGTTCACCTTTGCCAAATCATTATCGGATGTTTACATTTTCTTCTTACTGACTGTGAGAGTACTGAATATTTACTTGACTGTGCTGTGCCCACAAAATCAGTTTGATAATTCTGAAAAACATAGTTCACAATCCAATGGAGAGCTGGTGAAACTCCCTACGAGAATACTAGTGTATGAATGTCTATTCCTTCAAGTTCAGATGGAAACTGGTCAGGCCGAGAACATATAAAACCAGTTTCCTGAATGTGTAGCTTGATGTTTCTTGTTTTTTTTCCACTGCTTTTGTATTTTTACTTTATCCCTCTTTCCTGCAGCGTTTCTCCTTCATCTTCCCACTCTTAATTCATTATTTATCCTTCTTATTCTTTGTGATTTGTTTTCATCTGTTTCCTTCCCTCTTTGATATTGTTTTTCCAACTGCAGATTTAGAAGCCCTTTGCTGACTTCATAACTTTTGCTACTGGCTGCTTACACAGTGTGGTATCCAACTGGAGATACCAGTTAATAAGTGTGATAAATGCCGAAGGTTTCAGGAGCTACAAGTGGAGAGAGACAAATGGACAAAAGACAGTCTGGTCATCAGTCTGATTACTGGCAGTCTAACTATAAGATCCCGAATGGTGTCCTCATGACTGGGTTTCAATCATCCTAAGTTTAATACAAATGTTTAAAAAGTCAAATGGAAGCAATAGGCTAACGAAGGTTCGATACCTTATTTTTTTAGCATTATATAGAAAATCGCCCAGAAAATATGATAAATCACACACAAGATTGGATAAATTGGAAAAGAGTGAATATTATCCTCCAAAAAACCAAAGCTACTTTTCCTTTAAATCTAGCATATTTCCTTTAATAGTGTATTCTGCTATAATATTACACTTGAGATGCTTATCATATTGTGTTCTTATTTACAAGATTGCGGCAATAAATATTGGTTCAATAATATGTTTCAATTTTAGGTACAATGTTGGCAGAAGGCTATCTGCTCACGATTCTATGTCTTCAAATCAAACATCTGGTCTTTGCTTGCCCTGACGAGTGTCACGGTTTCCAAAATAGTAACATAGTATGTAGTGGGGAGGCACTGACAGATGTACCTGCACCGATACCTCCAGGTGTCAAAACCCTACAGATAAAACATACCTTGGTAACTGCTGAAAGCAAATTCTTTTCAAAATTTGTCAGCACTGGTAAACCTAATAATCTGTGATAACCATGTTTCTCATATCATTTTAGGAGCATTTAACAATTTGACTGATCTTAATGGGTTGAGTTTAGAAGGCAACAAACTGGAAGAGCTGCCTGTTGGAATGTTTGATGATCTAAATAATCTTAAAATACTTGTACTGCAAAATAACAACCTTATCAAAATGGATCCAGCTTTGTTTAATAAACTTCACCTGAGGAAGGGGCCACGTAAGCTCCGAAAGCTTGTGATTTCAAATAAAACTGTTGGACTATAACCTGGTGTTGTGCGACTTCTCATTTTTGTTTAATAAACTGGTCAACCTAGAAGACTTACAGCTTCAAGTGAATCAATTAACTACAATTTATGATGGTACATTTGATCAACTTACACAGCTTATAAAACTTAATTTAGGAAAGAATAACATTAGCAGTCTCCCAGTAAAAGTTTTTGACAAGCTAGCAAATCGTAAACATCTGAAAATATTTGAAAATCAACTTGATGAAATTCTGTCTGGTAGCCTCTCTAGCCTTCACAATTTAGTAGAACTTTGGTTGCACAGTAACAGGATTCAATACCTCCCCAGTGATGTGTTTTCTAATCTTCAAAAATTAAACACATTGACATTATCCAATAATAAATTATTGATATTGCCATCAAGACTTAGTAAATTTGCCCAACCTTTCCAAACTGACCCTCTATGAAAATATGTTATCATGCATTAGCCCTGGCACTTTTCGTGAAATGCCAAAACTCAAAGAGCTTTGGTTATACAGAAATAATTTCATGACTCTTGAGAATGATGTGTTTAGCAACTTAACCCATTTACAAGTTCTGATATTGAGCTATAATTATATTAATTCTATCAAAAAAGATGCCTTCAGTGGTCTAAATGAACTTGTAGAACTATCCCTTCACATGAACAATATCACTTCCTTACATAAGGATGTGTTTAGCAACCTTGGAAAATCACAGAATCTCTCACTCCACACCAATGGACTTCAATCACTTCCTCAAAATGCTTTAAGCAATCTGCATAACTTGAGAAAACTTCAGCTCCATAACAATTCATTGCAGAAAATTCCCGATGGATTGCTAGACTTTTTACCTCATCTGAAGGAGGTAACTTTACATGGAAATCACTGGATATGCGATTGTGACATTCTCGAGCTTCAAATCTGGATAGAGAACAACCCAAATAAAACACTGGAGTCAAATCAAGTTACTTGCCATAATCCCTTTGCTCTTAAAGACAAACCTATTCTAACCCTGGGTGGTGAACTCCTTAACTGTGACATTCAACTTAATCTTGCAATAAGCAACATGACTGTTAGGCCAACACAGCTCATGGTGGATGCTTCCAGTTTTGATACCAACATTTCTACTTTGCAAAAGCAGTTATTGTCTACTGGAGTGATCACTTCAACAAAGCACTCAGTTGACCAAAGGACAACAATAACCTCAGTCTAATGGAGGCAACCTACCTCGTGACTGAAGAACCACCTGAAGAAAATGGCCTCACCACTCTTTGGCATAAAATAACATCCCATGCAACTAACATTACATTGGATATGGCTGATAAAGAGGCTGTTGATGTGGTTCATTTGCCACTTGATATAATCATTCTGATCGCTGTTATTGCATTACTTTGTGCTATTCTAATTTCAATGCTGGTAAAACATAAAACGAAAGTGGATCCTATTTACATGGTTAAAGTGTCTATGATAAATGATACCATTTAATCCAGAGGTAAATTAGGTGATTTGATATTCAGGATGGGATTGTTGGGGGTGGTGTGGGGTCAGCCTCACCTCTGACTCAGTGAGCGGTTCGAATCGCTCCCACGCCCCTGGTTCTAGACCTTGGACTTATTTGGGGGTTGTGAACAAAGGTGCAGTAGACAACAGGTTTTGATGAAAGAACTTTGACTTTTATTCAAGGAAGTAAAACACAACACAAACACTCTTAACACTCTAAAGGTGGGGAACACTTTGGTACAAGCGAGGGAAATTACATTCGAAGAATACTTCACCCCTCCCAATCCCACTTCACTAGCTAGGTTGGACTCTGGAGAACCAGGGAGAATGCTCACCAAACGAATCCTTGACAGTTGAGAGTTAGGGTTTAGAGTCTTTTGAGTAAAAGGTTTCGTAAGGCCCTTGTTGCCACGAGGTGTCCGATGGTCAGAGGCGGTCGCTCTGGTTTCTTCTTGCATGTCGGTCTGCTTGTGAAGCTGTTGGCCTTCTTTGTTTAACTTCTTGCTGTAACTCTGCCTCTGTTTAAACTGTCTTCTTCTGAGCTGTGGAACTGCCTTCTGTCTGCTTGTCCTGAACTCTGTAACTCCAGCCCTGACTTCTGTTCAACACAGGCTTTCAATTCTGTTGAACTTGAACTGTAACTGTTTGATGGGCCTTCAATTATACTAAATTGAAGTGGCCTTGTCAAAACCAAATCAAATCCTGTTCATTGTAAGACCTCGTTAACAGTAACGACTTTACTAAGTGTCAAATGGCTTGTGTCCTGTCGATCTCTTCGGTTGATTACAGGTGATTGGTGGGGTAATGGGTGTACTGGATGTTTTATTGTTTTCAGTCTTCTAGCATCCTGTTTGGGCCTGGGGATATTCAAAAAGGTGTCTTGAATTATTCAATTTTGGATGTGTTTGTGAGGTTTTGGGTGAGGCTCTTTCTCCTGCTTGGATTGCAGTGCAAACATACTCCAGACAGCTTGACTGGGCCCCAATATCCAAAAGCTGTCCACTGCCTCGCCACATCCCTCCGCAGCCTGTCTTGTGTCTGTGAAAGGTGTTTTTCACAATACTCATATCCAAAAGTCATTTTCCTCAGGAGTTTTCTTCCCTGATCCTTAAAAATGTCCAAAACTGAGGTTTTTTTGCCTCAAATCACTTCATTTAGGTCCCATCATCCCAAATTCGAATGAAAAATCCCCAAATCACCCTTTTTATGGTTCTATATGAGTTTCTGGGGGATTTTGCGAAGCTTACAGGATTCCCTTCATTATGCTTGAAAATAGAAGTTGCACTTCAAGTTAAATTGAGACAAGTTGTGCAATAACTTTGCTGTGTAAACTGATTAACAGCTTGGCTCTGCAAATAATGTACATATCTCTCAGAGCACTGAAATGCAATGATAAGCAGCACCAGTAAGCCTGTACACGACTGATTACAGTAAAGCAACATTTTGTACATGATATGAATCTCCACAGCCGGGTGTGTGAGTTAATGGTCACTGTACTCAAACTGTATATAACCCACTGACTTTCACCAGCTTCATTCTGTTGTCAGCAATTCATTTGACAATTTAGAAATAATAAGTTTATGAAGAGTTTTCTTTGATCCATTTTATTTGATAATTCAGAATTTGATTTTGATTTCCTTCTTGCACTGCTCAGTTGTATCTTTTCTCTAATCCTAGTTTGATGAAAAGCAGCTTTATTTCATTTGTTGCATAGCCATTTGTGAAATTTAATAGTTGTACAAAAGAGCAAATTTTTAATATTATTACAGATATTAAATGCAAGTCTGCACCTATTTAAATCTGCCTTGTTCAGTAACAGAGACTTATTTTATCATACAGCGTACAATAGAGCAGTGGTTATGGTACTGGACTAGCAACCCAGAGGCCATGAGTTCAAAATGGCAATTTGTGAAATTAAATTCAATAGATCTGGTCATTTATGGCATATCACCATTAAAAAAATGATAATCGTTGCTGTTTTGTCATTAAAAACCCAACACAGAAGGGTTCGTCAACTGTGACAGTGTAGCGGGGTGGTGGTTTGTGTCAGCTTCACCTCTGACTTCTGAGCGGTTCGAATCGCTCCCACGCCCTTGGTTCTAGACCTTGGACTTATTTGGGGGTTGTGATAAAAAGTGCAGCAGACAACTGGTTTTGATGCAAGAACTTTGATGTTTATTCAAGAAAGTAAAATACAACACAAACACTCTTAACACTCTAAAAGTGGGGAACATTTCGGTACAAACGAGGGAAATAACATTAGAAGAATACTTCACCCCTCCCAATCCCACTTCACTAGCTAGGTTGGACTCCAGAGGACCAGGGATGATACTCACCAGAATCCTTGACAGTTGGGCTAGTTCGCGGTTTTGGGGTTCACTCTATATGTCGGTTGGTGTCTACCGTACCCCATACACGGTAGAGGACTTCAACTGCGTATCTGGTCAGTCTTCGCGATTCCGCTGATGCGATAGGGTGCGTATTGGATCTATCAGGTGAGTACCCACTTTTCTTTGGTTTAGAAGTAGGGTTTAGAGTTTTTTAGGGAAAATCTTACCCAGGGGTAAGTCAGGAGTAGATTGTAGAGTGGAAACTTTGTGGATCTTCAGTTTTTCTTTGAGTTGGTTTTCTTTGGTCGCGGTGGCCCAAATATTGGTACTTGGTGTTCGGTTGGTTGTTTCGTGAGGGCCTTGTTGCTGCGAGGTGTCCGATGGTCACTGAGGTGGTCGTTCTGGTTTCTTCACGTGTCGGCCTACTTTGTTGGATGGTCTGGCCTTTGAGCTGTCGACCTCCAGGCTGGACATGGACCACTGAACGGTGGTGTTGTAGAACTGTGTTGCGGAGAATGCCTCCGTCGATGCCTTCTTGTTCTTCCTTCCTCTTCTTTTTTTTCGGGTTGAGAATGGGCCTTCAATTATACCCATTGAAGCTCCCTTATCTGCGTGCCAAATCAGATCCCGGTCTTTGTTAGATTTTGGCGGGCTCGTAAACGGTAACTGGTTTGTTAAGTTGTGAAGTGGTTCTGGGATGGCCCCATCCTGTCAATTTGCCACTTAATCGTAGTTGATTGTCCTCATGTTTTGGGTTTCTTGACTGGGCCTAGGATTTCTATAGAGTAGGCCGAAGTAATCTGTTTTGTGCATGTCTTTAATGGGCTCTGCAAATTGGGGTGGAGACTGTTTTTCCTCGGGTTTATTGTTAGGATGTTAATGTCTGATAGGGGCCGATTAAAACTCCCAGCGAGGTCATGCGGTTCCCCAGACAGTTTCCATTAGCTCCAATACCCAAACTGGTTTTACAGAGGTTGAACCCACCTTCCTTCACAACCTTTTCTCCCTTACAAACCCAGACATGTTTTAAAATACCAAATTTTGGTTTTTGCTCAAAAATGTCCTTCGGTTAGGCCCAATGCACTTCACCACCCTGTAATAGCTAGAAAAGAGTCCAAAGTCCTTTTCCTTAGGGTTTTTCTTAGAGTTAGGGGGATCTGTGAATTTTGAGAATATTACAACAGAGTCTGGCACACGAGTGGAAGAGATAAGGATGAAGTATTTGCAAGCGTCTTCAGCCAATAGTGCCAAGTGGACAATCCTACTCAGCCTCCTCCCGAGGTCCTCCCATCATAGATGCCAGTGTCCAGCCAATTTGGCATTGTCCACGTGACATTGAGAAGTGGCTATATGTACTGGACACAGCAAAAGCTATGGGCCCCAATGACATCCCAGCTGTACTGCTGACGACATGCACATCAGAACTGGCCGCTCCCCTAACCAACTGTTTCAGTACAGCTGTGACACTGGCATTTACCTGCCAATGTGGAAGATTGCCCAGGATTGTCCTATCCAAAAGAAACACGATAAATTTAACGCAGCCAATTAGTGCCCTATTAGTCTCCTCTCAGTCATCAATAAAGTGACGGAAGGCATCATTGACAGCGCCATCAATGGTGCGACTTTTTAATGGTGGTTTCTGAGAAGCACGTTTATATAAGCTGAAGAAAGAATGTCAATAGCCAGGCCATTCCATTTTTGTGACACTGTCATGGAGCTGTTGGTGGAGCAAGAAGGAAGTCCTCTTTCCTTCTTGTGGCAGATGAGTCCCCAGACAAATCAGCCTACAGGCATGCAGACAGGTAATTGAACATATTAATTCCTGCAGCAGCATATTCAGGACCTGGCTGCAATGCTGGAACAAATTCACTGATCTCACAAGTACTACCAAGGTATGAATTCTATCTTGATGTCTCTTTTACTCTGAATATAGCCCTGCAACATCACACTTTTCCCCCAGTACTACCAATCCACCACTCCCCGCTGAACATGCCTTTCCTTCCATCACAATGTGACACTGCACCACAGCTCGTTCGGCTTATACTCACACACTAACCTCAAAATTGGCACAAACAGCATTCTGGTTTTTTTTGGTTGGAACTAGAATATGTTTTCCTTTTCTGGTAACTTCTTTCACACTTCACACTGTATTCACTTTCTTTCACACAACCAGACTCTTTCACACACTTGCTGCTTCTTCCTCTCAGCATGCACACTATCTTAAGCTGCATCACCAATCTTCACAACCCACTTCCACTCCTCTTGCCGGACAAGCTGATGAGTATTTGAACGGAGACTGCAAGAACCACAGAAGGTGCAACCACATTGCCCACCCTCACTCCAATGGTGGATGCTGTCATCATTGGCAGAGGGAGAAGACGCAGCATGGAGATGGTGAGGCTATAGGCCACATGCAGCAGGGTGTCTGGCTATTCCCCTTTCCTTTTCTCTTTCCTCAAACAATCACACATGCAGACAGCATGGCAACGCACTCATCTGCTACTGCTTATCCTTCTCATTATGGGACCTTTGTCCCTCAGCCTTTATTGTAGGTCCTTCCAATAAATCAGGCCCTGCAGGCATGCAGACAGAGAGGGGGTGCTACCCTTCTTAAAATGCATCATCACTTGGAGCAGCACAGAGATCAGCACCCCGGGTGGTCTAAGTAGTGAGTTAGAAGGGTCTTCACAGGGTGATTCACTCAGCACTAGTGCATTGGACTGCCTACCCAGAAGCTAGCGCAACATGATAGAGAATGTGGAGGACTCCATTAACCAACATTTATGGGGTTCTGACGCATGGCATCAATCGTGGAGTGTGTGATGACCTCAAAGAATCCTGTGGCTGGGCCTTCCTTGCAGGAGTCTCTGCAACCAGTAGTAGTATCTCTCAGGGATGCTCATATTGGTGCCATGCAAGATCTGGGCTCCAACATCTCCTCTGCCTTTTACAGGCTGGGGGACCAAATGGATGGGGACTTAACTTATGTCATGGATGTCCTACAGTCTGCTCTCCTGCACAACAGTGGGAGCGCTGAGCTGCAGCCCCATTGCAGAGACAGTGATACATTGGGATGGAATATGTTGTCATCTCTCAGGTTGACAGCATGTATGCATACTTGCAACCTGCACCACCCCCCGCCCCACCCCCAACCAATGCAAGTCCCGATGCCAGGAAGCTGGCTGTGTCAAACTGCCAACAAAAAAACTCGCGACCTAAAGAACAGGTGGTGGGTGGAGAAAGCGCAGGAGATCCAGCAGCTAGCCGACAACCACGACGTGCGTGGATTCTTTAGTACAGTCAAGACCGCCTACGGCCCAAGTACCCAAGGTCCTATCCCACTGCGGGCCAAGAACGGAGAGGTACTCATCAAGGACAGAGAGGCAGTCAGTGTCCGCTGGAAGGAGCACTTCGAAGATCTCCTTAACCGAGACTCTGTCTTCGACGCGAGTGTCCTCAACTCCATCCCGCAGCATGCTACCCGCCACCATCTCAGTACAACCCCAGCCCGGCATGAGGTTGAAAACACCAGCCGACAACTGAAGAACAACAAGGCCTCGGGAGCAGATGGAATCCCTGCCGAGGCACTAAAGTATAGCGGAGAAGCACTACTGGCATGAATTCATGAACTAATTTCTCTTATCTGGAAGGAGGAGAGCATGCCAGGGGATCTCAGAGACGCCGTAATTGTGACCATCTTCAAGAAAGGTGACAAATCCGATTGCGGTAATTACAGAAGAGTTTCCCTGCTGTCTGCCACAGGAAAAGTCATTGCAAGAATCCTCCTCAATCGCCTTCTCTCAGTGGCTGAAGAGCTCCTCCCCGAGTCGCAATACGGATTCGGTCCACTAAGGGGCACAATGGACATGATCTTCACCGCGCGCCAATTTCAAGCGAAATGCAGGGAACAGCACCAACCGCTGTACATGGCCTTCTTTGACCTCACAAAGGCCTTTGACACTGTCAACTGTGAGGGATTATGGAGTGTCCTCCTCAAATTCGGCTGCCCTCAAAAGTTTGTCACCATCCTCCACCTGCTTCACGACGACATGCAAGCCATGATCCTGACCAATGGTTCCACCACAGACCCAATTCATGTACAGACCGGGGTCAAGCAAGGCTGTGTCATCGCACCAACGCTCTTCTCGCTCTTCCTGGCTGCAATGCTCCATCTCACCCTCAGTAAGCTCCCCGCTGGAGTGGAGCTAATTTACAGAACAAACGGGAAACTGTTCAACCTCCGTCGCCTCCAGTCCCGATCCAAGGTCGTCACTTCCTCTGTCATCGAATTACAGTATGCAGACGACGCTTGCGTCTGCGCTCACTCGGAGGTCGAACTCCACACCATCATTAACACCTTCACCAAAGCGTACGAGAGCATAGGCCTTACACTAAACATCCGTAAGACAAAGGTCTTCTACCAACCTGCCCCCGCCACACAGTACTGCCCCCCGATTATCAAAATCCATGACAAGGCCTTGGACAACGTGGACCACTTTCCATACCTCGGGAGCCTACTGTCAACAAGGGCAGACGTTGATGATGAAGTCCAACACCGCCTTCAGTGTGCCAGTGCAGCCTTCGGACGCCTGAGGAAGAGAGTGTTTGAAGACCAGGACCTCAAACCCGGCACCAAGCTCATGGTCTACAGAGCAGTAGTAACACCCGCCCTCCTGTATGCCTCAGAGACATGGACCATGTACAGCAGGCACCTCAAAGCACTGGAGAGGTACCACCAACGCTGCCTCCGCAAGATCCTGCAAATCCATTGGCAGGATAGGCACACCAACGTCAGTGTTCTCGCTCAGGCCAACATCCCCAGCATCGAAGCTTTGACCACGCTCAATCAGCTCCGATAGATGGGTCACATCGTCCGCATGCCCGATACGAGACTCCCAAAACAAGCGCTCTACTTGGAGCTGCAACACGGCAAGAGAGCCCCAGGTGGGCAGAGGAAACGCTTCAAGGGCACCCTCAAAGCCTCCTTGAAAAAGTGCAACATCCCCACCGACACCTGGGAATCCCTGGCCCAAGACCGCACAAAGTGGAGGAGAAGCATCCGGGAAGGCGCCGAATACCTCGAGTCTCTTCACCGGGAGCAAGCGGAAGCCAAGCGCAAACAGCGGAAGGAGCGCACGTCAACTCAAACACCCCACCCACCCGCCCCTTCAAACACCGTCTGCCCCACCTGTGACAGAGACTGTAGGTCCCGCATTGGACTCATCAGTCACCTGAGAACTCATTTTTAATGTGGAAGCAGGTCATCTTCAGTTCCGAGGGACTGCCTAAGAAGAAGAAGAGAGACACTTGCAACCTGCAACCCCCCCGCCCCACCCCCAACTAATGTAAGTCCTGATGCCAGGAAGCTGGCTGTATCAAACTGCCCCGGCAGCTGCTGAGATGCTTCAGCTGCAGCCGTGCCCTCCCAGGCCCAAGCTCCTAGAGATTGTCGACTGTAAGCATTTGAAGAGCCCTTGTCTGAGCCTTCCATCTCCCGTGCTGAAGCCACTGGGTGATCAACTTGTAAGAACACTAGAGTAGAGAACTTACGGCACTATGGGTTCAGACTGAAGGGATAATTACAAGTCCTAGCCCTTTCAGACTACCCCAGATCAGGCATATTCCCCAGACGTTCACCTTCAACTAAAGTTAGCGATAGCCGAATCCTATAAGACGCTTAATTGGGTCTAAAGGTCAGACTATCTCTTCCTAAAGGAAAGAAACAGTCTAAAGATGTTACCGTCCTCCGGATAGTACTTTTAATAAGTTTAACTAGACTGTAACCTTCTGGACATTATGAGGGTCCGGAATACCCCCCAGAATTCTGCAACTCCTCTGATTGTACAGAAATTGAGTTCGCGAGTTTATACAGAAATACTCTGTGAGATAATTCTAAAAATATATAGATTTATTAAAGAACCGACATTTAGTTAACATCTGTTATGGCAATCGCAACTTTAACCATTCAAAATACAAATAGCTTACATTTCTTATCAGAGATCCTTATTCTCAAATCTTAACTTCGTTACTTTTCCACACTTCCACTTATTTCTTCATCCAGAATATCCACCAAAATCAAATACCTTGATTACCCGAGACTCAGAATTGTAAACTTACAGAGCGTGTCTGTGAAGTTGAGAAACGCTTGCCTTCCCAGCGACTTCTGACTTTCCATTTGAAAGGCTCTTATTTTTTTTATTTTTTTTGGTGGTTTATCCTTTGAAGTTTTCCTGCTGTAAGCTAATTGTTTCAAGTCATTCTTTGCTGACTTTCTTCTATTCTTTATTGTCATATCAGCTGTTAGCTTTTAGACTTATCTCCTGTTTAGGTGTTTCAAAAACCATCATAAAAAACAATATGACAGTAGTATTTATTTGATGTGATTCTTAGGAAGTCTTTCTACTGAATTTCCAATATCACTTAACTACTTGTAAACTCGTGTCTCCTAACTATTCCATTTTCAATACAAACACAATGTAATTGCTTGGTGTCATCTATTGATATATTTTCAAAGCCTTTCTGTTTGTACCTTTTAAAACTTGTAAATTGAAAACACTTCATCTAGGGTGTTTTTTGCATTGCTTGCAATCTCAATTGGTTGCATATTTAATGTGTTTCCTGTTTCTAAGTTTAACATAAAACTATTTTACGACAGGTATTTCTTTTACTTGATGTCATTTTTTCAAAGACACTTGTTTTTTTAATGTTCTGTGCACCTGTTCGAAGTGTTAAATTTCGACACTTCACTTGGGTCACTCCTATTGTCTTGTTCCAAACTCTAGACATTCTGGAAGCGCCAATGGTTTGCTTCAATAGGGACTTTGTCTCTGTATTTACAAACCAATTCCCATTTCAAAGCTTGTGTTCACAGCTTTGTATTAACAAACCATCTTATCTCATAAGCCTGTATTTCTGTTTTACGGCCTGTGTCACCGAGGCTTTCAGATTTTTAACCCCAGTTTGTCATGTTTTAATATTATCAAATCTGTTTATAGGATGATATATTTCTTAAAATATGGCTATTTCCTTCACAAGACATGGGTGATAATTAGTTTGATGGTATTTGTGTAGCCAGTAAAATTATAAACCTTTTCAAAATCTATATGTGCAGAGTGTTCCTGCAGCATCTGGGGACCTTGCCTAGTCAGGTGACATGTATATCAATGTTGGACTTTGGGCGGAAGTAGTTTATTAGAGGGTACAAGGCCTGGGAGAGATATTGGACAGGACTGTTAATGTAGGGGCATGCAGGGACTGGTCAGCTGAAGTGCTGTTCAATGAGCTGTTGCTAAAAAGATCTGGCTGGTGCTGGTGCCCTCCTCTTCAATATCCTCAATGCCATCTGTTGTCTTCATCATTGTCATCTGGTTGAAAGTCCTGATCCAATGGTGGCTCCCGTTGCAGACCTAATTTGCGTATTATGCAACAAATTACAATGATATGGGACAGTTTCTTTGGGCTGTATTGGAGGAAGCCATCAGACTTGCCCAGGCAGCAGAATTATTGCTTGAGCACTTCAATGGTCTGCTTGATGAGGGCTCTAGTCAACCCATGGATCTAGTTGTAGTGCGGTTTGAGTATAGGTTTCTGAGAGGTATCATGAGCCAGGTGTGCAGGGGGAAGCCCTTGGTCAAAGCAGCCAATCACTGACTTGCTTTGAAGGGTCAAAGAGTTGGGGGATAGAGAACTGGTGCAGTCTGAAGGAGTCCTGAAAGTTGCCAGGAAAGTGGGCACAGACCTGCATGATATCTAAGAAAGTGAGCACATTTACCAAGATTCCATAAATGAAAAGGATTGATGAAAATAGATTAAAGGAGACAAACTAAAACATAGACTCTGATAAACAAGAGTTCAGATTACATGGAAGAAGCCATAATATGCTAGAAAATAGCAATCGCTTGTCCTAAACTGAGGATAACCTAAGAGGTGCTTCTACTCCTCAGGATATGACTACTTTCTCAGCATTTCAGCAGTCTGGCTGATCTCAAATATAATTTAATTTTCAATAATCTCCTAGAGCAGTTAATGTAGTTTGAAAGCAGTTCTGATAATATTAACCTCAATTAACTTGTTAAAATCAGATTATGAAATAATTAATTCTTATGAATAAGGAGTGGTATTCATGTTCCTCAGATGTGCTCGAACAGTATAAGTTACAGTCTATTCCCCTTTATGAACAAATGCTTAACTTGAGTTATCTGTTAATTTGAAATGCAAATTGTGCAAAAAAAACCTTCTATGCTGTTTTGTTCAAATTTGAATTACTGGATTATTTGAACATTTTTAAAGCAACAAAAAGCTTCAAATTAACAGGAATGATTGCAGAGTAGATTCTGTTTCTTTCAGAAGCCTGCAGAAGGAGATTCTTTATATATCTACAGTACATGTGAAGTACAGAGCCACCAATAGAACTATGGCTGGAATTCTGCCGGCGCTCAGCGGACGGGATGGGTGGCAGGTCAGCTGTGAAATGTAAAATGATTGACAGCGGGTCAGGAACCTGTAGTCAAAATGCGCACACTGGACTTTCCCGATGTCGGGTCTGCCAGCGCTGAGCAGACCTGACAGGCAGTGGCGGGTGACCCAATTCAAATCATTAGTGGCTTGTTTACAGCCTCTTAACAAAGCTTTTCCCCCCCAGCTTTTTGAATTTGACAGGTCCTCCACTGGTTACCCGCTGTGCCTAGACCTCATCAGTGAAGCTGAGGGGGGAGGTCACTCGCCATTGAATCAGCTGAAGAATTAACAGCTTCAAATGTCAAGTCAAAGCTCCCAGCTGATTGGGAAATGTTCCCTTAACTACTAGCATCTCTAAACTGCATTTCCACTACAGATTCAGAAAGCTGCAGGTCTACACAAGTCTCCATCCAGTCTGACCTTATTACCTCTCTCACCATTGACAGATCGCTTCTGGCATCTCTACTTCACCTTCCATCTATTCCATCAGCATGGGTGCACTTTATACTCTCTCACCTTGGTCCTCAGAATCCCACCATGATCAGCCCCAACACCAGCATCACCAGGCACACCAGCAACACCAACAACAACACTAGCCTTCTCCTCAATCACCTGATGCTGCTCAGGACTGAAGATATCAATACCCGACCACATTGTTGCCCGGGACGCTAGGGATGGCCTCACCATGGCCAGATTTACTTCACTTGACGCTACACACCCTGGCTGCCACATGATGCGTCAGGTTGACACCACCCCACACCAACAACATAAAGCATCCCTACAATGCCCAAGCCATTCCTTTCACACTCATCAGCATTGCGGGGGGTACAGTTAAGTCTCACTATTCACTGAAACTCACTAAGACACTTCCAAAGGTGCACACAAATCTGTCCAAGAACGCAAAGTGTTGAAAATAAAGGTTTCAATGTTTGACAGCACATTAACAGAAACTTCACATGAACATTGGCTAAAACACACAAGTGCCTACCCTTGTGTGTTGTTAGTTGGTATGATTGCACTAGGATGAAGGTGAGTGTGAAGGGTAGCTAGTGAGATGGGGAAGTGATAATGTAGATAGAGAGGGATGGGTGGAGGTGCAAGGTAAGTTGGTGTGAGTAAGGATGTGCATGAGTAGGGTAGAGAAGGCAGAGTGATGGGATGTGATGAGTGGCACAGCAAGATGAGGCTGAGTGTGGCTTTGCAGTAAAGTTTTGTGATCTAATGAGATCATTGAAAGGTTTGCGCCACTGCACCCAGGTCCTCCTGAAGACATCTCTGCTTGTGCCCTCCTGTGCAATGTGCAACCAGGCTGCGTTGGTCTCCTGGGGAGGTGCCTTCCGCCCATTGGAAGGGAAGAGAACCTCCCTGTGTGCTGTGACTCCCTCCATAAGCATATGGAGGGAGTAATGGGAGAGCCTGGGTGCAGCCCTGCACCTTTGTGCAGTGCTTGTCAGTGTTTGTAACACCTCAGTGCTGCAGAACACTGACAGCACAACTGTCAAAATGAATGTGAGAGTCTGGACAATACGGGTTGAATTGATGCCATTTCTCCAGGATATCTGTGGCTTTTCCACCAATATTATGGCAGAGGATCAGGAGAACCCCCACAGAAATTCAACCCTGAAGTGTCTGCATGCTCTGAGCACCACAGCCACTCTCGATCTTGCTCTCACGTGATCAACACACTCATACTTTCTAGGTGGGGGCAATCAGGATTAGAAACCTTGCCTGATTATTCTTTATTGCTTTAAGTCATTCTTTGACCACTCCTTAAATTTTGTTTTGTACTCTTGTCCTCTTACTTCACAGTTATTGGTGCAGATACCGTCTGCCAAATGTTTGCAAGGTGGTCAGCTGGGTCCAAGTCACCTCCGTCTTTTCCTTCAGCCCTTTACCCAGCTTTCCATCTGTTTGAAATCCATAATGCTCTTTAGTGTAAATGTTACATTTATTTGTGCCAAACTCGGGCATCACAAAGAATTTCACATTATATGTGACATCTATCAAAATATGGATTTATGCACAACCATTTTATGCTACCCAAGGTCAAAAGTAAAGGTGGTAAACTTTCAATCAGTCTGATTATCAGTTCTAATAGTTTATCTAGAATAAATCATATCTAACTACACTTTATTAATTGTAGTTTCTGTTATGATTTATTATTCAAAAAATTATAGAAACACAGAGTAGCAGAGTGAGGGTTTACTGGAAAGTAAAAATAACATGATTTATCGTAACAAAAACAATAAAAATTAAAATTGTGATCAACTATAGAATGTTACATTTTCATTATTTGGAAATAAATACAGATATGATTGATATAAAAAAAAATTGCTAAAATCAATTCATTTTACATGAAAAAATATATTGGTCATGGTAATTAGAAAAAATGTCTCAGGAGAGGAGGGAGAGAAAAGAGAACACCTTTAACACCAATTTTGTGGTCCATCCATTGATTAACGTGTTTAGACTAAGTTGTGATATCTTTAGTTGCCAAAGTGTTTATCAAACTAAGAAGTATGGCAGCATGTACTGTAGATGAAGTAAACAACTTTATCAAGAGTTCTCAGAAGCATAGGATCAGGTGACCTATATTTTTCTCAGTCGTGCAGACAGTAATTTGTGAGAAGGCTGTTTGAATCTCTTTCTTCAGGACATTGCTCACTACCAAGGCAAGTTCCATTGTACAGTGTTAAAATGTATTAATGTTTGTTTTCATAGGCTGTTTTAAGTCTCTTGATTATTCATCTTGGGCAGTGGTTTAAAATGGTTTAGCTAATCAAAACCAATTATAAATTGAATACCACTAGGTTTAGTTTTCAAAGATACATGTATTTTTTATCAACAAGCATTTCGTACCTTGAAAAGATGAACTAAAATCTCAATAAATAATAGTTATTCCAATTTATTTAAAATCAGCTGATAATGTTAGTGCTGTCTCCAGTGATTGGTCACTTAAGTGACACATTTATCTGAAACATGATTATTTGTACCAAGACTGCTGTGTTGTGCACAATTTTATATTTTGTAAGGATGAAATTGGTGAAAGTGGACCTTTTACTCCAGTAATGTATGTCAAATAATTGGGATTTGCAGAGTTACTGCAGTTCATTGGACCTTGGTCTCCCGTCCAATAGTTGACTAAATTGATGTTTTTTAATACAAATTTACTGTCATGTTAAATTTGTGTTGGAATCTGTGAGCTGGCATGAATACCACCCAAAGAAGTCTTAGGCCTAGAAATTTGGGTGGTTTGTGCCAACCGTTACTGCCATGAAATGGTGAAAAATGGCGGCCGGTGCTCTTCTGCCAGCGAGTGGTGGGTTCCGTAGCGGCCATCATTTTTGGCAGGTCGGCAGGGCTGTCATTGACTGCTATCGGCGACAGTGTTAAAATGAGTTGGAGTGTGACGTCAATTGGCGTGCAACGCCGAGTGGATGCCAGCTCATGCATGTTGGTGTTCTCCGCTTGCATTGCCGCCCGCACTAAATCATGCCAGTAAATGCTGCCGCTAAAAGGTCATTCAGCAGCGTTAACGGCCATGAGGAGTCTGGCAGGATTTATGAGGATGGACGCCAGAATTTGAAACGCCTCCTTTGCCAAGGTTCTTCTTTTAAACTTTCATTTTTTGCCCTTCAGTGGTGGGTGGGGGTTGCATTTTCTGGCAGCTTTCTGGGAGGCCTATAGTGTTTGTGGGTCAGTAAATAGTTTCACCCCTCAACAAAAACACACCCATTTCCTATCTACACTCGACTCAACAACTGAACCTAAACCTGTTCAATGTCCGCAATAAACACAACACTCACAGTGAAATTCCGTTGATGCAGCTCTTGGTAATTAAATGTTATTCCATTTATTAATACAGGTCAATAGTATAATTCCATCTGCCTCAACTGAAAACCAAACATGATCACCACTGGATTCACTGTTGGGAACTACATTTGTAGTCATGCACCTCTCAGTCTTTGCAACACAACAGGGAATATCGACATATTAATTATTGAGCCTTCATGAATTATACAATGCTAATCGACCATATGTTTTTACCAATCAATCAGTGGGTGAACTCCATTGCAACGATTGAAGATGATCTGTGATAAAATCTCTTTTATCTGCATTCATGTAATAAACAAATAAAAAATTGACAAACATCGGGTGGCAGCTACTGTTTTTGGAGCACGTTCGGCAACTGTTCAGGTGGCTCCTTTAAGAACATAAGAACATAAGAAATAGGAGCAGGAGTAGGCCAATCGGCCCCCCGAGCCTGCTCCGCCATTCAACAAGATCATGGCTGATCTGATCCTAACCGCCAATCTACTATCACAGAACCATCTCCTGCATCTAACAGAATTGCACACACGAAATAGGAGCAGAATCAGGCTACACGGTCCCTGGGCCCGCTCCACTACCCACAGGGCCATGACCGATCCGAACCTAGACTCATGTCCAAATTCCTGCCCGCTCCCCGTAACCCTTAATGCCCTTTACTTCTAGGAAACTGTCTATTTCTGTTTTAAATTTATTTAATGATGTAGCTTCTACAGCTTTTTGTGGCAGCATATTCCATGGACCTACCACCCTCTGAGTGAAGTAGTTCCTCCTCATCTCAGTTTTGAAAGAGCAGCCCCTTATTCTAAGACTATGTCCCCTAGTTCTAGTCTCACCCGTCATCGGGAACATCCTCCCCGCATCCACCCGATCCAACCCCTTCACAATCTTATATGTTTCAATAAGATCGCCTCTCATTCTTCTGAACTCCAATGAGTAGAGTCCCAATCTACACAACCTCTCCTCATATGACCACCCCCTCATCCCCGGGATTAACCGAGTGAACCTTTTTTGCACTGCCTCGAGAGCAAGGATGTCTTTCCTTAAGTAAGGACACCAAAACTGTATGCAGTATTCCAGGTGCGGTCTCACCAATACCTTGTACAACTGAAGCAATACCTCCCTATTTTTATATTCTATCCCCCTAGCAATGAAAGCCAACATTCCATTTGCCTTCTTAATCACTTGCTGCACCTGCATACTAACCTTTTGAGTTTCGTGCACCAGGACCCCCAGATCCCTTTGCACTTCAGTACTCTCCAGTTTCTTGCCATTAAGATAATAAATTGCTATAGGATTTTTCCCTACACTGCAAACGGGAGACAGAGGTGACCTTTGTCCTCCTTCTGAGATTAGCACTGCAAAGAGCGCATTGCACTAGAAAATCGCCACCATGCTGATGTTAATGAGTAGGCAGTACCAAAATGCCTGTGCTCCCTCGCCCGGTGGCCATTATCCTTGGCTGCCAATGTTACCAGCAGGTTTCCAGCGTTCCCCAATTTCATAGTGCCGACAGTGCCATTTATGGCAGAAGGTCAGCCAAAAATAACCAGCTCTATTATTTACCATTAGTTACAGAAACAGAATTACTCATACCTCTCTCTTTTTTTTCTGTAAAATGCATTTGTATTGGAAAAATTCATAAACTTCTACATTTTCCATCCATCCATTTGACCAGGTATGGAAAATTTAGTAAAACTGCTTCTGCGCTTAACTCCACAATGTAGTTTAAGTCCACCCTGAAAAGAACACTTCCTCTATTGCAGCTGTGAACATTTTCTGTTTTCCAAAACCCCATTCCTGTGCGAGTGATCCTGCTCATTTAGTACCAATTTATAATGAATATTGGACAGTTTTGTGCTGTAAATAAACCCATACAGGAGATTAGGTTGACATTGACAAAATTCTTTTCACGTAGAAAATGGTTGAGAGAAGACAGCTATATCCCATCAGTCTGCGCAGCAAATTAATCCCAAATGCTGGAGGAAAAGGGAGAGTGTTCTAACTCACAATGGTACTCAATTCCCCCACAAACAGGACAAATCTAATCACTCTCAGTTGTCCCTAAAGGACAATAGACCTGTTTATTTTTTGTGTTTATTCACAACTGCTTCCCCGTACAGTCCAACTGCATTACATTTTATATATGTGGCTTGAAGAAAACAAAATTCTGTGTGATTTGAGTGTAAAATATTTTAGCAGTTGGTTTACTCTTGGATACTATGGGTACGGTAGTATAGTGGCTATATTACAGGACTCCAGAGGCCTGGATTAATAATCCAGAGAAATGTAAGTTCAAATCCCACCATGGCAGTTTGAGAATTTGAATTCATATTTTTAAAAATCTGAAAATAAAAACTGGTATCAGTAAAATGACCATGAAGCTGTCGGATTGTCATAAAAGCCCAACTGATTCACTAATGTACTTTAGGGAAGGAAACATGCCATCCTTACCTGGTCTGGCCTATATGTGACTCCAGTCCGACATCAACATGGTAGACTCTGAACTGCCTTCTGAAGTGGCCTGGTAAGCTGCTGAGTTCAGTGGTTCAAGAAAAAGGCCGACTGCATCTTTTCAGGGCAATTAAGGTGGGCAATAAATGCCGGCCTTGCCAGTGATGCCTACATCCCGAGAATGAATAATAATTAAATCATTTGATTTGTTATAGGTACAAAACAATTCCTGGAAAGTAAGCTAACTAGTTCGTAATTTTTATCCCAAGACCCCAAAACTGGAACATCTTACTGTCCGCAGTCTACAGTTTGGTGTCAAACTACATCTTAATTTATCTCAGCATCCCTCCTACTCTCCAGTCTTGGTAGCTTTGGATTTCACCAAGGTTTTGTAATTTAAAAACATTATGGCTGGTGTATCTTTGAGAATGATCATGTGAGGTAAAATATTGGCTCCTTAAAATTGTTAAAAAGTCTGATTTATAACTGAATTATTACTTAAATAACGTTGTATTCTATTAGCAGTTCACTCTATAGATCTAAAGTATTAACTTTCTAAATGTACTTTTCATCTTTTTACTTGACAGGAAAATGAGTCGCATACATTGCTTGGGCTTTCTATTTTTTACACAGTTGTGTGGCTTTGCCATTTCCTCTTCTGATTGTGAGTTTATTAAAAAAATCTTGGATTGCGATAAACAAATCATTACAGAAATTCCAGTGAATATACCATCTAATGCAACTCAGATGCGTTTTATGAAGACTACTGTTTCTACAATAAGATCTGGAGCCTTTAAGAATTATCCTGCATCACTGACGAGGATTGAATTTAACAACAATAATTTATTACGTACAATAGAAATTGGGGCCCTGGATGCTCTCACAAATCTCACAACCCTTGAGATATCAAATAGCCCATTGGAAACATTGAGCGTTGGGATTTTTGCCAACCTGTCACAACTGATAAATCTTTACCTGCCAAATAACAAGATCAAGAACCTAGAAAAGGGATTATTTGATCAACTTTTCAATTTAGATGAACTGCGGTTGCTTGGTAATAAGATAAATGCACTTCCTGGTCAGATATTTGACAAACTTACACACCTTACAAAACTGCACTTGGGAAAAATCAGATAAGCAATCTTTCTCAGGAAATATTTGAAAAACTTTCTAAACTCAAATTACTCAGACTTTATGAAAATATCATTACTGATCTCCCAGAAGGAATTTTTGATAATCTCCCAGAATTAACTGATCTTAATTTGGCAAGGAACAACATTGCACATCTCCCATCTGGAATTTTTTCCAAACTCGATAAATTAGAAAAATTGTATTTGGAAGGAAACTCTATCACAGATCTTCCGTTCGGACTTTTACACAATTTGACAAAAATAACTCGATTGAAGCTGGAGTCTAACAGGCTCTCAAGCCTTCCTGCTAGCTTATTTGGATTAACGCTGAATATTACTGAACTTTCACTGACAAAAAACAATCTCACCACTATTCCTGATGATGTATTCAGTAAACTGCCTAATCTGAGAAAACTGACATTGAGCAAGAACCAGATTACTCTTCTTCCAAAGAAAGCTTTCAGTGGCCTTGAGAATTTGAAAGATCTTAACCTGCAAGAAAATAAACTTAGAGCCTTAGACAGCGACATTTTGAAAAATTTATCCATGTTGGAAAGGCTTAACCTTGCGAAAAACCAGTTGTTTAATGTACCTGATGGAGCGTTTGATAATTTGAGAACTCTGGTTCCAAATGGACTCAATCTGCAGGATAATCCTTTGGTGTGTGACTGTCAATTACTGTATCTCAAAAAATGGATGAAAACTAACTTAAGGAAAGTAAAATCACCTGATAAGATGCTATGTCACAGTCCTGGTAATGTGACTGGGCAGAGTATTACTTCTTTAAGAGAGGAAGAATTTATCTGCTTAATCACAACAGAGCAGACCACCACTCCAGAAGTTTCAACTTCCACTATGACCATGTTTACATCTACTGCTATTAGCACAGTTACCACAGAGCAGACTACCATTCCACAAGTTTCAACTTTGGCGACTATCATATCAACTACTATTAGCACAGTTACAACAGAATTGTCAACAGAGCAGCTTACCACAACAGAAATTTCAACTTCTACGATGACCACTTGGGTATCTACTCCTATTGCCATAATGACAACAGGAATAACAACAGAGCAGATCAGCACTCCAGTGGTTTCAATTTCGTTCATGACCACATCAACGGCTCTCACTACAATGACAACAGAATTAACAACGGAACAGACCACTACTCCAGAAATTTCAACTCCTATTCTGACTACATTTCAATCCACTCCCAGTACAACAATGACAACAGAACTGACCACAACTCCAGAAATTTCAACTCCTATTCTGACTACATTATTATCCAATCCCAGTACAACAATGACAACAGAACTGACCACAACTCCAGAAATTTCAACTCCTATTCTGACTACATTATTATCCAATCCCAGTACAACAATGACAACGGAACAGACCACTACTCCAGAAATTTCAACTCCTATTCTGACTACATTTCTATCCACTCCCAGTACAACAATGACAACGGAACAGACCACAACTCCAGAAATTTCAACTCCTATTCTGACTACATTATTATCCAATCCCAGTACAACAATGACAATGGAACAGACCACAACTCCAGAAATTTCAACTCCTATTCTGACTACATTTCTATCCACTCCCAGCACAACAATGACAACGGAACAGACCACAACTCCAGAAATTTCAACTACTATTCTGACTACATTATTATCCAATCCCAGTACAACAATGACAATGGAACAGACCACAACTCCAGAAATTTCAACTCCTATTCTGACTACATTTCTATCCACTCCCAGCACAACAATGACAACGGAACAGACCACTACTCCAGAAATTTCAACTCCTATTCTGACTACATTTCTATCCACTCCCAGCACAACAATGACAACGGAACAGA
Organism: Squalus acanthias; assembly: GCA_030390025.1. Taxonomy (NCBI): domain Eukaryota; kingdom Metazoa; phylum Chordata; class Chondrichthyes; order Squaliformes; family Squalidae; genus Squalus; species Squalus acanthias. Next base: position 36,939,289 of record CM059429.1, read on the forward strand.
CCACTACTCCAGAAATTTCAACTCCTATTCTGACTACATTATTATCCACTCCCAGCACAACAATGACAACGGAACAGACCACTACTCCAGAAATTTCAACTCCTATTCTGACTACATTTCTATCCACTCCCAGCACAACAATGACAACGGAACAGACCACAACTCCAGAAATTTCAACTCCTATTCTGACTACATTATTATCCAATCCCAGTACAACAATGACAACGGAACAGACCACAACTCCAGAAATTTCAACTCCTATTCTGACTACATTTCTATCCACTCCCAGCACAACAATGACAACGGAACAGACCACTACTCCAGAAATTTCAACTCCTATTCTGACTACATTATTATCCAATCCCAGTACAACAATGACAACGGAACAGACCACAACTCCAGAAATTTCAACTCCTATTCTGACTACATTATTATCCAATCCCAGTACAACAATGACAACGGAACAGACCACTACTCCAGAAATTTCAACTACTGCTATAGAAGTTATGAGTACAGCAACAACAAAGGTTTTTACAACTACCAGCATAACATCCAAGCAAACATTACCTTTTGTGCCTCGTATACCTTGGTCATCCACAATGCCCTGGACCACATCACTGGAGGCTAAGATAACAATGGAATCCGCCACCAACCCTATTATAGATACAAAGTACTACTTTACATTAATTCCACAGATTGATACATCTACTGCTGTCACTCCAATAATTCTTACTCCATACACTCCAAAAAGACCAAGTGACGATGAATCAATGCAGGCACGAACCACCTCTGATCCTGTATTTAGTTTGAGTCCTGCCCAGACATCTAGTAAGAATCTAGCAATGGCTTCGCATGAAAGAGGAAACTGTAGGTTAATAGCACAATTATATCTAATACTACTACTGCTCCAAATATTCTTCACAATCACTCTTCTGTGGTTTGTATGCAGCATTTACAATTCACTTTTTTATGGAAAGAAAAAGCAGCTCTCAATTAAATTAATTAAGTTTTCAAGAAGATAATAAATAATTTAATAGCAAAGGAATTTATTTCATACTCTTTAAAATTCTTTTCAAGATAGTTACATTACAAAATGCTTGGCTTGCAAATTTTGGTTTGAAGCTTGATCCATCGGACAACTAACACACTATTGTATTTTACTGAAATGAAACAATCTGCACAGGAGCTACTAAATACCAATAGGTTTCATTCGATGCTTGTCTCCATATTTTGGAGAACAGGGTGAAAAATCCTATATTTACATATAGTACTTTATTTGCCATTCCAAAGACATAGAATTACATCGAATTACATGGAAATAACAACACAGAAACAGGCCACTCAGTCCAACTAGTCTGTGCTGGTGTTTATACTCCACATGAGTCTCTTCCCATTCCATCTACCTCATCTCAGCCTGTCAGCATATCTTTCTATTCCCTTTTCTCTCATGTACTCGTCTAGTTTCCTTTTGAAAGCATCTAAGCTATTTGTCTTAACCATTTCTTGTGGTAGTGAGTTCCACATTCTAACCACTCTGAATAAAGACATTTCTCCTTATTTCTCTGTTGGATTTATTAATAACTATCTTGTATTTATGGTCCCTTATTTTGGATTCTCCCACAAGTGGAAAAATTCTCTCCACGTCTACCCTGTCCAACCTATTCATAATTTTAAAGACCTCTATCAGGTCTCCTCTAAGTTTCTCTTTCCTAAAGTAAAAAGCCCCAACCTGTTCAATCTTTGCCAATAGCTGTAATCTCTCAGTTCTGGTACCATCCTGGTAAATCTTTATTGCACTTTCTCCAGTGCTTCTATGTCCTTTTTATAGTATAAAGACCAGAATTGTGTACAGTTCTCCAATTGCGGCCTGACCAAGGTCCTATACAGGTTTAACATAATTTCACTACTTTTGAATTCTATACCCCTAGAAATAAATCCTAGTGCTTTGTTATCATTTTTAATTGCTTTGCTGATCTGTGATGCTGCTTTTAATGATTTGTTCACCTGTATCCTCGATCCCTCTGCTCTTCTACCCCATTCAGTTCCTTATTTTCTAAGGTGTATGTGATGTTTCTGTTTTTCCTAAAAGTGCATCACTTCACATTTATCTATGTTAAAGTTCATTTGCCACTTAACTGCCCAAAATGCAAGTTTTCTGATAACTTCTTGTATTATGTTACATTCTTCCTCAGTGTCAGCTATACCCACCCCCCACCCCACCCACAGCCCCCAGTTTGGTATCATCTGCAAATTTTGATATTGAGTTACTTATTCCTAAATCTAAATCATTAATGTAAATTATGAATAACAGTGGTACCAGCACTGATCCTTGTGGAACACCACTTTCTACCTTTCTCCAATCTGAATAACTACCATTTACCCCTACTCTCTGCTTTCTTTTTTTAAAGCCAATTTGCTATCCATTTAGCTATTTGCCCCCTGATCCACATGCCCTAACCTTTGTCACGAGTCTACCGTGTGGTACCTTATTAAAGGCCTTTTGAAAATCCAATTATATGACATCTACTACATTACCCTTGTCTACTCTTTCTGTTATCTCTTTAAAGAATTATATCAGGTTAGTTAAGCATTAATTAGCCTTTTGAGGTCTAGGATGACTTTTTTATATTTTCTGTCTCTAGGTGCTCTTCTATCACTTCTTTTAGTAATAGATTCCTGTATCTTTCCTATCACTGATGTAAAGCTGACTGGTCTATAGCTTTTGTTTTATCTCCCTTTTTGTCTATAGAAACAACATTAGCTGTCCGCCAGTCCTCTGGCACTACCCCCTTTTCTTGAAACTTTTGTATGTATTGTTAGAAAGTAGGGGTGCCTAAAAATGTATATGGCTACATGAATAATACTGTGTTTAAATGATAAGTTTTGTTTTCCTGGAAAGTTTGCATTAGAATTTGAGACAGTCTTTTTAATCAGTTAGATTAGGTGAAACATAAATATTCCACACGAGGGCCATAGGATGGCCCTGCCAGGCTAGTTATCTGTTGTTTGTAAGTTAGGGTTTTGACTTTGTTACTGTATCTTTAATTTGGCTAATGAAGGCCCAATCTATGTTTCTTCCATTAAGACTAATAATCATATTATAATCTTTACAGATAGAATTTGGAGTTTGTTTAGCAGAACTGCTTGTGAAGATAATTAAAAGTTAATTAAGAAAAGACATAGAATGAAAGGAATTTGAGGAGGCTAAGGCTAATCTTAGAATGGGCCATTTGCTAGATGAAGGTGAGATAGCGACTAGCTAACGTGTGACAGCTCTGGCTGGGGCCATGATTAAGAGGGACAGGGGTGGGCCTTGTACTTGCTGGGTTAAAGAGGATAGAGTCAAGCGAGATAAGGCGAGTTCCAATGGAGGAACCTTCAAAATGTAAAAACAAGAAAGATAAATTGGATGAAGTAATGAGACCCTCTTTTGGGGAGGGCTTTCACCTAAGAGCCAAGAGAAAGAACTTGAGCTGTCATTGGTTGATGAAGTTTTAGAGGAAGCTCTATAGGTTAAATGGTCTTGTCAATAACTTGGCTTCAGGCCCACCCCTAAAATGAGAATAAAAGTGACACCCCAAGGGCTTGCCCACAGATACGGTGGAAGTGAGAGCCAAGCAGAAGTTGCAAAGAGAAGTTGGGCTGGTCGAATGCTCTTTTGAGAGTGATCCCACGCTCACCATCGGAGGTTCTAGAGAGAGAGAGAGAGAGGCCGGAAGCCAGAGAACTGTTCACATATGCCAGCCGTCTGTCTGATCGGGTTCGGTACCAGCTGCTTGTCACGGTCGTATGTTTTTGCTGTATTAGTAGTGTGTTATATTCCGTCCTAAATTCCGATTAAACACAATATACCCACCATATTGGTTTGCACTTGATCCTGTTTACCAGAGATACGTGAATCTCTACAATATAAACTGGTGCCTCTGCGATCTTCTTCTCTATCTTTGCGTATGCGTGGATGCATACCATCTGGACATGGAGTTTCATCCTCTTTTAGTTTTGCTAGTTTGTCAATTATTTTTTACCTTTCTATCCCAACTGTATTAATATTCTTTTTAAGCTCATCCTCTAGTGAAGTGTCTATTTTAATGGGCCAGAAATTGATCTGGCTCCGTTCCCGCGGGTGTAAGGAGCAGGCGCGGTAATACATACCGCGTCTGCCGTTTCGTCTTTTCCACGTTGAAAATTCATCTTCTGGCTGATTGAGTGCAGGGCAGCGTATGACGTCACACTGCCCTGCAGCGCAGCGTGCGCGTTGCATCGCGTGCGATGTGGAGTGAAGACACGCCCATTAAGGTCTCTTTTCCATAGGCCACGCTCCCGATTTTTTTCTCCACTGAAACCATTGTACAGCTGCTGAAGACACAGTTTTCTCACTGTTTTAGGTGGAATTTGCAGTAAGTAGGATTTAAATGCATGGTTTTTGTAAACTTTTAAAGATTTTTAGTATAATTTGAGTAATGTTAAACATTTGCAAAGAGATTTAAAGTAATTTAAATAGTTTTAAAAGCACAGAAATCATTTTTTTCAGAGATTTAACTGTTTATAATCAGCAAACGAAATTGGCTGCTATCAGCACTATCCAATTTATCAAAATAACACTGAATTTCAGTGATGATGATCTCCGTACACTTCTTGACGAGGTAGAATCGAAACGTTCACGGATAATTGGAACTCAGAAGTCCAAGCCGCCGCGAAAAGGCCAAATGGCAGCGTGGAAAGAGGTTGCTCAAAGTGTGAGCGCAACCTCGACCATTCCACGTACAGCTGAGCAATGTCGCAAAAAATTCAGCGATTTATATCGAACGCTGAAGGTTTGTATAGTTATAACAAAAGTCAATGTTAAAATGTCTTAACATTTAAAATGAAAAGCCTTGAAAAAGTGTTTGTTTGCTAAGCTGAGTTAACTGAAGTCACAAGATGCTCCCATAAATTTTTATGGCTTTTGTAGCCAGGCAAGTCTCATAAAATGCTAATGTCATCTTGATTGAAATGCTTTGAGTTGCTTACTGAGTCCTCTTGAAGGACTGTTGCAGAAACCCAATGTGGAAGTGCAGCTTAGTAAAATAAATGAGTCTCTTGAAGGACTCATGCGAATAATTTCTGCTGCAATTACTGTGACTCCATCAGAACCAACCTTACCTGCTCCCAGCGCAGAATCAGTGCAGGTCCAAGAGCCACCAACGATGATGCAATCAAGAAAGCGCAAGAGACGTTAGGGTGTTGCATGTTCCACAATGCACATCCATTGACCCTCAGGAATAGTTTATTTGTGGTTAAATTTTTCAAGTGTTTAATTTTTAGTTTTATTTAAAACTTACATGTTTACATTTTTCTTTATTTATATATATATTTGACACTGAAACTGAAAGTTAGCTTTTCATTGAAAAAGTACAGCCTTTAGTCACTTTATAAAAATTCAAATTGTTTATTTTCACAAAAAAATTGAACATTTAAACTTGTTTACATTTAGGAAAGAGTTATTTCCCATCTTGAATGTCTTTACTGCATTAACGAAGCAAAAAAGTTACTGAGAACTGTTAACAAATTTTTAAAAACCTATTTCTGTTTACGATTGTTTACAAAGTTGAAAAGTAGCTAGTTAACATTGAAAAGTTATAAACTATGTAAAGCAACAATGAACCTCAGAAGTCTGTAATGCTGCAATAAAAGAGCACTGTTTCACTTTAAATTGTGTCTGTACCTTTATTTGCCTTGCTGGTGGAGAGGGAGGGGGAGAGGGAGGGGGAGGGGGAGAGGGAGGGGGAGAGGGAGAGGGAGAGGGAGGGGGAGGGGGAGGGGGAGGGGGAGAGGGAGGGGGAGGGGGAGGGGGAGGGGGAGAGGGAGGGGGAGCGGGAGGTACAAGGCGACACTGCCTCGTGAAGGTGTTGGCTACCAGCTGCTCCCGAGCAGCCTTACTTTGAGCAGCAGTTGGCTCTTCCCCATCATGCCTTCCCACAGGCACATTGGCATTGTCCACGTCCTCCATTTCTGCAGGTAGTTCATCTGCAGCGTTAAGGGTCAGTCCTTCCTGCAGGGCAAAGTTATGCAAAGCACAACAGGCCACCACAATCTTTGCCACTTTCTGAGGAGAATACTGCAAGGTCCCCCCTGACCTGTCCAGGCACCGGAAGCGTGATTTCAGAACTCCAATTGTCCTCTCCACCACTTGCCGTGTGGACACGTGTGCCTGGTTGTATCTCTCCTGAGCCTCATTATTGGTCTTGCGGTAGGGAGTCATCAGCCATGGTCTTAGCGGGTAGCCCTTGTCGCCCAATATCCATGCGGATCCTGGAGGCAATGCGTTGAGGACGCCATATAAGTCAGAGTTACGGAGGACGATTGCAAAAGGGCATCTTTCTCTCACACAGGCTTCCTCCTCAAACTGAAAGTTGTAATGAAAAAATGGAAATAGTTGTTAAAGTAACTTTACTTAAGTGAGTGGCTATAAAATCAGGTCAGGCTATGGTGGGACACGTGCGCTATCAGCTTGGGAACACATCTACCCGCCACACGGCCCTAGCTGATTTTCCAAAACTGTAACATTTTCATAAATTCATACATACATACATACATACTTACTTACTTACTCATTTTCATCTTTAAAACTTTTTGAAACGTAAACAGTTCATTTTTAAACATTTCATTTTCACAGATAGATACCTAAATATGCCTTGTACACACCCACAGTTGCTATACTACTCCAAATGGTCAAAACCCGTTTTTAAAATTTTTTTTTAAAACTCTTAACTTATATAAGACTTCATTTAAAGCTTTTGTGTCTTTCAGATTTAAAAAACTCACCTCAGTAGCCACACTCCAAAAGGATTTCTTCCTCCTACTATCTCGGTAAATGTATAAATGGCTGCTGCTCCTGGTTTTAAAATGTGTAACTGCTAGGAGCTTACACACACTACTCTCATTCACAAAATACATGAATTTTCCGACGCACGCGCAGAATCACCAGCCCACGCGATTACTCGCATATCCATGAAACTGACCAGACATGAAGTGCCGGTTTTCAGCGCATGCGCAGTGCATGCAGAAAACCGGCAATTGCAGAGGGAATACGCGAGTGTACGCAGTGCGTACTCTCGCGCACCAGGATGAATTTTTGGGCTGTTATCTTCTTTCGTAAAATCTAAGGCGAAGTAGTTCTTCAAGACTTGTGCCATTTCTCTATCATTACCTATGAGTTTATCTTGTTCATCCTTTAGTGGCCCTATCCCTACTTTAATTTTCCTTTTGTTATTTATGTGTCTATAGAACACTTTATTATTTCTTTTTATATTCCTTGATTGATTTAATAGTGGTTAGCACTGGTGCCTCACAGCGCCAGGGACCCGGGTTCGAATCTGACCTAGGGTGACTGTCTGTGTGGAGTTTGCACATTCTCCCCGTGTCTGCGTGGGTTTCCTCCGGGTGCTCCGGTTTCCTCCCACAGTCCAAAAATGTGCGGGTTAGGTTGATTTGGCTATGATAAATTGACCCTTAGTGTTAGGGGGGGATTAAATATGTGGGGTTATGGGGATAGGATGGGATATGTTAGGGGGAATTAAATACGTGGGGTTACGGGGGTAGGGTGGGATATGTGTACTGTGGGGATTAAAGCAGGGACAGGGTACTGGATTTGGATGATCAGCCATGATCGTATTGAATGGTGGAGCAGGCTCGACGGGCCGAATGGCCTACTCCTGCTCCTAGATTCTATGTTTCTATGTTTCTATGTTTCCTGATGTTTTTTTTTTACTTCTCTCCTAGGTTCTACGTATTCCCTTTAGTCCTTATCTCCTTTAGTATCTAAGTACTTCTTCAATGTCTTTTTCTTTAGATTCAATTCTCCCTTTAGTTCTTTATTTATCCACAGTGCCCCATAATTAGTTTGCTTGTTTTTGGCTTCTAGTGGAATACATTTCTCTTGAACTCTATTGATTACCATTTTAAAGATTTCCCACTGTTTTTCTATCTCTTTGTTTTTCAAGATCTTCTCCCAGTTTACCTTCTTTAGTTCCACCCTCATTTCCTCATAATTTTCTATTTCCAATCTATTACCTTCGTCTTTGTCCTACTTATGTCACTCACAATCTTAATCTTGAACCTTACTATGTTGTGATCACTACTACTCAGATGCTCTCTTACTCTTATTTCTCCCATGATTATTATTCTGTGGCCACTACTCACCTCATAGATTTGCCTACATATTTCTTCCTCTAATTCCCTTCCACTATTTGGTGGTCTATAGTATACTCATATTAGGGTGATGGATCCCTTCTTATCTTTTAACTCAATCCATATGGATTTTGGATTAAAGAATTTTGGACAAATGTAACCCTGGAATTGCTGTATTAGTTGACAGTTGCCTTCTGATCTAATCTTCATTTACTAGGTAACTTTGTACGGTAGCATAGTGGTTATGTTAGTGGACTAGTAATCCAGAGGCCTGGAATAGTGATCCGGAGACATGAGTTTAAATCCCACCACAGCAGCTGGGGAATTTAAATTCAGTTAATTAAATAAATCTAGCATCAGTAATGATGACTATGAAACTACCGGATTATCGTAATGTCCTTTAGGGAAGGAAATCTGCCGTCCTTACCTGGTTTGGCATTCATTTTGACAGTTGTGCTGTTAGTGTTCTGCTGCATTGAGGTACTTTGGAAACTGACGTTGAGGCGGCAAAATTGCGACCTTAGTGTTTCCCTTTTTGGCACTGTTTCCACCTCCAAAAAAGGGAAGTGAAATTGGTAGTAAATTTATATTTGAAATGTCTGCTGTTGCATATAAAGGCTTTAATAATGATCTTACAGACAAAGATATGGCAGTTTAACATGGGAAAAATTAAAACAACCAGATAGGAATTAGCTTATCGGCTGACCTGGTGTTAATTCATTGATGGAACAGCTACATCCTTTGGCAAAATATTAGGGGGCAAAATTGGGTCGCGGCCCCTTTGGGGCGCTAACTTCGCCGGGACACTACTTTTAGCACGCCGAAAAAGTTTGTGCCCCTGCTCCCAAAATTCACTGGTAGCATCCCAAGAGGGAGGCGGGGTGCTATTGGAATTTTGCGGGAGGCGTTAGCGGTGCCGCGCCCAGGCGCTAGTTGCTTTGTGCCCCGTTAGCGCCGTTTTACAGGAGGTGCAAATGAACCGAATTTTTCCCCTTAAGCAGTCAATTATATTGCTTTCACTGGGGTAGAGTTTCCGCTTTGGGCATAATCAGGATAGTGCCCAAAATGCGCTTGAAACTGCGCTGGTTCGGTTACAGTTCAAATTTCTGCTAAAATGCATTTGCATAATCGCAAACGTAAAATATTCCATGAACCAGTGCAATCGGGCAGCGTAATAGAACGTAATCGTTTCTTTTTTTTCTTTCCATTAAAAGGTATTCCTTGATGTATTTATATGTGATAACCTGGTGCAGTTTTATTAATTCAGCTGAAAATGGGTTTATCACCAAAAATAAGCTTTTTTAATAAGAGTATCCAGTCCTCAACTTGTGAGTAATCTGTTTTAAAATCACTGAAAATGACTTAAAAAACAAATATACTGAACTGACACGAGTCAGCTTCTTAGTAAATTAAATATTTTTTGATACGAAAAAGCTTTTAAAATATATGGACGAGTGCCTGTGCGTTTAAGAAAATGAGCGCAATTTGAAGAGCCTTCCCGAGCCAGCGCAATGGGTGGAATTTTGACCTGGGGGCGTGGCCAGTTTGTGGGCGGGGCCTGATACGGGCGAATTGAATCTTGAACCAGCGTAAAAGATTGTAGAAAACACGAGCGTAAGTGGTTTTGAGCGTAAATCACTTACCTTTAAAATTGTCCGATCTTTTGCGCTGGTTCGGCCGATTCCGCCCGGGTTGTGCTGATGATTCTAACGTAAACAAGCGGAAACTCTGCCCCACTGACACTTTAATCAGCCAAACAGCACTGGGAGTGAGGAACACTTTAAACAGATGAGCAGCAAACTGTTTAAAGCCTTGCTTAGTTGTATATTTAATTCTCCCTCATGGGTAATTGAACATTTCAATTTATAATTCAAACTACTAAAGCAGATGAGGCTAACAACTCTTATAATTTGAATTGCAGTTTATTCTTTATTTCTGATTTAAAACCCAGAGACAGATATAAAAGGAAATACTTTGTTTCTAATGCGATGGATCTATAAACCAGTTTTTCAAAATCAGGAACTGACCGTGGTAATGAATTGGATTGTAAATTTCCTAGTTTCCTGCTCTCTGCTGCTGGATTAAAATCCTTGCCCATTATTTAGGAACAGGAGTAGGCCATGTGGCCCATCGAGCCATAGTTGTAGGAGAAATGCCCTCAGAATTACTTTAAATGTGTCAGATTACTGAATGATAGTAAAGGAAATGGTTAATGCTAATTTAACCATGAAAGGTTATACAAACTAAACATTTCTTACCAGGGACAGAAGACGAGTCTTCGAGACCACAGGCCAAGAGTTGGCTCACTAAGGGGAATGTAAATATGTGCTGCCTTGTCTGGACCTTGAAGGCCCTTTGTTAGCAAAGACCTGAAGCTAGGAAATAAAGGAGTGATCTGACATGTCTCGGTGCCAGTGCTCCATTGACTTGAAGATCAACAAGGGTACCAGCAGAGCTGTGTGAGGTGATTGACATCAAAAGGGCTGAACTCTTCGAACACATGTGTCACTCAGATTGGCCAATAGAATTGGGGAGGGTTTTTATGGAAATTAATTGCATGTGATAATGTTTTTGACATTAAAGTTCAACTCAATTCTCAGTCTTAAGTTTTCAGACTGCAGTTCTAAGTTCAGTTCTACTTCTTTTAGTAATACTTTGTCTAGCGTATGTAGAAGGATGGCTCTGTAAAATTGGAAAGTGCATCTCAGACAGAGAGAGAGAGAGAAGGTTACAGAAGTTAATACTGTATGGCTATACCAATCAGCTATAGGCAGATAAAAGTGTATCACTTAGATGTACAAATTTCCCTGAGATCAAGGGAGATACGATTAAAGACAGCTAGCCTAGAGACAGCATGGAAGGGGAATTTACCCAGGAACAGAGGATCCAGGTGAATAGATAGCATCTGTTTCGCTGAAGGTTCATCACTTTGATGTTGCAGAAGGCTTAAACCAGCCTCCCAGAGGAAGGTGACCATGCAACTCATAAGGACGAGGTCATGTAAGTTCTGGACACATTGCTAACTGCAAGCATATCAATATAATCCATTCAATAGACTGGCTAGTTAATGATGTTAACTAGTCATCTATCTAAGGAGTCTAATCCTAAATTAATCTCACCAAATTCTATCAGTCTTGGCCACTGATCTCAACTGTAAATTTATAATCAGCAAGCATTTACAGCTGAATTGCTGTGTCATTTGCAACCTCTGTTACTTATTGTGACAATTAACCCTATCTTCTAATTATTTGCATACTCCATGTTTAAGTTTAAGTTCTGCTAATTATGATTCTAAGTTTAATAAACAATTGTTAGTTCATGACTTTGCTGTCTGACTTCTTTGATAGTTACAAGAAAGGATTAATTCATTCAGTCACTTGTGTATATCCTAATCGGAGGCTTGTAGAGTAAAACCTATTATAATCCAAACTGGTTGATGTAAGACAGTTTGGCAAGCCAAATTTGGACATCATTCACTCCTCGGCATTAACTGGGTGGTAAACCCCAGACACTTCCTCGATGAGGAGTTAAGGTGAAGGGCTTAAGGATTTGTCTGGTGCCCTTAATGAATATTCTTCTCAGGGTATTGATCCCAAAGTTCTATATTCACACCAATTTTCTCACCCAGATATTCTCACTCCTTTCCTCCCTTAGCTTCTGTATCGAGCGACATTTCATCCTTGGTGATTTCAACCTCCATCTCAAATCACTTTTCCCTCTCTCCTCTGAGTTCACTGCCCTTCTGTCCTCTCTTAAACTCTCCCTCCATATAAACTTGCCTACCCATATTCACGGCCATTCCCTCAACCTTGCCATTTCATGTATCCTCTCTATTCCCATCATCTCAATCGCAGATAAGGCCATCTGTTATCACTTCCTTGTATCCCTCACCACTCACATACCATTTCCTCCTTCCAACCCCACTTGCTTCTGTGTCTACCACTGGAAAAAACTCTCCACCAAGTCACTTATAACGACACTTTCAATTCACAATTGTCTAGTCTTTGGCCCTCCATTCACCACATTAGCTCTGCAGCTATTCACACCTCCACCTTTGATTCCCTTCTCCCCAGTAATACCAATTGACCTAGAAATTCGTGGCCGACACGAAACCTGCCGGTGTCACCGTGGCCGCGGGTTAACGACCGCTGAAAATGGTGGCGCTGGTAGGACTGAAAAATTGGCGCTGGGGACTAATGATTATTAGCCCAGTGCTAAACTAACAGTGTAACGCTCTCTTGGTGGCGTTCGTCATGGCATCAGAGCCCAGTGTGGCATTCACAAACAGCATTGCAGTTTCGCACAGCATTTGAAAATAAGACTGTTATTTTGCAAAGAATTGTGGGATCTTAAAAGGGCATTGCCTTCTGAAATGATAAAAAATAAAAATGATTTAAAATATGCAGTTTTTAGCCCTTACAGCTCAACTGCCTTCTGAAAAAGAAATTAACATTAAAAAGAATTCCCAAATGTGAGCAAAGAGCTCTTAATGCTGAGTTCCCTTCCGCACCTAAAAAAAAAAGGGAAAAGTGCTTTAGCACTAAAACAAATGGCTTTGCAAGCCAGGGAAAGGGCACCCAGGGTCTCGCATGCAGCACTCCAGCTTTGTGCAGGGGGTCAACACTGCAATAGATGTTCTCCACTCACAGGAGCCAGGAGGCCCTCCAGAAAGAACGATGTGAGAATACATCCAGTGTCAGCTGTGGCTCAGTTGGTAGCACACTCGCCTCTGAGTCAGAAGGTTGTCGGTTCAAGTCCTACTCCAGGGACTTGAGCACATAAAGCTAGGCTGACACTCCAGTGCAGTGCTGAGGGAGTGCTGCACTGTCAGAGGTGCCATCTTTCGGATGAGATGTTAAATCGAGGCCCTGGCTGCTCTCTCAGGTGGACGTAAAAGATCCCATGGCTCTATTTCGAAGAAGAGCAGGGATTTATCCCTGGTGTCCTGGCCAATATTTATCCCTCATCCAACATAACAAACACAGATTATCTGGTCATTATCACCTTGCTGTGTGCAAATTGGCTGCTGCGTTTCCCACATTACAACAGTGACTCCACTTCAAAAGTACTTCATTGACTGTAAAGCGCTTTGAGACGTCCGGTGGTCGTGAAAGGCGCTATATAAATGCAAGTCTTTCTTTCTTTACATCACCGAGGCCGTCACTGCCAGCAGTGTTGCCCCCACCACCTGGCTCCAGTGCCCAAAGAAGCTTCATGACCTCAGACCACTGGTCAAGGTCAGTGAATGCATCATCAAAAGCCATCTCCTACCAACTGCATCACCAGTCTCACAGACCTCTCAATGCACGACAATCACTCACCTACCAACAATCTATACCAATCACGAGGCACACCTTCCGTTTCTAGCTTCACCTTACCCCCTTGGAGGAGATGATGCAGCCCATTCTTGGCAGGGGCGTGGCTGAGCCCTTGGCCAGCGGCGGGGCTCCTTCTCGCATGCACCTCTTGCTTTACCGCCCTCCCCTCACCACAACTCCACCCTTGTGCCTTCCTCATTTCACACACCCAAGAAATGCAGCCTGCCCAGCCAATGGTTGACCAAGAAGAGGGAGAGGAGAGTGAAGAAGAAGAACAACAAGAAGAAACATCGTCACTCGATTTGATTCCTCAAGGTCATCTACAGTGTCCCCCACTGAAAGTCAGCAGCCTTCCACCAGCCATGCTGCAACCACTGGGGTAGCACTGCGTGACATCAGTAGGATAAAAGTGAGAAGTCACACAACACCAGGTTATAGTCCAACAGCTTTATTTGAAATCACAAGCTTTTGGAGCGCTGCTCCTTCGTCAGGTAAAGTGAAGAAATACAAATGGGCACAGCATATATAGACAGAGAACAATGCCTGTGCAGAGAACAATGCCAGACGACTACAGTTAATCTTTCTAACTGCCCTTTATCACACCTCGGCAGAGAGACAATCACGGCAATCAAATCCAACCAGGTCAGTCAGGAAGACATTACATCAAAGACAATAGCAAAATACAACAAAGACAATGAGGTGGGGTCACAAGGGGTCTAATGTGGCAGATGCTGCAGTCTGTATGGAAAACCAAAAACTTAAAACTTTTTACTTTTTTTGCTGGAAATCACAGCAGGTCCGGCCGCATCTGTGAACAAGCCAACGACGACTCGAGTCTGGATGACTCTACGTCAGGTGGGGTTACATGTAGCGTGACATGACCCCAAGATCTCGGTTGAGGCCGTCCTCATGGGTGCGGAACTTGGCTATCAGTTTTTGCTCGATGATTTTGCGTTGTCGTGTGTCTCGAAGGCCGCCTTGGAGAATGCTTACCCGAAGATCGGAGGCTGAATGTCCTTGACTGCTGAAGTGTTCCCCGACTGGGAGGTAACACTCCTGCCTGGCGCTTGTTGCGTGGTGTCCGTTCATACGTTGTCACAGTGTCTGCATGGTCTCGCCAATGTACCATGCTCCGGGGCATCCTTTCCTGCAACGTATGAGGTAGACAACGTTGGCCGAGTCACATGAGTATGTATCATGTACCTGGTGGGTAGTGTCCTCACGTGTGATGATGGTATCTGTGTTGATGATCTGGCATGTCTTGCGGAGGTTGCCGTGGCATGGTTGTGTGGTGTCGTGGTCGCTGTTCTCCTGAAAACTGGGTAATTTGCTGCGAACTATGGTACTTTTGAGGTTAGGCGGCTGTTTGAAGGCGAGTAGTGGAGGCGTGGTGATGGCCTTAGCGAGGTGTTCGTCGTCAGCGATGACATGTTGAAGGCTGCGAAGAACATGGCGTAGTTTCTCTGCTCCGGGGAAGTACTGGACGACGTAGGGTACTCTGTTGGTTTTGTCCCGTGTTCGTCTTCTGAGGAGGTCTATGCGATTTTTCTACGGGCCACAGCGAAAAATCGCATAGACCTCCTCAGAAGACGAACACGGGACACAACCAACAGAGTACCCTACGTCGTCCAGTACTTCCCCGGAGCAGAGAAACTACGCCATGTTCTTCGCAGCCTTCAACATGTCATCGATGACGACGAACACCTCGCTAAGGCCATCGCCACGCCTCCACTACTCGCCTTCAAACAGCCGCCTAACCTCAAAAGTACCATAGTTCGCAGCAAATTACCCAGTTTTCAGGAGAACAGCGACCACGACACCACACAACCATGCCACGGCAACCTCCGCAAGACATGCCAGATCATCAACACAGATACCATCATCACACGTGAGGACACTACCCACCAGGTACATGGTACATACTCATGTGACTCGGCCAACGTTGTCTACCTCATACGTTGCAGGAAAGGATGCCCTGGAGCATGGTACATCGGCGAGACCATGCAGACACTGTGACAACGTATGAACGGACACCGCACAACAATCGCCAGGCAGGAGCGTTACCTCACAGTCGGGGAACACTTCAGCAGTCAAGGACATTCAGCCTCGGATCTTCGGGTAAGCGTTCTCCAAGGCGGCCTTCGAGACACACGACAACGCAAAATCATCGAGCAGAAACTGATAGCCAAGTTCCGCACCCATGAGGACGGCCTCAACTGGGATCTTGGGGTCATGTCACGCTACATGTAACCCCACCTGACGTAGAGTCATCCAGACTCGAGTCGTCGTTGGCTTGTTCACAGATGCGGCCGGACCTGCTGTGATTTCCAGCAAAAAAGGTAAAAAGTTTTAAGTTTTTGGTTTTCCATACAGACTGCAGCATCTGCCACATTAGACCCCTTGTGACCCCACCTCATTGTCTTTGTTGTATTTTGCTATCGTCTTTGATGTAATGTCTTCCTGACTGACCTGGTTGGATTTGATTGCCGTGATTGTCTCTCTGCCGAGGTGTGATAAAGGGCAGTCAGAAAGATTAACTGTAGTCATCTGGCATTGTTCTCTGCACAGGCATTGTTCTCTGTCTATATATGCTGTGCCCATTTGTATTTCTTCACTTCACCTGATGAAGGAGCAGCGCTCCGAAAGCTTGTGATTTCAAATAAAGCTGTTGGACTATAACCTGGTGTTGTGTGACTTCTCACTTTTGTCCACCCCAGTCCAACACCGGCATCTCCGCATCATGGTCAGTAGGATAGACAAAGGCACACACACGATAATCACTAAGGGAATGCATAAGGGTGATGAGTTGATTTCTTGATGTCAGATTGGATGGATAGATGTATAAAGTTGGATTGGAAAGTTTGCTTTGTGGTGGCTTTTATTTCAGCATTGTGGCCAAGAGGATGCTGTGATGGTCAGTAACAGAGGGAAGGTAAGGTGTAGGACAAATTTTGAAAGGGGATTTGGGATTGTGGTCAATGGTACCACAGGCGGATGATTCCATCCCAGATATTCTGGCCAGAAAGGGGTTGTCTGGGTTGCATCCTTCCTTCTGATTCCTTCTCTTCTGTTTTTTCCTCTTCTGCGTCTTCCTCTTCCCTCTGCTAGTGGATGCAGTAAATCTGAAATAAAAGCAAAAAATGCTGGAAATACTCAGCAGGTCAGGCAGCATCTTGACCTGAGACTTGAACTCTGTTTCTCTCTCCACGGATGTTGCCTGACCTGCTGAATATTTCCAGCAGTTTCTGTCTTCTTAGAGGCCTTCCTTTACTATCCGAGGCCTTGCAAGTATCCAGCAGCACTCCCTGGACACCTAAAAAACTTTTAACATGTGTTGCACTACTTTAATAAAATAAAAAGAATCCAGATCAAAAGCTTATATGCAAACTTACCTGAAAGATGTGTGTGTCCCTTTAAGAGGTACTGACAGTGCCTCTGTCAGTCTGCTGAACGCTGGGTTTTCATGGCGAGCTTAGGACCCAGCACTGAACTCAGTGCAAAGGTCTAAGTTGCATTGCACGCCACCTGACGTCACCCTCTGTTAATTTAAATTTCCAGGGCCATCGCTGCTATCGGCAGTGCTAAGGCCCTCACCAAAATGGCAGGCCACCGAGTCCCGCACCACAGAAGGGTGCTAGAGTGGCAGCCGCTCAAGGTGTCGACTTGTGGTGGTAAGTGAGCCAATTTCTCGGCAATACTCTCTCCCACCCTGGTCATTCCCCTTGGTAAGGCCCCATCTTTGCTCCCTTAAGTCCAAGGGATGTAGACTTGAATATATATGGCGCACAACTGGTTTATCCATTCTTCAACGGATCTGGCTGGACCATGTCAAGCATTATTGAGCCCTGTTCTCCTCTGCCAAACCTGCTCTCTACTCCAGGATCATCCCTGGAATTCAAAGATAACCCCCAGCTTCTTTTCTCCACTACCAACCGTCTCCTTAAACTCCTTCACCTGCCCACTCCACCCTCACCTCCAATAACAAGTGTCTGGAGCTTGTGCACCTTTTTGTCACTCAGATTGAGACTATCTGTTCAGCTGCCTTTGACACATCCCACCCTTCCCCTTGCCCACCAAGCCAAGCTTCGCCCAAGGTTCCCCTCTGCCCCAGCCATGAACTTGCATCTTTCTCTATCTTTTTTAAAATTCATTTATGAGATGTGGGTGTTGCTGGCAAGGCCAGCATTTATTGCCCATCCCTAATTGCCCTCGAGAAGGTGGTGGTGAGCCCTTCTTGAACCGCTGCAGTCCGTGTGGTAAAGGTGCTCTCACAGTGCTGTTAGGGAGGGAGTTCCAGGATATTGACCCAGCGACAATGAAGGATCGGCGATATAATTCTAAGTCAGGATAGTGTGTGACTTGGAGGGGAACTTGGAGGTGGTGGTGTTCCCATGCACCTGCTGCTCTTGTCCTTCTAGGTGGAAGAGGTCGCGGGTTTTGGAGGTGCTGCCGAAGAAGCCTGATGAGTTGCTGCAGTGCATCTTGTAGATGGTACACACTGCAGCCACGGTACGCCGGTGGTGGAGGGAGTGAATGTTTAAGATGGTGCATGGGGTGCCAATCAAGTGGGCTGCTTTGTCCTGGCTGGTGTCGAGCTTCTTGAGTGTTGTTGGAGCTGCACTCATCCAAGCAAGTGGAGAGTATTCCATCACACTCCTTACTTGTGCCTTGTAGATGGTGGAAAGGCTTTGGGGTGTCAGGAAGTGAGACAATCACCGCAGAATACCTAGCCTTTGACCTGCTGTTATTGCCACAGTATTTATGTGGCTGGTCCAGTTAAGTTTCTGGATGTTGAAGCCTGAATGTCGTCCAGGTCTTGTTGCATGCAGGCATGGACTGCTTCATTTTCTGAGGAGTTGTGAATGGCGCTGAACACTGTGCAGTCATCAGCGAACATCCCCATTTCTGACCTTATGTTGGAGGGAAGGTCATTGATGAAGCAACTGAAGATGGTTGAGCCTAGGGCACTGCCCTGAGGAACTCCTGCCGCGATGTCCTGGGGGTGTGATGATTGACCTTCAACCACCACAACCATCTTCCTTTGTGCTAGGTATGACTCCAGCCAGTGGAGCGTTTTCCCCCCGATTCCCATTGACTTCAGTTTTACTAGGGCTCCTTGATGGCTGGGGCAGTCACTCTCACCTCACCTCTGGAATTCAGCTCCTTTGTCCATGTTTGGACCAAGGCTGTAATGAGGTCGGATGCAGAGTGGTCTTGGCGGAATCCAAACTGGGCATCAGTGAGCAGGTTATTGGTGAGCAAGTGCCGCTTGATAGCATTTTCGATGACACCTTCCATCACTTTGCTGATGATTGAGAGTAGACTGATGGGGCGGTAATTGGCCGAGTTGGATTTGTCCTGCTTTTTGTGGACAGGACATATATCTGGGCAGTTTTCCATATTGTTGGATAGATGCCAGTGTTGTAGCTGTACTGGAACAACTGTCTAGAGGCGCGGCTAGTTCTGGAGCACAAATCTTCAGCACGACAGCGGGATGTTGTTGGGGCCCATAGCCTTTGCTGTATCCAGTGCGCTCAGCCGTTTCTTGATATCACGTGGAGTGAATCGAATTCGCTGAAGACTGGCTTCTGTGATGGTGGGGACCTCAGGAGTAGGCCGATATGGATCATCCACTCGGCACTTCTGGCTGAAGATGGTTGCAAACACTTCAGCCTTGTCTTTTGCACTCACGTGCTGGGCTCCACCATCATTGAGGATGGGGATATTCATGGAGCCTCCTCTTCCCGTTAGTTGTTTAATGGTCCACCACCATTCACGACTGGATGTGGCAGGACTGCAGAGCTTTGATCTGATCCGTTGATTGTGGGATCACTTAGCCCTGTCTATAGCATGCTGCTTCCACTTTTTAGCATGCATGTAGTCCTGTGTTGCAGCTTCCCCAGGTTGGCACCTCATTTTTAGGTACGCTTGGTGCTGCTCCTGGCATACTCTTCTACACTCTTTATTGAACCAGGGTTGGTCCCCTGGCTTGATGATAATGGTAGCGGTTGGGATATACCAGGCCATGAGGTTACAGATTGTGGTGGAGTACAATTCTGCTGCTGCTGATGACCCACAGCGCCTCATGGATGCCCAGTTTTGAGCTGCTAGATCTGTTCTGAATCTATCCCATTTAGCACGGTGGTAGTGCCACACAACACGATGGAGGGTGTCTCCTCATGCCCTCTGTTCACAATGCTATGGATGAGGTAGGCCATTCGGCCCATCATAGTTCATCCATCCACAGAGATCCCAACATCCCCCTTTGTAGCATCCAATTGTTAATTAAATAATTCCAGGGTTTTTGCCTCCACTGATCTAACTGGAGGCTAGCTCCACATGTTGATCACTTTTTGCGTGAAGAATTTCCTGACATCAGTCTAAAATGACCTCTCACTATCTTGAATCTGTGTCCCCAGTCCTTAATTTCTGCGTTAACTTTTTCTGTAGCCGTAATAATTTTCTGTACAAGATCACCTTTCAGTTGTTTCCTTTTTAAGCTAAAAAGCCCAAGGCC
Organism: Squalus acanthias; assembly: GCA_030390025.1. Taxonomy (NCBI): domain Eukaryota; kingdom Metazoa; phylum Chordata; class Chondrichthyes; order Squaliformes; family Squalidae; genus Squalus; species Squalus acanthias. Next base: position 36,959,293 of record CM059429.1, read on the forward strand.
AAGAAATAGGTTCGCAGGCTGGCTTAAACTGGTCTCAGGGATCGATCCCTGTGATGTGATGGTTAAGAGCAAGGCACACCCCATATTAAGCCTCGGGCCTCATTCACAAGAGGCCGGTGAGCTGCAGATGTTTGCTGGCGTCCCCAAGCAACTCGCTGGCAGCAGATTTTGATTTTGGGCCCAGCCATCTGTTGCCATCAGGTGCACAACCGTATTAACAACTTCAATGTGTCAATACAGTGACCTCACTAAATGTACAAATGTATTCTTAAGAAATTGCTTCTCTGAATTAATGCAGTCTCTAATGTTGATACCATGGGGGCAGACTTTATCTATCGAGCGGCCGATTGGTGAAGCGTGCCGGCTGATAGCCCCAATTTGCATATTTAAAGGAACCTACTGCCCGACTCTGGCGGGCACTCCGGTCCTATAGCAATAGGCCATTCCAAAGTTGGACTTGGCCGGATCGGGAGCGGGAATGAGGCAGTAAGCTTTTTCCCCACCATTTTAAGGGCACTACCGCCTTGTTTTCAATCAGCGGTGGCAGTGAAAATCTTCCCCAATATGTGCAACTGGTTTAGTTAGTAACTAGTTTGATTTTAGTCTGAAAATATATAAGAATTGAACTTGTAAGGAAAAGCGTTCTTAAGATTGCTGCCAAAGTGGCCTGTGATGTAAATGCTAATTATATGATGTGTCCACGTTGAAGTATATATTCACTCTCAAAATACTGTTTAAATGGATTCCTGTCTATCAATTAGCAAGTACTTATTCGGTGAAATTATATTACATTCCTGTTGAGGTTTCAGCTTCCACTTACTGTGTCACTTTGACTGGGTTCCCTATACAGAACTCCCTGCTGACTGCTATCCTTTTTCATGCTACGGTCCATCACTCAGCAGATTGAGTGGATTTAGCTGTCAATTTGTGAATAATTCAATACCGCAGTTAATTACACCAATTAGAGTCACTCAATGCATAACAATAATCTGCCCACCACTCATTAGCCTGTTTAATAGATTGCTGCTTTTTTTAAAATAGTCCTTTAAATGCCAGTTATAATTTAAGTTACAAGATAATTGCCTTCATAATTGCTAAATGATTACTACATCAAGTAAGTTAAAGCACCATAAATTGGCACATGGAAGTCTTGAGGAGTCAAAAAGTGATCACTTGAGATGGAGGATTCAGACAATGCCGTAAATCGCTCGAGCAAATGAAGCTCGGGAGTGTCTCAGAAAATGGGTTCTTATTTGAAAATTAAACTGAAATAAGCTTGTGTGTTAAAGGTCAACATCATGGTATTGGAGAATTTTACATCAGGCTTCGTTTATAGAAAGTTCCTCTTCAGAGCCCCCATCTTGGCTGTCAGATCAAAGCTGCCCCAGGGTATTAAGCAGCATAGTGGCCACAGCAGGTGTACTGAATGAAAATTAACCTGGTACTGCCCACTCCTTCAGGGCATAAAGAGAAGCCCTGTGTTAAATAACGTGATATTGGAGGGGATTGGGTGAGTAGGTGTTATTCAATAGTTTGCATTCTAGAAAATGCTTGCTGTGATTGAGATGGAATGGAATTTTGTCCTGAATTTAGCAGTAGCCATTGCTATTAGGAATCTCTGGTTATTGAAGACAGATCTGTGAAACTCCAAATATATTTGCATAAATGCATACGATAGACCTTGAGTCCGGTAAATAAGTAGTAATGTGGCAAAGTACTGTATAATCAGAAAAAAACACAAAATGTTGCATTATTGGCCCAGAAATTGATCTCGCTCTGTTCCCGCGGGGGTAAGGCTTCCCCGCGATCTCTCACTCCGCTTGTGCTTTTTCAGATCCAGCTCGCACGAACTTGATGTTCCAGACATCAGCTGGGCAGTGCTTGCGTATCCCACCGGCGTAGTGAATTCGTGCGAGCTGTGGGATCACGTGACTCAGTTAGAGCCAATGGCAGCACACCATCTTCCATTCATAAGTTTCACATACGTGCTGTGAAATCTATGAATCTTACACCCCCCCCAAAATAACAGCTAAACCTCAATTAAATTTTTTTTAAAAACCATCACATTAATAAAATAAGTATAGTTAAATAAATTAACCATTTTAAATAAAAAATTAAATTTTTGAAAAAATTTAAAATCTTTTAAAAAGTTATAAAAATAAACTTACCTGTCTTTAAAGTCTCTAAAAAAGATATACCTGTTAAAAAAAATTCAAAAAAATACTTAATTCACTACTTACCTTGTTAAAAGTGGGTCTTACTCCTCCTTTTTCCATTTCTAAAATCTTCCGTACTTACCTGCGCGTCCAAAGCATGAAGTGCACAGCGTGCGCGCAGCCTGTAGCGCGCACGCGATGCACCGAGGAACCGCCCCCTTTTCAAAAGATCAAGTGCCGGTTTTCAGCGCATGCGCAGGGCATGCAGAAAACCGGCAATTGGAGAGAGAATACGCGAGAGTACGCAGTGCGTACTCTCGCGTCGCGGGATGAATTTTTGGCCCATTATGTTTATCACAAACTGCGTGACATCTAAGAAATACTTTTACCAGTTCTAACACCCTATATTATGCGTGGTCCCTCCAGTCATAGATAATTATTCGCTATAGGGGTGGGATTTTGTGAGACTATTTCCATTGGGCAGGCTGAAAGCCCTCCACCCGCCCGAATGTAAAGAGTATTAGGCTCGACCAATTTTCATGGTTGGGCCTCATTACCATTGCGTTGATGAACTGCTCATGCACGTGGAGCAGCTTTCTGATTCGAGGGAACTGAAAATCTGGCAGCTCCACTGCAGAGGCCAGCTGGTCCAGGTAAGTTAAAATCCCAAGATTCTTGCAAGGCCTAGGAATAGACTAAAGGAAGTAAACTTCAGAAAGGGAACAAAATCTACTCATGAGATAGTGTTCTCTGCCCCAGAGGCACATATACTCCCTCATTTATATAACAGTGCTGCCTCTGGAGCCATAATAGAATCAAGGTATTAAAGAGATGAGACACCAACGTGTATAACGCAGCACTGGAGTCGAATCTCCAGACCCATGGGAATACTGTGCACTAGACTTTGAAAATTAATTTGTCTTTTACAATGGTCTCTCTTAAGAACTTCAAAATAAATTCAGACACCAAACAGAGGTAAAATTAGAAGAAGTTTTTAGCCACCCGACTGCTGAATAATTTAAATAAAGGGTATATTATGCGGCAGCAGTGCTAATAATGGGACGAAATTTGTAAAAAAAAAAAATGAAAGTACCTGGTGGCTTCGGAGTCTTTGGGTCCTGGGCCTCCAGACCTGTGTAAAGGCCCACGGATCCCAGGGGCGCAGGCGGTTCGGAAGCGTCCCTCGGATCACGTGGGCCAGGCCAACCAATTAGAAAGGGGGATTCCTCATAAGCTTATTGGGATTCCATTTACGAACGGAATCCCCATAAGCTGATGAGAAATCCACAAATAATTAACATAATTGTAACAAAAATAAATATTCCCACATTCAAAATTAATTAAAAGACCCTGTGATTAAGCATTTAAAATAAAACTCTAATTTTTTGAAAAATAATAGTAACATTTTAATCCGGCCCAAAATTTACATGAACTAATTTTTGTAAATGTTATGTTTTAATCATTTTTAAAATTTTAATTTAACATTTATTTTAACCCTTATTTTAGCCCTATGCCTGCTTTTACCAGGCGTAAGGGTTTCGTAGGCAATCGCTGCGCAGTAGTTTGGCAAATAGTCCAGCTCTGCACCAGCGAAAGTGTTTTTGGGGTGCATGCGGATGATCTGGCCATGACGAGGCCATCCCTGGCCTCCCGGGCAGCAATGTGCTCGGGTACTGGTGTCCTCTGTACCGCAGGTTCCTTCAGCTCCTGCTCCTCCTCCTCCTCCTGCTCCTCCTCCTCTGAAGAGGCTGTGCGCGCAGTGCCTTGTACCTCATGCAGCACTAATCCTCGCTGCTGTGCAGGGCGCAGCAGACCACGATGATTCTGGAGACTCTGGCTGGTGAGTACTGAAGGGCTCCTCTAGATCTGTCAAGGCATCTGAAGCACATTTTGAGCATGCCTATTGTCTGCTCTATGACGCTTCTGGTGGAAATATAGCTTTCATTATATCTCTCCTCAGCCTCAGTACTTGGCCTTCTCAAGGGTGTCATGAGCCACGTCTTCAGTGGAAACCCCTTGTCTCCAAGCAGCCTGCGGAAAGTCTGTTTAGAGCAGTGAAGAGCTGAGGGAGGGTGGACTGGCGCAGGATGAAAGGGTCATGGCAGCTGCCAGGGAATTTGGCACACACATGCATGATGATCTTCCTATGGTTGCAGACCAGCTGCACATTGAGGAAGTGGAAACCCTCGCAGTTGACAAAGAGTCCTCGGTGATGATGGGGTGCCCTGATGGCCACATGTGTGTAGTCGATGCCGCCCTGCACCCGTGGGAAGCCAGCCAGAGAGAAAAAGCCGAGCGCCCGCTCAGTAAGACTGGCTTCATCAGTGGCAAAGTTGATATAATTGGCTGACTTGTCAAAGAGGGCATCAGTGATCTGGGTGATGCATCTGTGGGCGACCAACTGCGAGATGCCGCAAATGTCTGCTGCAGATCCCTGGAAGGAGCCTAAGGCAAAGAAGTTGAGGGTGCTGGTGACTTTGACAGTCACTGGTAAGGCGTGTCCACCCGCTCCTCTGGGCTGCAGGTCTTGCTCGAGCAATGTGCAAATGTCTGCGACGACCCTGGCGCAATAGCCTCTTTTGGCACTGCTGCTCAGTCATGTTGAGGAAGCTCATCCTCTGCCTATATACCCTGTGTTAGGGGTATCGCCTCTGGTGCGGTGCAGCCCTGCGCTGATGCCCTCTGTCCTGTGCAGCATCAGGTGGTTGAGGAGAAGGTTGGTGTTGTTGTTGTTGTTGCTGCTTGTGTGCCTGGTGCTGCTGGTGTTGGGGCTCATCGTGGTCAGATTCTGAGGACCAAGGTGAGACAGTATAAATGGCACCCATGCTGATGGAATAGATGGCAGGTCGAGTAGAAATGACAGAAGCGATCTGTCAGTGGTGAGAGAGGTTCTACCAATGAGGTGACACTGGATGGCAACTTTGCTGGACACACTTGTAGCATGTAGAAAGCTAAATCTGTGCTGACAATGTAGTCAACAACAGCTTCTGCCTGAGGAAAGTGATCAGCTGTGAGGTGGGAGCTTTTATGGTACATTTCATGCTGTCAACTAAACAGCTCGATCAATGGCCACTCAACTCCTGCCTCAGGTTGACTGACGTGGTTCCTGAGCTGCGTGAATCCCATGGTCATGCAGGGAAATTTGAAAGGTAGGCTAAAAAAGGCGCTTAAGTGTCTGACAACCAGCTGATAATGATTTGAATTAGGTCGCCCGCCTCTGCCGTTCGGGTTGCTGCTGCACCGGCAAACGCACGCGAGGGAAAGGCGCGTGGGGGGTGGGATGACGGTGGGTTCCCGACCCGCTCCAACTTATTCCAAATTTCCCACCTGACCCGCCTCCGATTGCACCCGCACGGACCCCACAAAATTCCGGCCATTGTGTTTGGAAATAGAGGGGTAGAAATTGACTGTTTCTGGTGGAAAAATGAGGACTGAAAAGACCAATTTCAGGACGTAATGTTCTAATCTGCGCTTACGTTATAGGAGATGCCATATTGGTAAAGACGGCTTTGCAGCTGCCTAGGACAGGCATTAGGTCCTTTGCATATGTAAATCGCGCCGAAAATGGTTGGTGAGTAGGTGCCAGGCCTGCTCTACTTGGGATTTCCCTGCAGCTGCGAACAAAATGTAAGTACTGTAATTTTTTTTTAAATCAGTCATCATTGCTGTGGAGCTAGGAGGAGCAGGAGAGCTCCCCCTGACTCCACAGCTCTCGTAATCGGCCCTCCATCTGTTTCCACTCCACCCCACTCCCTGGAACTTATCTTTGGGTTGCTGGCCTCGCTGGCAGCGGCCTGATATTTATATCTTAAAATAGATGTGCTGCCTATGGAGATGCAACTTAAATTATTGAAATGATGCCCGAGGCCTGAAGCCCAACTTTGAGCTGGCCTCGTGCCTCCTGGTTGGGGCACACTCTGCCCATGCAATGCCAATTCTGGTCCTGAAGACGGGCCCAGACAAACTGCTACCTAGAGTCATAGAGTTATACAGCACAGAAAGAGGCCCTTGGGCCCATCGTGTCCGCGCCGGCCATCAAGCCCTGTCTATTCTAATCCCATTTTCCAGCACTTGGTCTGTAGCCTTGTATGCTATGGTGTTTCAAGTGCTCATCTGAATGTTGCGAAGGTTCCTGCCTCTACCACCCTTTCAGGCAGTGAGTTCCAGATTCCAACCACCCTCTGGGTGAAAAAGTTTTTCCTCAATCCCCTCTAAACCTCCTGCACTTTACCTTGAATTTATGCCCCCTGGTTATTGACCCCTCTACTAAGGGGAAAAGTTCCTTTCTATCTACCCTATCTATGCCCCTCATAATTTTGTACACCTCAATCAGGTCCCCCCTCAGCCTTCTCTGCTCTAAGGAAAACAACCCCAGCCTGTCCAGTCTCTCTTCATAGCTGGAGCGCTCCAGCCCAGGTAACATCCTGGTGAATCTCCTCTGCACCCTCTCCAAGGCAATCACATCCCTCCTATAGTGTGGTGACCAGAACTGCACACAGTATTCCAGCTGTTGGCCTAACTAATGTTTTGTACAGCTCCATCATAACTTCCCTGCTCTTGCCTTCATTAGCTGAGGCATAGAATATAAGTATCCCATATGCCTTTTTAACCACCTTATCTACCTGTCCTGCTGCCTTCAGGGATCTATGTACATGCACACCAAGGTCCCTCTGATCCTCTGTCCTTCCTAGGATCCTACCATTCATTGTGTATTCCCTTGCCTTGTTTGTCCTCCCAAAATGCATCACCTCACAATTTTCAGGGTTAAATTCCATTTGCCACTGTTCTGCCCATCTAACCAACCCGTCTATATCATCCTGTAGCCTAAGGCTTCCCTTCTCGCTATTTACCACTCCACCAATTTTCGTGTCATCTGCGAACTTACTGATCATACCTCCTACATTCATATCTAAATCATTAATATACACTACTAACAGCAAAGGACCCAGCACCGATCCCTGCGGTATACCACTGGACACAGGCTTCCAGTCACAAAAACAACCTTCGACCATCACCCTCTGCCTCCTGCCACTAAGCCAATTTTGGATCCAATGTGCCAAATTGCCCTGGATCCCATGGGCTCTTAACTTCTTGACCAGTCTCCCATGTGGGACTTTGTCAAAAGCCTTACTGAAGTCCATGTAGACTACATCAACTGCACTACCCTCAGCCACACACCTAGTCACCCCCTCAAAATTCAATCAAATTGGTCAGACATGATCTTCCCGTGACAAAGCCATGCTGACTATTCCTGATTAATCCCTGCCTCTCCAAGTGGAAACTAATTCTGTCCCTCAGAATTTTTTCCAATAATTTCCCTACCACTGATGTTAGGCTCACTGGCCTGTAATTCCCTGGTTTATCCCTACTACCCTTCTTGAACAATGGTACTATGTTAACTGTTCTCCAGTCCTCTGCCACCTCCCCTGTGGCCAGAGAAGTTCTGAAAATTTGTGTCAGAGCCCCTGCAATCTCCTTCCTTGCCTCACACAGCAGCCTGGGATACATCCCGTCAGGGCCTGGGGATTTATCCACTTTTAAGCCCGCTAAAACCGCTAAAACCGCTAGTACCTCCTCCCTCTCAATACTAATTTATTCAAGTATATCACAATCCCCCTGCCTGATTTCTATGCCTACATCACCCTTCTCCATAGTGAACACAGATGCAAAATATTCATTTAAAACTTCGCCTACATCTTCCAGCTCTACACACAGATTGCCACTTTGGTCCCTAATGGGCCCTACTCTTTCCCTGGTTATCCTCTTGCCCTTAATATACTTAGAAAACACCTTGGGATTTTCCTTTATTTTGCACGCCAATGTTTTTTCATGCCCCCTCTTCGCTCTCCTAATTTCTTTTTTAAGTACTCCTCTGCACTTTCTATACTCCTCTAGGGCTTCCACTGTTTTTAGTCCTTTGTATCTGCCAAAAATCTCCTTTTTTTTCCCAAATCCATTCTTGTGTATCCCTTGACATCCAGGGTTCCCTGGGCTTGTTGGTCCCACCCTTGACCTTTACAGGAACATGTTGGCATTGTACTCTCTCTATTTCCTTTCTGAAAGACTCCCACTGCTCTGATGTGGATTTTCCTACAAGTAGCTGATCCCAGTCTACTTTGGCCAGATCCTGCCTTATCATATTAAAATCGGCCTTCCCCCAATTTAGAACCTTTATTTCCGGTCCATCTTTGTCCTTTTCCATGACTACCTTAAATCTCACCGAATTATGGTCACTGTCACCAAAATGCTCTCCTACTGACACATCTACCACTTGCCCGGCTACATTCCCTAGAATTAGGTCCAGTACCGCCCCCTCTCTTGTAGGACTTTCTACATGCTGGCTCAAAAAGCTCTCCTGGATGCACTTTAAGAATTCCGCACCCTCTAAGCCTTTCACACTCTGACTATCCCAGTTAATATTGGGGAAGTTGAAATCCCCTACTATTATTACCCTATTATTTCTACACTTCTCTGAGATTTGCCTACATATCTGTTCCTCTATCTCCCCCTGACTGTTTGGGGGCCTATAGTACACTCCCAGCAAAGTGCTTGCCCCCTTTTTGTTTTTAAGTTCTACCCATATGGCCTCATTAGAGGAACCTGCTAAGATATCATCCCTCCTTACAGCAGTAATTGACTCCTTGATTAATATTGCGACACGCCCTCCTCTTTTACACCCCCCTCTGTCTCACCTGAAGATTCTATACCCTGGAATATTACCTCAGAGTGACTATATCTCACTAAAATTTCCACACACAATCTCTTTTTACTCAGTGCTGGAATAAAACTTCTAGACCCATTGGTCTGTGAATTTTCATTCATTATTTTTTACACTTGTACATATTGTTTGCAGGGAATATTTTTCCCTTTAGTTTTGGTAAGTGTTCTAGTCTCTGAGGATTTCCTCTGTCACAGGATTAAGTTGAGAGCTGGCCACCAGTAGCTGTTCTTACAAATGCCTCCGTTGATTAGGAATGATTTTATAATCTTTCTGATATTGCAGAACTCTTCCTCTAATCTGTGAGAAATGTGTATGCCATACATCAATGGTTCCCACAATAATTGTCAAAGAATCCGAATGTTATCGTTTTGCCATTGTTGGCTCCCCAATGTGACTCTGCACTTTCCTGTGTTATCCCACACTTGGCCAGCAGTCACTGGAAATTGGGATTATCAAACAGATGTGGGATAATCCTCCTTCACTTCATAAATAATACAAAAACTGAAAATATTTTACAATGGGAAGTTTAGAAATGCGTCTGACCCCACAAGAGAATATTATGAGTTAGTTATCTGGAATTTTTGACCTATAAAGTATTTTACTAAATGGAACTGGCTTAAGACAGGGGCCCACACACTAGAGATTTTATTACTTTCTATTCCTTGTCTATGTGCTGCTAAATTTTTGGTGCCACAGCTGTTATACTTTATTGAGTGTTTTATGCGTGTCAGATTTATACTTAATGTATCCTACGTGGTTACTTCATAAGTGTTAAAGGTTACATGCCTTACATTGTTAACAACTGCATACATAAATTATAGTTGGACACCTGGGGGTCATTTTAACTTTCACTGATGGTGGAAAGGGGTGTATAACAGGCGGCCAATCCAATATCACCCGTTTTACTCCATTGCCAAAAGTTATAATTACCCCCTGTAGTTTTCATCTGATAACACTTTGTTACTTCCTTTTAAGTAAAAAGTCTGTAATCGCTATGAAAACCATTTGCATTTCTGAATCAGTATAGAGACACAGTGTACAAAGAATACTCCATTGAATTAGTCAACAAAGGGCTGTTTTATGCTGATAATAATTACTGCATTCTGTTTTACACTGGAATGAGGAACAATAGCTGACTAAAGCAGGATGTACAGTAGGCAATTGTTTTAGAAATAGTAGCTTTCATTGTCTGCTGTTTCACCCAATTGGTAACCTTGCTTTTTTAATCTATGAATGAAGAATGATAAACTTCAGTGAAGGTACAGAAAAGTTTCAAACGTTGAATTTGTTTACTGATTATTACAGCATTATTTGAAGAATTTCTCAAATACGGGAACAGCATTAAAATTAGACTATGAAGTCTTAATATGGCCATCTAGAGGAAGTGGTGAGTGTTTAAGTCACATTCCTAAGTTACATTTTTGATGTGAGAGCTTCCTATCACAGGAACCCACCTGGCTCAGATATTAAGTAATGCCTATGCTGCTGTGTAATTTGCATCATTGGGACTATGACTTTAAAAGTATTGTCTTGTGTGTGTTAGGTACATGTTAAAATGCTTTTGTTACTACAGGAAACTCTTTGGTATCCGGCACCGATGGGACCGGCGTGGTGCCAGTTGATCGAAAGTTCCGGATAACGGAGAGTTATATCTACCGAGGCTATTTTTAACATTAAAAAAATCAAGAAATGTGCAGTATACAGTATTTGGTTACTCACCTACAGAATGTTGTGTTAAATGGATGGTGGAAGATGCTTGATTAAGTACAGTACTGCCAGTTGAGGGTTATCCATAACTCTTTAATTACTTAACAGTAAGTGAGACTCCCGGCAGCGCGGGAGAATCAGACTCCTGTTACTGCAGTGTTCGGACTTCCGACCGCGCCAGGAGGCCGAGTAGTGGCACTTTGGAGAACTACCCCCACTGACTAACTCGCCGTTCGCGGGAGACTCGGACTCAGACTCGGCAACATTGCCGGTTATTTGAGAGGAGTTTTCGGAGTACTCGGCGTTCGCGGGAGACTCGGACTCGGACTCGGCAACATTGCCGGTTATTTGAGAGGAGTTTTCGGAGTATGATTTTTGCCGGTTAAGAGAGAATTCCGGATATTTAGGTGCCGGTTAAACAAGAGTTTCCTGTATTTGTAACTCAATGGTAGCACTCTCGCCTCCGAGTCAGAAGGTTACGGGTTCAAGCCCCACTCCAGAGACTTGAGCATGTTATCTAGGCTGACACTGCAACGCAGTACTGAGGGAGTGCTGCACTGTCCGGGGTGTTGTCTTTCAGATCAGATGTTAAACTGAGGCCTCGTCTGTCCTCTCAGGTGGACATAAAAGATTACACGGCACTATTTGAAGAAGAGCAGGGAGTTCCCCCAGTGTCCTGGCCAATATTTATCCCTCAACCAACATTACAAACAGATCATCTGGTCATTATCGCATTGCTGTTTGTGGGACCTTGCTGTGCACATATCGGCTGCCGTGTTTCCTACATTACAACAATGATTACAATTCAAAAAGTACTTAATTGGTTGTAAAGTGCTTTGGGACGTCCTGAGGTTGTGAAAGGCGCTATATAAAGGCAAGTCTTTCTTTTTTTTTACGTAGGCCAATGCCATGTGGCTTCCTCAAAAAAATAACTATTTTGTCAAAAGTTTTAATCATATTTAATTAAATAATAATTGGACATACATGTCATGTATGTCAATCTGCTGAAACATATTAGCCATTGTGCATGAATGGCAAAAGCAATCATTTCTGATCTTCATTAACATTTTGTATTAGCTATAATTGTCATTAATTCATGAATGATTAATAGTTACTTTTGAATCCTGTGTGAAATATAAATTCATGAATATTATAGTTGACACTTGAAATTGTTTCCAATTCTTTGCCTTTTTTGTGTTAGATTACATAAATTATCAGATTTAGTAAAGGAAGATTTTGTGGTAATTGTACATCAACAAAACACAGGAAAATGCCTTGACTTCCACAAAGCCCTATAAAATACTATAGACTCACTTGTGGAAACACTTTCTATCAATTTTACTGAGTCAATATGATTTAATGGGATTTTTTTTAGCCTTTTCAGAAATATTTAATGATATATGGTATATGTCCTGATAAATGATATATATTCCCTCATATTTTCTGTGGTTAGTTTATGGTAAACAAAATAATAATTCCAAGCTGCCCAAAGCAACAACAACAACTTGCATTTATATAGTGCTTTTAAAGTAGTAAAATGTCCCAAGGCACTTTACAGAAGCAGAATCAGACAAAAATCGATGCCGAGCCAAATAAGGAGATATTAGAAGAGGTGAGTAAAAGCTTGGTCAAAGAGATGGATTTTAAGGCAGGTTTTAAAGGAGGTGAGAAAGGTGGACAGCAGAGAGGTTTAGACAAGGAATTACAGGGCAGAGGGCCTATATGGCTGAAGGCACGGCCATTGATGGTGGGGTGAAAGGACAGGGGATACAGAGTTGGAGGTACACAGAAATAAGAACATAAGAACATAAGAAATAGGAGCAGGAGTAGGTCATTTGGCCTCTCGAGCCTGCTCCGCCATTTAATGAGATCATGGCTGATCTGATCTCGGGCTCAGCTCCATTTCCCTGCCCGCTCCCCATAACCCTTCACTCCCTTATTGTTCAAAAATCTGTCTATCTCCACCTTAATGACCCAGCCTCCACAGTTCTTTGGGGCAGAGAATTCCACAGATTTACGACCCTCTGAGAGAAGAAATTCCTCCTCATCTCAGTTTTAAATGGGCGATCCCTTATTCTGAAACTATGCCCCCGAGTTCTAGATTCCCCCATGACGAGCAACATCTTCTCTGCATCTACCTTGTCGAGCCCCCTCAGTATCTTATATGTTTCAATAAGATCACCTCTCATTCTTCTAAACTCCATTGAGTATAGGCCCAACCTGCTCAACCTTTCTTCATACGTCAACCTCTTCATCTCAGGAATCAACCTTGTGAACCTTCTCTGAACTGCTTCCAATGCAAGTATATCCCTCCTTAAATAAGGAGACCAAAACTGTACGCAGTACTCCAGGTGTGGTCTTACCAATACCCTGTACACAGTTGTAGCAGGACTTCCCTGCTTTTATACTCCAACCCCGTTGCAATAAAGGCCAACATTTCATTTGCCTTCCTGATTACTTGCTGTACCTGCATGCTAACTTTTTGTGTTTCATGCGCAAGGACTCCTAGGTCCCTCTGTATTGCAGCATTTTGTAATCTCTCTCCATTTAAATAATAATTTGCTTTTTTATTTTTCTTACCAAAGTGGATAACCTCACACGTTCCCACATTATACTCCATCTGCCAGATTTTTGCCCACTCACTTAGCCTGTCTATATCCCTTTGCAGATTCTTTGCGTCCTCCACACAATTTGCTTTCCCACCTATCTTTGTATCATCAGCAAATTTGGCTACATTACATTCGGTCCCTTCATCCAAGTCATTAATATAGATTGTAAATAGTTGAGGCCCCAGCACTGATCCCTGTGGCACCCCACTAATTACAGTTTGCCCACCTGAAAATGACCCATTTATCCCGACTCTCTGTTTTCTGTTAGTTAGCCAATCCTCTATCCATGCTAATATATTACCCCAAACCCCGTGAGCTCTTATCTTGTGCAGTAACCTTTTATGTGGCACCTTATCGAATGCCTTCTGGAAATCCAAGTACACCACATCCACTGGTTCCCCTTTATCCACCCTGCTCGTTACATCCTCAAAGAATTCCAGCAAATTTGTCAAACATGATTTCTCGGTGGGTTGTAGGGCTGGAGTTTACAGAGCTAGGGAGGGGCGAGGCCATGAAGGGATTTCAATATGAGATAAGAAGTTTAAATTTGGGACCGTTGAGTGGGACTTGGTGCAGGATAGGATATGGGCAGCAGAGTTTTGGATAAGCTGAAGTTTATGGAGGCTGGATGGTGGGATGCCAGCAAGGAGAGCATTGCAAATTCAAGTCTGGATTTGTAAAAGGCAAGGATAAAGGTTTCATAGCTGATGGGCTGAGGCAGGGGTGGAGATGGGTGACATTGCAGAGTTCGAAGTAGGCAGTCTTTGTGATGCAAAAGATACGGTGGCGAGCAATGCTGCCGGTAAGGTGCGCAGCCGCATGGCCACGCAGTAATCTCAAAGGTCCCGCGTAGACCGCTCATCAGCTGTTCCATTGTATGCCGCGCATGCGCAGAAATTTAAAGGGGCCGCGCATTAAAAGAAACCGGCCACGCAAAACAAAGCACAGTTTACAGGGAACATTGGTGGCGAGGGTTGAAGACGATGACTTTGGGCTTCGCAAAAGAAACTTATTAACAAATATTATTGCTAAGACTTTATCACTAAATTAACTTTGTGTACATACAAACAATTAGTTTGATTTTATTACTGCATGTTTGTCTCTCTTACCACTGTTATCAAAGTGACCATCAAGCTGCCAGGTTAAAAGTTAAAGAATTGATGAAGTAAACAAGCTAAGTTACTGCCTTATGGAGAGGAGTAACTTTGTTTAGATTCTATGCTCTGATTAAAAGGTTTTATCTGTTTACTGGGACCTTGATTCCATCTCTCTACTATTCATTGTAGGTTAATAGCCTTGAGGAAGTTTTCGTGATGTGAGTGTCTCAATTAACCTCTCATTAAATGCAGTTTTTACAGACGCTTGGCACTAAACAAAATGAATAAATTATGGCGAAGTGAGAGAATTGTTGTTCTTTCATCACATATTAATTGAACAGCAGCAAAAGTGCCGGAAAACTTTTATCATCTCCTTTGCATTTTGTGTATCATGAGCTGCCGAGCTCTGTGATGTGCTGATGGAAATGAAAGAACATCCCACTGAAGAACAAAACAAACTCTTATAACAGTACCGGTATGAAAAGAATACTGGCATTTCATGGAAGTAATCCTCTGGTATGATTCAAAAAGAAAACTGGTTCCTGATGGAATGCACGTTTTATTTGTGAATAAGTTAAAAATGGGATTTTTGTTTTGCAGAATAGTATATATTTTACTACAGTAAACAGGTGGGTTTGCTTGAGACTGCAGTTATATTGTAAATGGGTGTTTATGAGGTAGTTGATGTAGGAGAATGTGTGTAAAGTGATTATATGTACACCTGTATCTGTTTATTTGAATAGCTTGTACAAGTGTGTGCTGTGTTATTTGAAAGTGAGACTGGTGCTGATTTACTTTAATGTGAGTTATGGCCCATGTATCAATGTGTTAAAACACTTACCAAAATATGATAAAGATCAAACTCAGATGGATATATTAAAATCAACACAGAAATAGAATAAAAATGACCACACATTAAATATTCTGAATGGAAAATGGGGAGCAGGGGTTCAAGATTCTGAAGTTACTGCTTGTCCTTTGTGTAAATGTTTCCCCAAACACCATTACTGTTAACTACACATTCTTCCCTGATCCACCCTAGGACATGCACTTTAGCAAGAAAACTGACTGGAATCCCGCTATGTGTGTTCATGTTACCACATGCTTCCTGCTGACAGCAGTTCGGTTCTGTTGATGGTGATGCTGTTTTTTCTGTTAATACTGTAAAATCACATTTTCTGCAGGAAATAAAACCAAACCATAGTACATTACCATGATGTCTGAACTGTTAATAAAGCTGATTATTAGGGCTGTACCTGATTTAAAATAAGGCAATTATTTATGTCCTGCATTTTTGTTAAATACTAGATCACACTTAAAATGGGCTTTAATATTTGCTATGTTATTTCATATTTAGTTATTAATTGGTGATATATTTTCTACTGAATAGTAATTATCTTGTACACTTTTTCCATCGTGCTTAAAACTTTACCTATTTATTGTACTTGCCTCTCTATACTGCCACCTGCCTGAATCTTGTAAAAGTAAGCCTCATACCAAGAGTGCCACTCCGGAACTGAGAAAGGTGCCAATAACTGCAATCGAGGAATTGACTTTAAGTTGTTTAAAGCAATAATGACTGTATAAGGGCATTAATCATTTTAACTAACTGAAACAGGCTTCCCAGCTCAGTGATGGGAAAACACTTGTAAAACTTCATTCTCTGTCACATCCCACTTCCCCAAAAATACTACCAGATTCCAACCCTCTTACACTAACACAAACTGGCCCTCTCAATAGTTCCACATGTTAGCAGTATTTTGCACCTCATTACTATCTCTCTCCTCACACATCCTGTGATACCCCTATCAATTATCCCATTGCCCCACATCAAAGCACCCCATCCCAATGCTTCCAGAGCCTAGCACCCAGTCTGCGGTTCCCAAACCCCATTATACACCTCCTATTGCTCCCAAATCCCTGAGTTACCACTTCCAGTGTTCCCCAAAACCACATCTGGCTTCCAATATTCCCATTCTGTAGGAATCCTCTCCCAGCACTCCAAAATCCAGAAAACCCCTTCCCCAGTGCTTCCACACCTCAAGACCAGCCTTCCACCAGTGCCGCACCCCACTACATCATCCACCACTCCCCAACACAGCCGCATCACAACCTCCTTCCATTTCTCCCACAATCCACAACCCCTCTCCCATTGCTCCCAGACCCCTGAATCGCCAATAACCATAGAACAGAACAAGATGCACTGCAGCAACTCGCCGAGGCTTCTTCGGCAGCACCTCCCAAACCCGCGACCTCTTCCACCTAGAAGGACAAGGGCAGCAGGCGCATGGGAACACCACCACCTCCAAGTTCCCCTCCAAGTCACACACCATCCTGACTTAGAAGTATATCGCCGATCCTTCATCGTCGCTGGGTCAAAATCCTGGAACTCCCTCCCTAACAGCACTGTGGGAGTACGTTCACCAAACGGACTGCAGCAGTTCAAGAAGGCGGCTCACGGCCACCTTCTCAAGGGCAACTAGGGATGGGCAATAAATGCTGGCCTTGCCAGCGATGCCCAGGTCCCATAAGCGAATAACAAAAAGCAGAACATTATACCTGGTGACAGTTTGCTACAAGTGTTCTTTCACTTGTGAGACATGCTTTTATAACTCACGTGTGCCATTGTGGGTCTTTTTATACTCCAAAGCTGGCACAACAAACTAATTGTTGAGCATATACAAGCAATGTTTCAAAGATTAAATCGTATCACAGCAGCAACCAAAGTTGGAAAACAGAAGTAGACTTGTCTAAAAGTATTTTCACGTACACACCATCCTTATTGCAATATACCCTGTGAGAGGAGCATTTTCATGTTATAATACATTGTGTGTTTTAGTCAACTGCTGTCTTATGAAACAGCAAATGGGTTGTAGTTGAAGTATTTTCATTTTTTTACAAAACTGAGAACCTTTTGCTAAGATTAGTGTGTGCACTCTTTATAAAAGTATACTTTTTTTTAACAAATGTAACATTAAAGTGAAACCTGTGAATAGTTCAAGTTAACCACCTTTCACAATATAGTCCCCAGAATTTGTGAAAGGAGCTGGGGGAATGAATACAGTTGGTTCTGTAGTTAATAACAAGTACCTAAGACTTCAAGATTAGCACTCCCACAAAAAGTCTTAGGTACTTGTTATTAACTACAGAACCAACTGTATTCATTCCCCCAGCTCCTTTCACAAATTCTGGGGACTATATTGTGATGAAGCATAGACACTTATGAACTTTGATTAAAATTTTCGGAAGAGTTTTGAAGTTATTAACCAGCTCGTGATCACAGCAACATAACTAAATGCTCTTGCTGCCACCAGTATTTGAAATTACACATTAAAACAATCCATACACCATACAATTGGAACAACAAGGGTAAAGGAAAGGATTTCACATACACAAAAAATTCTCATGTAAAAACATGATGCTAATGGACTAAAATATTCCAGGTTCAATTCCCAGCTGTGCAGAGTTAGCTAATCTTAGCTGGAACAGCGATAAGCGCATAGCAATTGGCACAACTGCCCCGGGCAAGGAAAGAGAAAAATCAATCAGGACTTTTGCTCTTCGTAGCTGTCCAGTGACTGACTCCTGCTGGAAGTATGCTTGCTGGGTGAGATGAGGATTGATCTTGAATATAATGGCACATTAAATCTGTTGTCCTTACCCGGTTTGGCCTATATGTGACTTCACTCCCACACCAACGTGGTTGACTCTTAACTGCCCTCTGAAGTGGCCTAGCAAGTCACTCAGCTGTAGTAGGGATGGGCAATAAATGCCAGCCTTGCCAGCGACGCCCACATCCCGAGAATTAATAAATAAAATGGCTTGCTGACCAATGCTGTGTAGGCTCACACACACAAAGAACGGCCACTTGGGCAAGGGGTTGGGGGGATTGAGGGGGTTGAGGGGGTTGGGAGGATTGAGGGGGTTGGGGGGGTTGGGGGGATTGAGGGGGTTGGGGGGATTGAGGGGGTTGGGGGGGTTGGGAGCATTGAGGGGGTTGGGGGGATTGAGGGGGTTGGGGGGATTGAGGGGGTTGGGGGGGTTGAGGGGGTTGGGGGGATTGAGGGGGTTGGGGGGGTTGGGAGGATTGAGGGGGTTGAGGGGGTTGGGGGGGTTGGGGGGATTGAGGGGGTTGGGGGGGTTGGGAGGATTGAGGGGGTTGGGGGGATTGAGGGGGTTGGGGGGATTGAGGGGGTTGGGGGATTGAGGGGGTTGAGGGGGTTGGGAGGATTGAGGGGGTTGGGGGGGTTGAGGGGGTTGGGGGGATTGGGAGGATTGAGGGGGTTGGGGGGATTGGGAGGATTGAGGGGGTTGGGGGGGTTGGGAGGGCACTGTTGGCAGGAGAGGAGGTGAAAGTCGGCAAAAGAAAGAATGATGCTACATCCTACAAGGAACAAATGTCATATTTATCCTGGCTTTGATAATGAATGTAAAGGTGTGTACTAATTGGCGTAATGTAGATTAGGATTTGTATCTGGACACAAACTATGACCAGCTAATCTCAGAAAATATTGATTGCAGCAGTTAACTTTCAAGGTCAAATGCAGTGAAGTGTCTCGGGTCAAATTACTCTATAAAGAAGTGAGACTGAGGTTTCCAATGAAATGATGGCCCAAAATTTCCTGTATCAAATTTACGCTTAAATTTAGGTTAGCTTCTACGCCAATCTTGCAGACGGGAACTTACATCAAGATTTCCTGCGGAGCTCATTTGTCTATGCTGAAAAGTGAAAACCAGCATAAAACAATTGCCTAAATGCAGCGCCACCAATTGTTGCCCATTTGTGTTACAACTGTAGATATAAAGTACTTGATAAGCTATTTTTAAAATGGTGTATTTTCCTCAGAAAAAGCTTACTGATTGTGTCTGTATTGCTGTTTAGTGGACTATTTCAGTGTAAAACCGGCATAAATCAGTTACATACTAATTTCTTTGGAAAAAATTGGTGCAGTGCCGCTCTTACGTGACAGTTACACTGAAACTTTGCCCAGGAAATTCCAGGCTAAGACTACTGAAAAAAGAACATTCACACAGTTTAATATTAGCCGCTATTGGCCACTGGATGGTGCTGTGGTTTAGTGGCAAATCATAGAAATTACAGCATAGAAGGAGCTTTTTGAGTCTATCAGATACTAACTCTTGAATTGAAACATCAATTGTCTTTGAAATTATGTTACGTTCTTTCATTCTTCTAGTGATAATCTTGAGTCTAGGCTCTCTTCTTACCGATTCCCTAACCATTCTTTCACTGTTTAGCCTCTCAAAACATTTCATAAACTTGGAAACCTCTTAGATCCCGCTTAACATTCTCCGTTCCAGTGAAAGAAGCCCCAATTTTTAAACCAGTCTTTGTAAATATTACATAATTCCTGGTGTCATTCTAATGAATGACCACTATTCTTTTTCATAGCGTTAATATCCTCAGAGCCCCGCCCCCAACCCACACTCCTCCTTAAAATCCAGCCCCATGTCATTACTGTAGATTAGGAACAGTAGGTTCCCATCAGTATCCACTGCCACTCCCCCATCAGGTACCTGCTAAACCTATATAAAACACTAGTTCGGCCCCAGCTGGAGTATTGTGTCCAATTCAAGACACCACACTTTAGGAAGGACATGAAGGCTTTGGAGAGGGTACAGAAGAGATTTACTAGGATGGTTCCAGAAATTAGAGATTACAGTTACGTGGATAGACTGGAGAAGCTGGGGTTGTTCTCCTTAGAGCAGAGAAGGCTAAGAGGAGATTTGATCGAGGTGTTTAAATTCGTGAAGGGTTTAGATAGAGTAAATAAAGAGAAACTGTTTCCAATGGCTGAAGGGTCGATAACCAAAGCCACAGATTTAAGGTAATTGGCAAAAGAACCATAAGCAACATGAGAAAAAGTTTTTTTATGCAACGAGTGGATAGGATTTGGAATGCACTGCCTGATCGGGTGGTGGACGGAGATTCAATAGTAGCCTTCAAAAGAGAATTGGATAAATACTTGGAGAAAAAATTGCAGGGATATGGGGAAAAAGCGAGAGGAGTGGGATTAACTGGATTGCTCTTTGAAAGAGCCGGTGCAGACTCGATGGGCCGAATGGCCTCTTTCTGTGCTGTACTATTTTATGATCCTATCTTGTGGTTTTGTGAATATTCTTTGAATGAAACAAATGATTCCTTACTGCAACTTACTGTCCATCCTGCAGGTGGCTCTCTGTCTCTATCACCTCAGCACTTATAGGTTCTTTCTCCTCTTTTGAAAGTAAAATGTTTAGGAGAAGAAATGAATTCAGTGTATGAGGTTTTACTGACCAAACTGTATATGGTGTGCGTATATGAATTACATTATGTAGAGATACCCAAACCAAATACTCAGTGCTTTCTTTCTTTACGTATCTTAGTCTTCTAATACATTCAAATAATGTTATCATGGAACAATGTCATGACCACAATCTTATACTGAAAAAACCCACAATATATGTTAATAAAATTACAAGGAAAGTTATTTAAATACAAAAATATTTTAAAGTGTGCTGTTTAGTAATTAGAAAGGTTTTTGATCATTGAAAATATAAGAAACCTCTTAAGTTGTCCCTCAAAATTCATAATTTGTAGGTTAATATGATACATGTTAATGATAGACTCAACTCCTTAAATTACGCTGTCAAATGGGTAAGAATGCTCTACCCAACATTTATATGTTTTGCATTTTTCAGTTTAAGTAAATGAATCAACAGAATTGCTGTCTCTTTAATGAAATGGAAAAGTACGATGAACTGGCATTCTACAACACCAGGAGAATAAAAGATAGCCTGGATCTCAGAGAGGCCATTAAGTGGTAGAGCTGGGTCACACATAACTTTTCTGCTTAATTAGGGTAAAAATGGAGACTGAGTGAGTAGTTTTTCTTACTCATTCAGACTACATCTGAATCCATTTTCTCTCTCTGCCCCCAGCTGTGGCACTTCATTCACCTTGTATAGGATATGAACCAATAGCCTGCAGAGGTCCTAGTCTTGTGAAACTGCTCAAGTCCTTTCTGAATCATAGGAGGAAACTTGTTGAAGCAGAACAGGACGCTGCATCACATCGTCACTGTTTTAATCAAAGACCACAGACTTTATTGTCTGTAATTCTGTTTTTTTATCCTCACTTCATGCTGGGCTTTGCTCATCAATATTAATTGTGTTCTGCCAATTGAACAACAAAGAGAATTCAACTTGCTTTCTGATATTTAATGTGATTGTGAAGTGATTTAAATGAAATAAAATCAACCTTCACCTGAACTAATGGTAACTTTAAGCACTGCAATCATTAAGCAGTAAAATTAAAGACACTTCCAATTAGCAGAGAGTAAGAAATATCCATCTTTTAAGATCCAAGTGTGTTGATAACTCATTTTGTAAGTCAAGATACTGCATAATTGGGGGTAGCATTTTTTTTAAATAGTCAATGTTAGCACATTTTAAATGGATAAAATAAAAAAATGCATCTTTTAATAGCCCTTCTAAATAAATAAGATCTTAGTAAAGTTAGCACAACAGATGTGATGGCTAGTCCTTTAAGGGTTAAGTAGTGCTATCATCTACAAAGTTCAAAGTGCCACAAAAACATGGTGGAGAGACTGAGTTTTGTTCAAGAAATGTTTTGTGTGTCACATTTCTGATACCTCACAATTGACTCAAGTCGACCAACAAAAGGATCTTGCAGCTTTAAATCTTTTGGAAAGAGGTTATAGGACAGCTTTCAGTTAAATAATTCATTTGTTTTTCTTTTCAAGAAGGTGTTGAGCAAAAATAAAACTGTTGTTCTTTGTTCCATGGAAGTTGTTCATTCTTCATTTAAATTCATAGCACCAGCTCACTCCCCAGCCAATGCATCAGCACATATTGAATGTATTTTGCAAATAGTTACTGAAATCTCTTAATTACTGAAAGAACTTCTACCTGAATACCTACAAAAAATAAATGATTGCAAGATTATAGAGCTAAATATCAGCAGCAGAAAGGTTAGTATGCAGGCCCCTCAACTTTCAAAATCCATTTAAGGGACGCAATGCCAGAGGTGATGTTGCACAAACTGCACTCCTGCTCCTCCAGGCCCTACAAGGAAAGCTTAGTCATCCCTTGCCAGAGACACAGACTCCCTCCCCTTTAGGAATGTGAAACACCCACGAGACAGCCTCGGAAGCTGATCTGGTCACCTACCTTGTGTCAGCGGGCGGTCTCCGGGCCACGCGATTTTTCCATCCCTTCCCACCCATTCCTGGTGGGAATTCGGCCGGAGGAAGTTAAATGAGACCTGGGAGTTAAAATAGTCTGGACGTCATTTCTCGAGAAGCGGGTGAGTCCAACTCACCTCACTTTCCACCATTATAGACCGGTAAGCCTGACATCGGTAGTGGGGAAAATGTTAGAGTCCACTATAAAAGATGTAATAGCAGAGCACTTGGAAAACAGTGACAGGATCAGACAAAGTCAACATGGATTTACAAAAGGTAAATCATGCTTGACTAATCTACTGGAATTTTTTGAGGATGTAACTGGTAGAATAGATAAGGGAGAACCAGTGGATGTGGTGTATTTGGACTTTCAGAAGGCTTTCGATAAGGTCCCGCATAAGAGATTAGCGTGCAAAGTTAAAGCACATGGGATTGGAGGTAAGGTACTGACTTGGATAGAGAACTGGTTGGCAGACAGGAAGCAAAGAGTTGGAATAAACGGGTCTTTTTCTGATTGGCAGGCAGTGACTAGTGGGGTACTGCAGGGATCGGTGCTAGGACCCCAGTTATTCACAATATATATTAATGATCTAGACGAGGGAACTAGATGTAATATCTCCAAGTTTGCAGACGACACAAAGCTGGGTGGGTGTGTGTGTTGTGAGGAGGATGCAGAGAAACTCCAGTATGATTTGGACAAGTTGGATGATTGGGAAGATGCATGGCAGATGCAGTATAATGTGGATAAATGCGAGGTTATCCACTTTGGTGGCAAAAACAGGAAGGCAGATTATTATCTGAACGGCAATAGATTGGGAAAAGGGGAAGTGCAATGAGACCTGGGAGTCCTTGTGCACCAGTCGTTGAAGGTAAGCATGCAGGTGCAGCAGGCGGTTAAGAAGGCAAATGGTATGTTGGCCTTCATAGCGAGAGGATTCGAGTACAGGAGCAAAGATGTCTTGCTGCAGTTGTACAGGGCCTTGGTGAGACCATACCTTGAGTATTGTGTGCAGTTTTGGTCGCCTTATCTGAGGAAGGATGTTCTTACCATGGAGGGAGTGCAGCGAAGATTCACCAGACTGATACCTGGGATGGCAAGAATGACGTGTGAAGAGAGATTGGGACGATTGGGCTTGTATTCGCTAGAGTTTAGAAGAATGAGAGGGGATCTCATTGAAACTTATAAAATTCTAACAGGACTAGACAGACTAGATGCAGGAAGGATGTTCCCGATGGCGGGGGAGTCCAGAACCAGGGGTCACAGTCTAAGGATAAGGGGTAAGCCATTTAGGACTGAGATGAGGAGGAATTTCTTCACCCAGAGAGTGGTGAACCTGTGGAATTCTCTACCACAGAAGGCAGTTGAGGCCAATTCATTAACTATATTCAAGAAGGAGTTAGATATATTTCTTAAGGCTAAAGGGATCAAGGGATATGGGGAGAAAGCAGGGACAGGGTACTGAATTTGGATGATCAGCCATGATCTCATTAAATGGCGGAGCAGGCTCGAGGGGCCGAATGGCCTACTCCTGCTCCTATCTTCTATGTTTCTATGCCCAAACTCGGCCAGAGTTAAAATCGGGGCCATTGTTTTAGGCACTTTTTTTAACCACAGCCGAATGCAACTTAAAACTAGACTGTGTTGGGATGTTGGACGATTAGGAAAATACGAGGATATTCGAGAAAATCAATTGAGATCTCTATACTCTTGAATATAAGATGAGAACTATTTTTGAAATGCAAGGAACATTTAGAGCAAAAACAAAATATTTTATTAAAATGATAGTGCAAGTTTCTAAATCAAATCTATTTTATGACACCACCATTTAAAACCTTTTATTTGCTACCACAACTATGTAAAATAGTGTCTTATTTTTCAGTAAAACCCTGTCTCATTAGCTGACCTTATTGTAACCCGAGTCTAGTGTCATAATCTTGTAAAATGCTCTTTCTTCCGATCACACCTTAAACATGTTTTTTATATGTTTGCTTAGCCTTTTGGCTATTGAAAGAACAAGCCTGCCCAACATTCCTTTTATAAATCGCAGTATTCTCAAAGAATTCAAGGTGTTTGAGTAGAATGTCACTAACAGTGCTTAGGCGATGCTAAACACAATCATCCTGCTTTTAATAGTTTTTTTGTGATATTGCAGACAAAGTTTGGAAGACATCCACATGATATACACACCAAAGTGAATACACGACCTGCACTACACAACTTGACATAGTCATGTCAAAGGCCCATTGATGCACCTGTCACTGCCTCCTTATGAGGAACAACCCCAACAGTTGCATCCTCTTCTCCCAACAACCTTCCTGGTCAGCATGCCCGCTGGGGGCTAACCTTGCCAACCCGGCCCGTCCTGTCCCGCTCACTCCGCCCACCATTACCCCCTTGGACTCTGTCAGTGGATCAACAATCACCTCCCCTCCACTTTCAAACCCTGATACAGGCAGGGACAGCGGCTGCAGGGAGGATTCAAACCCCAGGATCCGGCAGTGACAAAAAGGAATCCAGTAACAATCCATCAATCATCACAGCCTTCAGATCAGATACGGTACGTATTTTGAACATTTGAAAGTGTGATGTCAGGCTGTGACCCGTGTTTTCAGGTGTAAAAGGGCTTGGTACATTGAAGGCTGTCTGTAATTCGTAATTTGCGAGTGTCCATGGTTTCAGAGTGCCTCTTGTATCTTTTACAATGTAAGTTTTTTGGGACTGTCAGTAAGCGTCTGTTTTTTGCAGGCATCTGTTTTATGGGCGTGTCCATTTATACAGGTTTCACTGTACTTCATCAGCTATGAAATGCTTTAGGATGTCATGAGGTCATGAATGCCGCTATATAATTGCAATTTCTTTCTTTTCATCTTTCTATGTCTATGATTAGCAATGGTAAGAAAAACTTGGTTGTGATAATGAGAGATATGAATGCTGATAAAATCTGAATTGGAAACCGTAGAAACAGCAAAAAATGAGAAACTCTGTGCATGGTTATGTATAAAGACAGAGCTGAAAGTATGTTTAAAACTTTAACATACTAAAGTTTAGATGATTTTCTTAAACTGCATGAAATTATGTCACACCATTTTCTCAACTACATTATAGCCTTGTAACACACTCCTGGATATGTGTTGTTCTCTAGTTTGTACATTATGTTTGTATTCACTTATAGAGTATACATGGACCAGATCACAGTATAGAAGGTTTGTTCTTTGTCATGGGGGAGTGACTCGCTATTTAAAGTTAAGGTGAGGGGACATGAGGGGCAGATGGAACCTGCTTTTGCAGTGAAAGACTTTTTTATGCTATTTATGATAATCAGTGGGAATGTTCCTCATGCATTTCGGATGATTCGGTAATGAGGTTGCACAGAATGTGCCCACATTGTTCCACAGAGACCATTAAAACTCCCACTTGCAACATTAGCAGCCCCTCTCTTTATATAGAGGCCTTGGAAAGTTTAAAGCAACAATAAAAAGAAGGTATCGTTGGACAGAGCAGAACGCCTTTGTGCTGCACCCAATTTATGTTGGTTTAACATCATTTGTAATGTTGGGGGGAGGGTTGTGCTTTATTCAGATTAAATATATTTAAAGCCGTAGAAAATGTGAGCATTACTTGAAAAGCTACACTGGTCTGTGACTTGTCCATTTGTGCATTCAACTGAATTAAAGCATATCCCTCTTCAGGCTATCGAGATTGTATTCAGAAGTGTCAGATGTCAAATCCATGCACACAACATGCACTAGCCTTCTCAGAACATTCTGCACAGTTATGTTACAATGCTGCAGATGTCTTCATATAGAAAGACACTTTTGATTTAATTGCCCTATTGTTAGTGCAGATCAGTATTGCCATCCTTTTGTGAATTTCTTGAGCTATGCTAGTTGTGAAACTTATATATGTTCACAAAGCGAACCCGTCTAGCTGTGTTTTTGTACAATTCATATGTGCACAATGCCCACCATTTCACAAGAAACTCAGTTTAAAATAGAATTATTTTTGTAGTATTACTGAAGCATTCTTAATATTCCTTTCAAATATCCTGTAATGTTACAGCGATGTTGGATAGATTTGTTTTTGTTCCTCCTTAAAGCCCCTCATGCAACCTCAACGATCTCAGTTTCTGCACCCTTAGTGTACATTGCAAATCAGTGTCCTCAGCACCGCAATCTGCACCATTTTTAATTAACTGATAATTTTCTTGTAACACCCTTAACTAAATGATTCTGTTGTCTTTTTGTTTAGCAGGATTCCTTAATTCCGACATTCATTTTAATTATTAACAGATCTCTAGTTAGGAGAGATTTTCTTAAAATTTTAAGCAACTACATGGCTTCATCTAATTGTTATATTTGATTTGCAATGGGAAAGTTGCATACAAAACATGATTCAGATTAGTTTGTCCAAACTTTGTTTTGCAACATTCTATAAACATATTTTCATATTTTTCATATAATTTTTGAACTTTTAGTTAGGTGGCTTGTAGAAATTCGGATTGGAATGTTAACACAACCAATGAGTAATACGTTTTAATAATATGCCCCAAATAACTATCACGTTATCTCCTAATCCATTCTCAGCAATTGCTCTTTGGATTTCAGCAGTAGATTCTTTCTGGAGAGATTTGATAACTTGTTTAACTTCCTTGTACCAGCTAGCAGCTTAAGAGGTAATGTTAACCTATTTAAATACAACAAAAATATAATTGAAATGATCAGCTATCCCCATGTTTTATACAGAATGATGCCATTGTTAAGGGAATATCATTGCTTCTGGAAACTAGCAATATAAAGCTTTCTTTATGGTTTTGTGAACACAGGAAACAATGCATGTTGTGTGTCAAAAAGCCGTTGTGTCACAAAACTAAATTGTGTTGCTAAAAATGTGATGTCATCAGGATGTACACTCTGTCCCTTGTCCTTGCATAAAACAGCAGCACTCCCCTTTCAATATCTATACTAAATAGTTAAATAGTAAGCACGACTTTTAGCAGTAAAATTGAAAATAGCTAAATGTGCCTGATGTGCATGTCTGGGTCTTATTGCAGGGGTTTAGAGGTGTTTAATATGATTTTGATCTAATGGGGAACAAACAAATTAGTAGTTTCTTGGCAATGTTCCTTAAAGTTTCCTCAAGACACTGGTAGGATAATAGTCTAATTACCAGATATAATTTGTCATCTCCTGAGGAGAGGTTAAGGGCTAAGAGCACAGATTCCTTTGAGCTGGCTCTCTGCCACTGTGTCATCTGTCCAGGACTAATCAAGTTATCATATCAACAAATCTCCCTCAGTCACAGACTTCAGTGTCTGGCCTTTGAGAAAAATTTGATGGCTGCAGCGCAGACAAATTTCTAGCAGCAGGATGTTGGAGCTTTCCCGCCTGGCTGTATGAAAAGTACCTGTAACCTCCGCACAACCTCTCCTCTCCCTCACGCTGAGAGTTCACTTCATGTGAGTCTCCTGCTGTTCAGTGCAATCAGTCAGCAGCCTCTGATTAGGCCAGAGCTACAGTGTGAGGGGGTTGTTCCTATTCACCATCAGATACACAATGCAGATAAGAAACGCTGCAACTATCTGCTTATAAAACCTAGTTTTCTGGCATTGCATCTCATGGATGAGAAGCTAAACTTAGAGGACTTGAAATAAAGATTATAAACATGAAATTTTATCGAAGCTTTCTCTGAGTGATAAATCAAATGTACATGTAAGTGCTTTTCTCTCCTAAGATACTGTGAAGCATTGATACTCTTACTTTAAACATTGATTACATCAGAGCCCCATGAGTAGCAATAATGGCATTTTGGACACAAACTAAAAGCATTGCAGAGTGCAAAAACCACAAGAAAGAATAAAGGGCATTTCTCTAACACACTACAAGACTTCACATTTTAATACCAGCGCTGCAGAAACTGCTAATTACAACTTTCTACCCTGGGGCCTTTTTCAAAGCTTCTGCAGGCCAGAGGCTCGACTCTAATCGGGTTAAGCTGTCATAAATTGGCATATCCCATTGAAATTAAATGAGAAGTGCCAATTTAAGACAACTGAATTCTAATTAGAAATGGAGCCTCAATACTGACAGCTATTTACATTATCTGTTAGTTCTCTATTGTGTCAATGCCAAAATTCGTTGAGAATACACTTGGGTATCGAGTATCATAAAGGAGGGTGGATGTACTGGGTGTCATTAAGAAGCGCTCATGTATAACCAAAGTTATATTTTTTCTGTCAATTCCCACCTACACATGCAATCATCAAAAGAGAGGAAAATCAAATGTGAGTTACTGTTCTTTCTACTTAAGACAATTTGGCATTGCTGAACTGGAAAGAGCAAAACGTTATTTTTATTAGCACTGTGCATACCCATAACTCCAATTCCAAGACCAACAAATATTCATTCCTATTGCAAAAAGACAGCACAGAAGGAGTGAAAGAATTTAGAAAAATATAAGCTTCTGTGTTATTACTTCACTGAATACATTCATAGCAAATAACAAAACATCGTTATTTAGATCTTTTAGTTTACCAAATGAACGCTTAAATATTTCTTTGAAGAACGGAACACTTAGAAAACTGCACTTTATAATAAAATGAATACAAATGTTTGAAAAAAGAACGTAAGTTACTTTTCAAATACTTTCCCTGTGATTAGTTTTAGGCGCAGAATTCCTGAACAACAGAAGAGAGCCAAAGATTATTTTTCGAGCTGGAAGATTGTGGATTTTGGTACAATACTTTGGAGTTCGATGACACAGCGGAGAGCGGACATTTCTGCAGATTGCTTTCCATTAAATTATTTTTTTCTTGAGAATCTCCTGGCAGGCATGACAAAAGCCCAGGTATGGAATCTCTGCTGGAGACTGACCTTTCACATCTGCGACGAATACACTGCGAGTAAGCAGCACAATGGAACTCAAAGTTGGTCAGTGCACTGACCCTGGCTGCCAAAGCTACCTGCTGCTCTCTTCAGAGCTGCAAAAAGCACGGCTTTCAAAATGATGAAAAAACTCTTGGATAATAAAGAAGTAACAAATGTTAATAAAAGCCAATAGGAACCATCTTAAACCATTGAAAATAATGTCAACATCTGTGGGCCTTTTACTCAAACAGGCAGAAGCTGATGAATAAACTCTTGAAAAGGCATTCAGTACAAAGATATTTGAACACTACAGTTTTTTTTGTATTTCTCAATGCAGATTTTGATTGCAGTGCACTTGTTTCTCTTTGATGTCTTTGAATCAATACCGATGTTCAGCTTCATCCTTATTATGAAACTCGAGTATGAATCAGAGTGCAAGAGTAACTTTAGTCTTAAGTTTAACGCAAGGTGAATGATTTTAGCAACAAACACATGACTTCACACACACAGTCAATGGGAGAAGTAATTCTATTCTCTTGCAATAATCTGTGATCGGAAACTATTTTTATCATGGTTTTAAGGGTTTCAGATAACATCAATTTGTAATCCTCTTAACTTTACTTGGAATTACACATTTTGGAAAATTGTAAAAGCAGAAAGATAAAAAGGGCTGAAATAGCTATACATAACATCTGAAATGTTTGGGATTAAAAGGCAGCCTCTGTTCTGAATTAATTTTGGTTAAACTACCAGATGATCTCTGTTAAACATTACAGAACTTTACTTTGCGTGTATAAAATATATGTATCGTAGCAACTTTAACATATATACTGAGATAGTTTAGAAGTTTCTATATGAATGCTTAGGAGGTTTTTCCATTAAGTTACTGATTCACCTTCCTGAATTCTAGTAATTCTATTAACCCTGTTCTCATGTCAACATAGGGACCATTCACTTGCAGTAACAGAAATTTAAAGTGACCAGCACATTTCAATTTTTTAATCATTTTTAAAAAATATAGACCATTGTGATGAGCTCCTATTCATCACAATCACCACTACCAAATATTTTTTCTGTGCAACATTTGATGTGATGCAGAACGTAGTGGCAGATCTCCTAAGCAGGCACATATGTACATCCTCATGATTGGATTTTCCATTGGGTTGTACTTGCATTAATCTTCATAGCATTATGGACATGTCGATCTAATAGCCAGTTAATAATGTGTGAATAATTTGCTTCGTTTAATTAGAAATAAGATTTTGTCCTTTGATTAAGATCAAATGGGTAAGTATCCTTGATTGATGTAACAGCATTCATCTTTGAGAAAGAAATGAATTGGTTGATTATGTAAGTGACACAATCATGCAACATGTTCTTCCGCAATATTTTGCTATTCTATGCCATCAGTCTCTCCACTACCAATTGTGTATATGCATGTTGCATTATAAGTTGTATTTGAAAAACAATACTTAAGAAGAAGCGAACAATAGGGTCAGTTTTGACACCAAATAGGTTCAAAACTGGAGTTTGTAAAAGGATGCCGTTCATTCAAGAGGTCATTCTTTGAATCATTCTAAAAGACTCAGAAACAGGCCTGTTTATGGGGTAAATGAAGATTTGAGCAAGAGAAGGTGAAACTGTTCATTCCATCCCCTTTCCCATCTACTTGCTCATGCTGCACCTGATGGTGCAAAGCTTTGGTCTCCTTTCAGAACTTAGCTGAGCATCAAACCCCATAGCCAGCCTATCTCGAATACTTCCCCTACTTCTACCATCATAACATTACCTGCCTAAGTCCCTACCTAACCATCACCACCGAAACCTTCATCAACACCTTTGCCACCTTGTAGCTTGATTTTTATAATGTTCTCTTGGCCAGTCTATTTAGCTCTACACTACAAATATCCCAAATTCCTTAGAACTCTGCTGCTCGTCTCCCATCCCATACAGTCTCAAACCCCTATAAACCCTGTTCTCATGAACTCCCACACCCGCGACTTCTACCACTTAGAAGAACAAGGGCAGCAGGCGCATGGGAACACCATCACCTGCAAGTTCCCTTCCAAGTTACACACCATCCTAACTTGGAAATATATCACCGTTCCTTCATCGTCGCTGGGTCAAAATCCTGGAACTCCCTCCCTAACAGCACTGTGGAAGTACCTTCACCACATGGACTGCAGCGGTTCAAGAAGGCAGCTCACCACCACCTTCTCAAGGGCAATTGGGGATGGGCAATAAATGTTGGCCTTGCCAGCGACGCCCACATCCCATGAATATTTAAAAAAAATCATTGGCTCCCCATTAGCTAGTGCATCGATTTTAAAACCCTTGTCCTAATTTTCAAACCCCTTCATGGCCTTGTCACATCCAGGCTCGAGTTCTCCAGTGCTCTCCTCATTGGCCTCCTGAGCTGTACCTTATATAAATCACAAATTCACAAGAATCTTGCTACTCATATTCTCCATACCTATGCAATTTTATCCAAACTTACATCCCACCACACACCCTCTGCTTTTGCAACTCTGGTTTGCACACCCATAGAGAATGGGCGTGACAAATCCAAAAGTCCACCTACATTTTCCAGAAAAAATGTTGGACCTGAAAAATTCAAGATGTATCACCCAGAATACATCCTCTCAACTGTCTCTGGCACAACTTTCAGTCTCCATATCTTGCATTATGGAATTTGCTTCCTAAACCCATCTGCCTTGCCATCTCTCTCCCTATTTTCAGAAGCCTCTGATAACTTACCTCTTTGTGCTTTTGCTCACCTCTCCACTGTTGCTCAGGTTTGCAATATTTTGTTATGTGAGAGACGCTATCCAAGTGCTTGTTGTTTGTTTGTTAGATTTTGGCAGTCTTGATAGGCTACAAGGAAAGCAACATGGTTCCAGAGCTAGACGTGACCCAAATATGTCCAGCAGTTGGTCAGTGATATAAATAATGTATCAGTAAAGAAGAAGTTATGGGGAAAAAGAAGGAAAATGTCAATGAAACAGGTCAACATCAAAATTCTGTGCAAGGAATTCAGAATTGAGACATGACCTTCTGAAACCCATCAAACAATCATAGAGTAGTACAGCACAGAAGGAGGCCATTCATCACATCGTGCCTGTGCTGGCTCTTTGGTAGAGCTATCCAATTAATCCCATTCCCCTGCTCTTTCCCCATAGCCCTGTAAATTTTTTCCCTTCAAGTATTTATCCAATTTATATCAATGATTTAGACTTTAATGTAGGGGGCATGATTAAGAAGTTTGCAGATGATACAAAAATTGGCCGTGTGGTTGATAGTGAGGAAGAAAGCTGTAGACTGCAGCTATCAATGGATTGGTCGGGTGGGCAGAAAAGTGGCAAATGGAATTCAATCTGGAGAAGAGTGCGGTAATGCATTTGGGGAGGGCTAACAAGGCAAGGGTATACACAATTAATGGTAGGATACTGAGAAGTGTAGAGGAACAGAGGGACCTTGGAGTGCAGGTCCACAGATCCCTGAAGGTAACAGGACAGGTAGATAAGGTGGTTAAGAAGGCATACAGGATACTTTCTTTTATTAGCTGAGGCATATAATATAAGAGCAGGGAGGTTATGCTTAAACTGTATAAAACGCTAGTTAGGTCACAGCTAGAGTACTGCGTACAGTTCTGGTCACCACATTACAGGAAAGATGTGATTGCACTAGAGAGGGTACAGAGAAGATTTATGAGGATGTTGCCAGGACTGGAAAATTTTAGCTATGAGAAAAGATTGGATAGGCTGGGGTTGCTTTCTTTGGAACAGAGAAGGCTGAGGGGAGACTTAATTGAGGTTTATAAAATTAAGAGGAGCCTAGAGTGGATAGGAAGGACCTATTTCCCCTAGCAGAGAGGTCAATAACCAGTGGGCATAGATTTAAAGTAATTGGTAGAAGGATTAGAGGGGAGATGAGGAGAATGTTTTCACCCAGAGGGTGGTGGGGGTCTGGAACTCACTGCCTGAAAGGGTGGTAGAGGAAGAAACCTTCATCACATTTAAAAAATACTTGGATATATACTTGAAGTGCTGTAACCTACAAGGCTACGGACCAAGAGCTGGAAAGTGGGATTAGGCTAGATAGATCTTTTTCGGCCAGCACGGACACGATGGGCTGAATGGCCTCCTTATAAATTTCTATGATTCTATTAATCCTCTTTTGAATGTTACTATTGAATCTGCTACCACCACCCTTTCAGCCAGTGCATTCCAGATCACAACAACTTGCTGTATAAAAAAATGTTTCGTTGTGTCGCCTCTGGTTCTTTTGCCACTCACCTTAAATCTGTGTCCTCTGGTTATCGACCTTTCTGCCATTGGAAACAGTTTCTCCTTAGTTACTCTATCAAAACCATTCATGATTTTGAACACTTCTATCAAATCTCCTCTTAACTTTCTCTCTTTTAAAAAGAACAACCTCAGCTTCCCCAGTCTTTCCACAGAATGGAAGTCCCTTGTCCCTGGTACTGAGTAAATCTCTTCTGCACCCTCTCATCATTATTATATATTTATTGTTGCTATGTCTTCAGACATCAAATTTTCAGAATCACTATATAAGAGAATTCAAAATATTTTGTTAGAATCCAAAACCAAGGAACAAAGCACTTTCAGCATTTTAATCTTTAGTACTTTTAGCATGTGTTTATCAGAGTTTTCAGTCAGTTAATTGGCAAAGCCAGAATTTTCAATGCGCTGCCAAATATGCAAGTCATATTTACATATACTCACCTGATAAGTTACAGGCATGGTCAAATTGAGTTTTACATTGCTGGCTTGCTATGGGTAAATTTGAACAATCTCTGGCTTGTTGAGGAAAACCTATACATTCTTGGAATGCCTCAAGTATATATGGGTGTTCATGCAGGAAATTGCATATGGCAATAATAAGAGATTTGTTATACAGAACAGAGCTTCATCATGTCTAAGTATTTAATTCATGTATGGGCAACACAAATTACAATTAAACCTGGAACTGGAATTAGAAAATAGCTGCTTCTGGACTAAACACTGAAATTATGAAAGGTAATCCTGTCATCACCTGCATATCCTTAGCGAACAAGAATATGCAGCTGACTTTTCTTGAAGGATAGCACAGGACTTTTAGAGCTTTTATCTCAATCTAAAGTATTTTATTATTCAGTTGGATGTTAAGAGTGTTCCTATAGTTCTGATTTTCTGATAATGGCAGAAATGGGTTTGAGCTGGCCCCTGGTGCAGGCTCACCTGTGCTGCTGATTCAGAGGGCAGGCCACACTGCTTATTCCAACAGGAGACCCTCTTCCGAATTTGAACAGGTTACTTGCCCAGAGAGATTGACAGGTAGTACATTTGGCTGGGGAAATTGCAAAAGATTGGTGAGAAAACAGCTCTTAAAGTCCTGCAGTTTGCCATTGGAGTGGAGTGACAAAACAGTAGACTGGCTGTTCACAATAATACAGCAGTGACACCTGGACACTGGCCAGCTGATGCCGGAGGTGCAATTGTGGGAGGTGCACCAAAGTGGGGTGCCCCTATATGGGGCTGAAAGCAACTCTCCAGTAAAAGCACAGGCTGAAGCTGCATGGAGGGATGTCACCAAATAAATCAATGCTGTCACCAAGACCCCACATAGCTGACTGTGAATGAGGAAAAGATTTGCTTGCATCAGGAGGAAGATGACGGTGACTACTTCTCAATTATTCTCACATTTCTTATGAGGCCCATCGACCATGGCACAAATCTAAATTTAAGAATCCTGCTTGAGCACACCAGTTCCAGGACTCACAAGCATTTGTTTTAAAAGGGCGAGATGCATGCTGTGGGCAGAAGTCGGATGTTTCAGTGCAAGGTCTAATTTAAATATTTAAGTGAGGCCTGCGGATGCTAGTAGGGCAGCCTGAAATACAAGCCAATACAATCAAATGGTTTTTAGTACATCAGCTTAGCATTATCAGTATACAAAATAAAACAAAAAATTAAATACCTGCCTCTATACAGCACTTTGAGACAATTCAATGACGTGGTAGAGTGAAATACCTTCGCGTGTAGTAACTGTAGGTAATTGGGGCAATCATTCTGCACCAGCATCGTCCCACAAACAGTAATTAAATGAATGGCTAATCCATTTGTGGAGGGAGGAACATTAACCATTGCAAGAAGCCCCTTTTTGTTTTTGAATACTGCCCTGTGAACTTTAAAGTCAATTGGAACAACTTGGTTTAACATCTCATCTGAATGCAGTGCCTATGAGAATTCAGCACTTCTTCAGCATTGCACTGGATTGTCAGTCGAGATTACTTGTTCAAATTTTGATGTGGGTCTGGAACCCACAACCCTCTGACCAGAAAGCAAGAGTATTACTAACTGAGCCAAGCTGTCACATGCACCTGGAAATTATGCAAATTCTGTACACTGACGACACCCAGATCTACCTCACCACCACCTCTCTCGACCCCCTCCACTGCCTCTGATTTGTCACGTTGCTTGACTGACATCCAGTATCGGATGAGCAGAGATTTCCTCCAATTAAATATTGGGAAGACCAAAACCATTGTCTTCGGTCCCCGCCACAAACTCTGTTCCCTATCCACTGACTCCATCCCTCTCTCTGGCACCTGTCTGGGGCTGAACCAGACAGTTCGCAACCTTGGTGTCCTATTTGACGTTGAGCTGAGCTTCTGATCCCATATCCTTTCCATTACCAGAACCGCCTACTTCCACCTCCATAATATTGCCTGTCTCCGCCCCTGCCTCAACTCATCTGCTGCTGAAACCCTCATCCATGCATTTGTTATCTCTAGACTCAACTATTCCAATGTTCTCCTGGCTGGCCTCCTACCTTCCACCATACATAAACTTGAGCTCATTCATAACTCTGCTGCCCGTGTCTTAACTTGCACCAAGTCCCGTTCACCCATCACCCCTGTGCTCGCTGACCTACATTGGCTCCTGGTCCGGCAATGCCTCGATTTTCAAATTTTCATCATTGTTTTCAAATCCCTTCATTGCCTCGTCCCTCCCTATCTCTATAACTTCCTCCAGCCCTACAACCCTTCGAGATCTTTGCGCTCCTCCAATTCTGGCTTCCTGAACATCCCCAATTTTCATTGCTCCACCATTGGTGGCCATGCCTTCAGCTGCCTAGTCCCTAAGCTCTGGAATTCCCTCGCTAAACATCTCTGCCTCGCTACCTCTCGCTCCTCTTTTAAGACGCTCCTTAAAACCTACCTCTCTGACCAAGCTTTTGGTCACCTGTCCTAATATCTCCTTTTGTGGTTCGGTGTCTATTTTTGTTTGATAACACTCCTATGAAGTGCCTTGAGATGTTTTACTACGTTGAAGGTGCTATATAAATGCAAGTTGGTGATGTCGTGCGATATCATCCTACAAACTTTTAACACATTCATATCAAATTTCTTTCTCCACTATTTTAAAAAAATCCCTATTTTAAATGACCATATTTTTAAATATTGGACCAAGCAATTTGTGCAATATTGCAGTGTAATTGCGACAGTAATGGTTGTTCTTGGGTTGATGTCATTAAAAACAAAACAAAATTGAAAAAAGCATTGGGATACATTTTTTGTTTGTCAAAATGTATAAATGTTACATATTGTATCCCTAATAGATTAGGTTTGTGCCAGAAGAGTAGAATTCAGTTTCTGTATTTTACCTTATTTGGTTCATTTCTAAGTAGTTCATTTTTACACATCAGTAGATAATAACCAACTTATCTTTTTATTGTTCCCAAACATTATTGTATTCGTGTGACCAAAATAGTTTGAAACGCCCTGAATTTAATCTGCCCACGTCGACTAGTTCAGGACTATTGTGCTCATGCTATAACACTTAGGCCAGCTGTCATGCAGATAAAATCTGCCACAAAGCCTCTATGGGTCACAATAAGAAAGATTCTGGTTAATGAGATGTCAAGACATTTAATGGGATAGCAGAGAGGATTATTTCTTTCTATTACAGCACTGTTATCTTTGTTCTGGAGGGTTGAGTTCACACATTTAGATTACTTAAATTTCAGAAGCAATGCCTTGGTTTTGATGGGTTTTATGTATAAAAAACCTCTTTTTTGAGGATTAAATTCTAATTTATGGCACATCTACATTGAAAAGATACTTTAACAGCCACAAGTATCTATTCTGTGGCCTGAACAATCCACCCTCAAATCTTCTCTGGATTAAACAGATCCAAATGTACTTAGCATCACATTTTATTGAGACCTGAAAGAACTGCCTGCAAATCACAGTTTCTGTAACATTCATGATATCTCTCCAATATTGATAAAAAATAGGGGTAGTTTTTTTATTAATAGCAATAAACATTAAGTTTGAATTCTAGACCCTTTATCCCGGGTTTCAGGGACAGCCAGTCAATTTCACATCTGCACTGGGTATGTCATCAATGTCAGTTTAGTCTCCTATCTTGTGACTTTGCTTACATTCTGGAGTCCAGTCAGTCATGTGTTAGTACAACATGCCTTAATTTGTCCCAATTACATGTTTTTATTTCTTTTCCTTTTTTCTATAATTTGTTTTCTCCTCCCACCACTTCTGACAGCACCAACTGTTGCTAAGTTTCATAGATGCTGCAGTTTTCCAGTACCTTACTCAAGCTGTTATTCTTTACGTGTCAGCCTTGGCAGTGCGCGTCAGTGGACTATAGATGAACCTGAACCTGTTCTCACCCGCTATCTACACACATGCACTTTCCATCAGGGGTGCAATCAGGAGCAGGAAGCCTTGCTGATGTTCCCCCCATCTTATCTCATGCACATAAAGACAGATTGTGATATCCTAGGGATCAAACCTCTCTATGGCTTAGTTCAACATTGGATGGTGCTTTTACCAACTAGGCCATTAGGGAACTTGTGCCACTTACACTTAGTCCTCATCTGAAGCATCAGGGAGTTGTATTCCGTCTGACCCAACAGACTTATCACAGAACATGAAAAAGTAGGAACGTAAAAAGACCATTCAGCCACTTCGCATGGATCATTTTCATCTGAAGATCATTTTTCAGTGGATTCTAAATTTCTGAAGTAGATTTTAATTATACCATTGAGAAAAGAGAGTTTAATGGGAGAAGGTGGTGGTAAATGGATAACTAAGGAAATGGGAGACATTGGTGCAATAAGTCTTCACATGGTCTTCACTTCTGGGACTTGGGAATACTGAAAGTGTTCCCTCTCGGCTGGCTGTAAGGATCCAATGTAAAGTTGGGCAAACTCAGCCACTTCCAGTGAACAGGAACCTACAGCAAAACTGCTTACAATTCAGCATAACTTGATGTTACACCTAAAGAAAAACTGATTTGGGAATATAAATATTTACCCTGGTGCAGAAGAGGATGGTCTTCAGAGGTTGCTGGTTGGGGCACACTGTTGGGGCAGAGAGAATTTACTCTTCAGCTGGGAATTCTTGATGAAGACATGAAGACGATGTATCACTTGTTAGCACTGGCATCACAGAGCTTCATGAGCAAAAAAAATGACCAATAATATATTTTAGAATAAAAGTTAAATGATGGCATTATTTTATAATGATTCCATGAGAAATGATCTGGTAAGGATCCATGGCATCGTATAAAAAAATGTTGTTTGAAATATCTTGAGTGATATATCCTCAACATACAGCTGAGATGTTCCCAAGCCAGAACCATTGTGGATCAATGGCTCTTATTGTATTATAGTTTATGTTAATGGCTTTTCTTAGACTGCTCTAGAATTTATGAAAAAACACATTTATGATTTTGCTACATCTAGTGCACAGAGAATATTTTTCCACATAATGGACAGTATACTTGAGGATAGTCCAAGCATCATGTGACAATTTTTTTTAGTTTACACTTGCTCAAAAGTTTATTTAATTAATCAGGTCATAGAACTTTCCGAAGATTACTTAAGAATGGAGAATAAACAGATAATCATTAATCACCAGTCTACAGACCATACACATGCTATAAATAAAACATTGCAATGTTTCCAGCATATGTGGCA
Source organism: Squalus acanthias (assembly GCA_030390025.1). Lineage (NCBI taxonomy): Eukaryota > Metazoa > Chordata > Chondrichthyes > Squaliformes > Squalidae > Squalus > Squalus acanthias. The sequence goes on from CM059429.1 coordinate 36,998,656, forward strand.
TGGTGCTGCTCCTGATCAGTCAGAGGTCAAGCTGCAACATGTTGATGAGTTGGGTTGTGAGACTGGGTGAGAGGTCCACATCTCCACTGAAAGAATTTGAAAGAAGTTTGTAAGAGATCTGCTGAGAGGCAATACAGTCAGTGTTTTTGATAGTTCTTGCATAATAAATCAATTGCACTGCAGGCAAATAATTAGATTTGTTTTCCTCCTATTCAACAGTTAAGTAAATGAATAGGTGAGTTGTAACTGATTGCAGTTGTCTTTCTTTTTCTGTGTAATGATGCGACTCTATTCTATCTATTTCACTTGACGGCTGCTTTGCTCCCTTTTCCTTCAGATCCTGAGGAGCACTCCTGCTCCTCCTGGCTCCACATTCAGGCAAGAATATTTTAAGCAACTTTTTTGATGGTGGCCTCCAGCGGTCCCTTTAAGGGTTGTTGGTTAAGCCGCATGTTAACCTGGCTATCCTGAACGCAGTAGGCCAGCAGGCCCAGCGCCGGCTATATTCAGGGCAGCCCAATTTCGGGAAAGGGTCCTAAAACAGGCATTCGGCCCCTCATTAACATATGCAAGAGTTTCAATTTTGTGAGAATTTGGTGCTAGTGTGAATTCAGACTCATGCTATCTACATTTAAGTTAGACAGTTAGACTTGGAGGGATGGCAGTGCTAGGAATCCTTGTGACGTGTAAGGAGTGTGATATGGGAGCCATTGTGGATCATTACAGCACAATTGTCTCAGGTCTGCCTCCTAATGAATCAAAGTTGGCCTTCACAGTTTCCTGTATTTTACCATCCAAGCCTCCCATTGTCACAGTGTGAGCCACGCAGTGAGGCTGTTAGAACTTGTGCAGTGAACGGTGTTATATAAATGTGAGCTCTTTCTTTATTTACTTGCCTGAAAAACGGGCAGCTGACAGAGGGAAAGCGGAGAGCAACCTTGGCCGTTGTTTGGATGCCTAAATTAATGTTATACCTAAAGAAAAACTGGTTTGGGAATCGAAATATTTACCCCGATGCAGAAGAGGATGGTCCACAGGAGGGGATTTTAACATCAATGAGTGAGTGGGTTTGGGAGCGGGTGGGTGGTTTATTGTGCTGAAACTGACAGTGTGTCAGGAAGCCAGCTCCAACCCGCCGACTTCCGCATTTCACTGGAGCGCGTTCGGCTGCGTGCGAGAACCCCCCTCGGGAGAGACAGGATTACCAAGTGAAAGCTATTAAGAGGTAGTTAAGAGGTAGTTAACAGCTTTTTAACAGGGGTTTTTAACAGTCACTGTGGGTGCATGGGTTTTGTAGGCTTCCTGGACCTCGCCATTGAGAGCAAGGGGAGAACACAGCGGCAATTGAGAAGGCTGAAGAAATGACAGGCAAAAAATTGTATAAGTACTGAGACCTCACACTTGCTTCCTTGCCTAAGTGAAAGGATTTTGCTCACAGCACTTGTTCTGAGAGTTTGCTTTCAGTACTTTGCAGGTGATTTCTACAACTTTGGAGGTGGTTTCCAATATTTTGGAGATGACTTTCACTACATTGGAGGTCACTCTCGCTACTTTGGAGGTTTGTGCACCTGATCTCCACTTTACATCTGTCATATATCAGATCAGGATGGGGGCAGCTTATGCTGTTTCACCTTGGACCTCAGATGAGGACCAAGATGAGAACCAGCATCAACAGCAGCAAGAGGACCCGCAGCAGCAACAGCACCAGCAGCCCCAACAGGAGCAGCAACAGCCTGCTCCTCACAGACCTGCCGCTCCACAGGAGAGAGGGGATGAGCACAGAGGTGCAGCTCGCAGGAGGCCATACCCCCAACACGTGGTGTATAGACAGAGGATCAGCTTCCTTGACATGTCCGAACACCAGTGCCTCAGGAGGCTCAGGGTATCGCGTCAGGTCGTGGAAGATATTTGCACCCTGCTGGAACAAGACCTGCTGCCAACTGGACCTGGTGGCCATGCATTACCAATGGCTGTCAAAGTCACCACCGCCCTCAACTTCTTCGCTTCTGGCTCCTTCCAGGAATCTGCAGGAGACATTTGCAGATTTTACAGTCGGCTGCCCACAAATGCATTACACAGGTGACCGATTCCATGTTTGCTAGGGCAGGCAATTATGTACACTTTGCCACCGATGAAGCCAGTGGTGACTTTGACAGCCACTGGTAACGTGTGGCCACCAGGTCCAGTTGGCAGTAGGTCTTGTTCCAGCAGGGTGCAAGTGTCTGCCATGACCTGATGCAATACCCTGAGTGGGCGCTCGGGTTTCCAGCTCTGACTGACTTCCTACGGGTGCAGGGCATCATCAACTGTGCACATGTAGCCATCAGGGCACCCCCAGATCACTCAGGAGTGTTCTTGAACCATAAAGGCTTCCACTCTATCAATGTGCAGCTTGTCTGCAACCACAAAATGATCATTATGCAGGTGTGTGCAAGATTCCCCGGGAGCTGCCATGACACATTCGTTCTGCGCCAGTCCACCCTCCCTGACCTCTTTGCACCTCCAAACAGACTTACCAGCTGGCTGCTTGGAGACAAGGGCTATCCACCTAAGACACAGCTGATGACACCCGTGAGAAGCCCAAGCAATGAAACCCAAGAGCGCTACAATCAAAACCATATGACGACGAGATGTGTGATTGAGCAAGCAATCGGGATGGTGAAGATGCCGCGACAGAGCTGGAGGCGCCCTTCAATACACACCAGCCAGGATCTTCAGAATGATCATGGTTGCTGCACTCTGCAGAACAGAGCACAGCAGCGAGGATTGGAGCTCCAGGAGGAGCAAGGAGCAGAGCACATTGCCTCTTCAGAGGAGGAAGATAAGGATGAGGAGGAGAAGGAATATCATGCGGCCATGGCACCAGCAGCAGCGCACATTGCTGCCCGGGATGCCTGGGATGGAGTCATCATGGCAAGATTTAGTTAGGTTGCACCACTGTACCCATCTGGAAGCCACATGCTGAACCACTTGCCACTCCGCCTCCCCCAGAACAAAGCAGTCCTGCAATCAACAAAACATCCCTTTCACAGACACCCATTGCTCAGATTTAAGTCTTGTCTTACCATTCATCAGAACTAAGAAGGTCAGCTGCCAGGCTGCAGGCAAAAATAGGCAAGACTGGAAAGTGGTGCAAAGAAATGATTTTATATGTGGCTTAAAACTTATACATTAACTTATTATTGTACCATGTCTAACACACCCATGTGCAACGACTAATCTTTCATCTTCCTTTTCCTACATCTTCTACGTCGTGCATGCTCTATGGCTTCAGCAGAGGTAGAGGCAGGCTGCTCACATCCCTGCTCCGACTGCTGAGATGCTCTTGGCCGACGTCCTCTGGGTTTTGGAGTCCGTGAGGGCCTTTCCAAAGGCTGCTCCACCTGCACCTGTGCAGGAGCAGACTCGGCCATCGGGACACGAGGTAGCATGTGGGACACTGACTGAGGGGGGGCAATGGGTGAGAAGTGGAAGCATTTTGAGCAGAGTCCTCACTTCTATGTCCCCCTTCTCCATCTTCCCTCTCATGGCCCACCCACATTTCCCTGTTAACAATGAGCCAGAGAGCACTTTGCTGCACATCAGTGGGGTGCTGAATGGTTTTGATCTATTCTAGTTAAGGTGGCATTCAGAGCGTGCAAGCCATTGGTGAGGACAAGAAAGAAAGAAAGACTTGCATTTATATAGCGCCCTTCACGACCTCAGGACGTTCCAAAACACTTTACAACCAATTAAGTGCTTTTGAAGTGTAGTCGCTGTTGTAATGTAGGAAACGCGGCAGCCAATTTGCGCACAGCAAACGCCCACAAACAGCAATGTGATAATCACCTGATAATCTGGGTTTTTTTGTGATGTTGATCGAGGGATAAATATTGGCCAAGACACTGGGGATAACTCCCCTGCTCTTCTTTGAAATAGTGTCATGGGATTTTTTACATCCACCCGAGAGGACAGACAGTTTAATGTCTCATCCAAAGGACGGCACCTCCGACAGTGCAGCACTCCCTCAGCACTGCACTGGAGTGTCAGCCTAGCTTTTTGTGCACAAGTCTGGACTTGAACTCACAACCTTCTGACTCCGAGGTGAGAGTGCTACCCACTGAGCCACAGCTGACACAATCATGCACTCGTTTGACTGCCGCATTTGATGCTCCATGCAGGTGGCCACTCTTTCCATGGACGAACACATCATAGCTAAGACCTGCGACATCATGCCACTCATGCTTGAGATGGACCCTTCCATTCTCTCTGCAAGCGTGCACAGTGCAGCTGGAAATCCTGCAGAGTCTCACACATTTTTTGCTGGTGCTCCAGAATTATCCTCTTTGTCGACGGCCCCCGAGGTTCAGCATCTGCGTCCAGCTGAGCAGAGCTTGGGGTGTCCTATGCCCTCTGACGAGGACTCTCCACTGCTGTCCCTGTCTCCACCATCTGCTCTTACTCAGATGTCATGTGTGAGACACCAGGTGACAACACAACTATCTGTCCTGCTGCTCCCACCGATGTGTGTGCATCTGCGCTGGTGCATGTGTGCATGAATCCTGTGACGGTTCACCCTCAGAGTTAGCGACCTCCTCTGAAGAGTCGTCTTCCTCCTCCGGCTCCACCTCCCATGGGACACTTGAAGGGACACTTGAGATTAAAGACATGAATTAGGACTGTCATGGTAAGAATGTTTTAAGTTAACATTATGCACATGATCATATTTCATTGGCTGCTGACATCACGTCAACATGAGTGACTGTTGTATGCCATGTGGCTGTGCGATATTTAATTCTGTCACCAGGTAGCTGGGTCTCTCCATCGCCCCCACCATGCACGCTGACACCCCGCTTATCTCAAGTGCATCCTCCTCTGCAGCTGTGAGCGTGGCGATGACTGGAGGGCCACCTCCGGTTCTTTGCCTCTCCCTGGTGTTCTGTGCTCTCTTCTCCTGAAAGGAAGGAAACAAGAGACCTGTGAGTGAGAGTCATGGAGTGAGTGGAGCGGATGGATGGACAACATTTGTTGAAGGTGACAATGAGGGAGAGGCGTGATATTGCATTAAGGTGATGGTGAGTGTCAGTGATGGATGGTCAGATGGGGATGTGAGGAAGTGCATAGATAGGGAGGGATGGGTGCACCTGCAAGGTACATTGGTCTGAGGAGTTATGTGCAGCAGTAGGCTTGGGAAGGCAGAGTGAGGGGGTTGGGGTGATACACACATCAGGATGTAGTTGAATGTGCCATTGTACTCATCGTTCCTGCCCTCGTGAGGTCATTAAATCGCTTCCCTCACTGTATCCAGGAGCATGGCACCAAACTCCTGCTGCTCACCTTCTCTGCTATCTCCAGCCATGCCTTCTTCGTCAGTGAGGCTGGCTTCTTTTCCCATCAACAGGGCATAAAATCTCCCTGCGGGCCCTTACACCGCGCAGCATGAGGTCTAGGGATGCATCACTAAAGCGAGGCGCAGCCTTTGAAAGCTGAGACTCCATTGTGTGCAGCTTTCTCCCACGTCCACAATCCTTCAACTGTCATCTATGCAGTGTTCCTTTAAATACCTCGGCTGAAATAGACCCATGCGTGTCGTCATCATGTCCGCTTGTGCTAATTGGTTGGGAAACCCGAAAGTCAGATGCAAATGCAGTGGTTGGTTTAAAAAGCCACTGACAGATGCGCTGCTGCTACCTCCGGGTTTCCCGCGCGCTACCGCACCCCCCACCCCCCCACCCCCCAACCGCTCCCAGCGCGTCGCCAGCTAAATATTCCGGCCACAGTGTTAGATGCGTTACTATTCAAATATTTATCTGTATTTAGCAATCCTGACTTGTCTATTACTTTACTGAATGCTGCCAGCAGTATAATAAAAATGTTACTCAATGAAGTAAAAATAATCAGGAACACTGAGAGAAGCTGCCTAGACTTGTCTGTACTGTATATAAAGCACTTCTTCCAGATGGGAAATCGCATTCCACATCAATCCAAGCCCCATTCGAATCTGTCACCATTTAGAGACTAACCAACATAGTTAACAACAAAAGTATGTATTTAATGTATGTATTTAATTTACATGACGGGCAGTGTATCATGTGGCTGGAAACAGGAAGACAAAGGATCAAGTTTTTATGAATATGCAACATTCCACTTTTCAAAAACACAAAAAGGATTTGGCAACGTTTTACAATTATTGGGAACTTTGAACAAAGAAACACAAATGCCTCCCCACATTTTGGATGTAGATCACACCATTTTTCTTAAACTCCTTTCAGAATCCGTTATGATTGACTAATTTGAAACAGAAAGAGTACATTTGTAAATCAAACTGAAGGATGTGCTATTGATCTACCCACTTTCTGATCTCTTTTAGCTTTAGGGGGAATTTCAATATAAATTGTGGTTGATTATTGCACAAATAAATTGAGCTGACATATTTGTGTGAAATATTGTGTTTTTAATTAATCATGAATACATAAAACCTCTCCCTCACTCTCTCCATCTTTCATAGGTGTTAGCAATTTAAACCTCTGTCTCACAGATGTAAAGAATTAGCAATGACCATTTCCAACAGCAAAACACAGGCGAATAATTAGTCGGCGGCAAAATTCAACATATTTTTGAAAATTAAACTAACGTTAATATGAAGTTGCTCTTTCTCTCTTTCTTTCTTTCCCTCTCTCTCTCTCTCTCTCTCACACAAACACAGGTACCTTCCCTCTGGCCTCAGTCTTTCTCTCCCTCCCCCCTGAACTTAATACACTTTCTGGAGTTTACAGAACACAAAATAATAACTACAACAGGTTTGTAATCAGAACAATCACGTGTTTTTCTCATTCTCTGGCACAGGCACACGCGCAGCCTCTGGTATTTTTAATTAAAAAATAAAGTTATTGCAGTTTGTCCTTTTGTTTTTCAAAATTATTTGAAGAAATGTTACTGAGTAGAAATTTCTAGAAGCTAAAGAAAAATATTCTATTGGTACAGATGACTGACCTACACTGATGTACCCTGTGAAAGTAAGTACACTGTATGTCCTCAGATTACACAACTCACATTCAGTTCAACATCATAGCTCTGGATAAGGTATCAAATCTGAGCCCAGGCTTTTGGTAGGGACTAAGGCCTTCAACTAAAAACTTTAACAAAGGCATTAAAAAATACCAAACACAATTTAGTTGATAAATTTATTAATTTTATTGTGAAATATGTATTTTTTTACATTTTGTTTAAACCTTTAATTTGGAATTAGAAATTTCACTTACTAAAGAAAAAAACTGGCAGATGGAAAACAAAATTCTGAAAGCATTTTGAGCGATTTGTGGGAACCTGCTAGCTAGATTGTGCAATCACAGGGTGAAATGCTCTGACTGTAAAATCTTGAGTGTCACACAACGTGACAGCTTTAATATTCAAAGGTCTATCACAGCACCACCTACAGGAGTAACACATTCTGCAGTTTTCAATGAAACGTGCCTCACATGTACTGAATTAAATATATAAAAGCTGGCTATTTACTGTGGATTCTGATTAGATCAGCTCATCTTAGTTTCCATTCCCAAGTCCCTAGTCAGTTTTTTCCCCTTTAGCATCTTTGCGAAATGCTGAAAGGCACAGGATTGAAACTCACTTTGGAGCAAAATGGGCAAGGGTTTGAAGCGAAGCTGTGCAGGTGAAAGGGGGAGGAGATGGGCAAGAAGGATATCAGCAAGCTCCGCCATTGAACAAGAGGTGACAGTGTGGCAGGACATAGCCTGCTGAGTTGAATTCCATCATTAGTAGCTGCCTGTGGAGGACAGAACATCACTCTCTGTGGGGTCCTAATCTCCACATTAGGGAGACCAAACAGTTTTGCCTCATGCACCCTGTGTAATTAACAAACAACATGTGCTAACAGTATAATGTTTCTCAGTAGCTATGGGCTTTTTTGTTTTGTTAGCATTGTTAGATGAATCATTGTCACTGTGAATATATTTGGAAATTAACAGCCTCTCCTGTAAACATTGGGTATGCAGATAGGTTCCATTGTCTTCTTAGTTTTGTGAACAGGAATATTGGTCCAAATTTTGCTGTAGCAAGGCATTTCATGGCATCTGCCGTTAGTTAGACTTACCCTTGCATGATTAGGTTTTTAAATTCTTTGTGCCTTGAGCAAACCTAAACTGGAGGAGGGCCCTCTAATTTAAAATCAATTTGTTTAAGCCTCGCTTGAAATTCTGGAGCTTGAGTACATAAAGGAAATAGACTGTGATGAAGCTTGAAGCCTCACTGAAACTCAAGGTTAGTATTATCCATTTTTTGTTATTCTTCCTCCACCTACTCACTCATTCACATTTATAGAATAAGGTATTAGTGTGTAAAAGGATTGGCCTCCGTAATAGTTGTGTTAGTGAACAGGAGCAGTGGGTTGGGGCTTGGAGAAGGTGAGGACCCGAAGATTGGGTTTGGAGGGTACAGAGGACTGAGATCAGGCATTAGGAAGGAATGGAGTACATGTAGCCAGGGGCTGGTAAGAAGTAAGTAGTTCTCTCCCACTTGTTCCTGTCTGAACATGGGCAGATGAAAGTGAAACTGGGGACTGAAAGGAAGCCGTGGTATGGGGTCTGGCCTTGAAGGGAATGGACAACTCAGGCCAGAGCAAGTGGTAACAAAAGTATGTGAGAATAGGTGTAAGAGTAAAAGTGAAGTTAAATTAAAAAAACATGTCAGAGTGTACAGGAAGAAAAAAGGTGACAGTAAAAACACAAGTCAAGAGGTTACAATACTTTTGTTAATGTGAAATTGGGGTAGATTTTCAACTTGCCACCTAAATCTAAAACTGGCGTTCCTGAGCCAATGGAAATGAAAATTGGGCGGTTTCTATAATGGGTGAATGATCCACATCGCCTGTGTGGCAAGTTGAAAATTTATCTCATTATGTTTTGGTTATTTAGTTTGGAAGTTTAGGCATAATACTAGAATAATAAAGTTATCTTTGAGTAGGTTTACTGATTTCAGAATTACTATTCAGTCCAGGGAGAATGGAGTTTCCTTGATCCTACTGGTAATTTAAAACTTATGCTTGGTTACAAGACCGCCTAAATTTCCCTCCCTCATGCACCAAACTGCCTGGGAGCAAAACATAACTTTTAGTAATGGGACAACGATAAGAAAGAGAAAGAAAAAAAATTTAAAAAGGCTGTTGATCATTACAGACTCAACTTACGTTACTTCTTGCTAATGTGGTTTGAACCCTCCTCAAACCACATGTGGGCAAAATAATATTTTTACAATATTCAGTGAGGCACTTTTAACTTCGGGCCAAACAGATCCAGTCAGCAAAACTGCAAGGATTTAATTGTTCTGGAAAGTGGCCTTGTCAGAGACAATAGTACATTCGTACAATTAGAGCCTCGATTAAAGATGATTTTTTTTTTAATGGTTCTTTTTCATCAACTATTCCTGGATAATAAGGTCCCTCCTGAGTTTTAGAGCACACATTTCTCACATCTCTGCTTTTCTTGAGCAATCTGTGCAAAATGACTTTGTTTGTGCAAGTACTATAAATCTTTATTACTGTGCTGTTGTGGATAGTCAGGTGGTGACCAATGATTAATAAGTCATCTTTTTAACATGCCTGTTCTATGATGTGGGGAGCTCAGATGTTCTTTCACTTTCACATGAATCAAAAAACTGATAAATATTGGGTCTTCCTGTATATGAATGTTGTACTTTTATAAATATTGTATTGGTTTTGTTTTCCTCACCTTTGTATGTCTAAACCTTATGGAAAGCAGTAAGTGTAGGAATAGTTGAAGCATAGGTGCCTGAACCCAGTTCTTTTTTTTTTTAAACAACTTTATTGCATATTTGGAAATAAAATACAAAGGAGTCATTAAGTTCTTTACTATTGTGTAATAGGGAGTACAGGAAACTTTCGTTTATCCGGCACCCAAATATCCAGAATTCTCGCTTAACCGGCAAAAATCATCCTCCGAAAACTCCTCTCAAATAACCGGCAATGTTGCCGAGTCGCAGTCAAGTCTCCGCGAATGCCGAGTGCTCCGAAAACTCCTCTCAAATAACCGGCAATGTTGCCGATCCCGAGTCCGAGTCCGAGTCCGCGAATGCCGATTTAGTCAGTAGGGGTACTTTTCAAAAGTGCCACTACTCGGCCTCCTGGAGCTGTCGGAAGTCCGAAACACTGCAGTAGCAGGAGTTGATTCTCCCGCGCTGCCTGGAGTCTCTTTGTTAAAAATAGCCTCGGTAGATATAACTCTCCGTTATCCGGTACTTTCGATAAACCGGCACCACGCTGGTCCCGTCGATGCCGGATAAACGAAAGTTTCCTGTAGTATGAAATTGCTCTCTCCCTATGACAATCAACAAAAACAGAAAATGCTGGAAACACTGCACAGACAAAGGGTCTGCACCAGAAACGTTAACTCATCTGTTCTCGACACAGATGCTGCCTGCATGTGATAGGAAGTATAGCCAGGCAGCGAAGCTTCAGTAAGAGCCAAGGTGTTGTCATCCGTGAGACAAGTTTCAGTCAAACCCATCGGGTAAATGCAATCATCCACAATAAGGTCCTGGATGGTAAGGGTCTTGTTCGTGAGTGAACAGACATTCTGGAATTAAATGTGAAGAGGGGTGCTGTTTGTTGGTCCTCTTGCAGAGTCCAAGATGACAATGCTGGGTGGGGTGAGCAAGACCAGAATGAGGTTGGTGAGATTGGCCCCCAGTGGGCACACTGGGCGGGAAGGTCAGTAAAAGAGGCGGATGGGTTGCTGCTCGTAAGGAGGCAGCGATGAGTGCCTTGATGGGCCCTTCGGAGAATGCTAAGAGAGGTACAGAGGGTAGTTGTGGGGTTATGTAAAGGGGTATTTAAGCCTGCAACGTCGGCAGGAGAGTAGGAAGACAGAGGAATCGTGAAGGTTGGGGAAGGGGTGGGGGGCAAAGTATCCAAGAGAGGAGAAAAGAAAGGTGGCATGACTGGGTATCAGGAAGGGGAGGAGAAAAGAGACAAGGGTATAAGAGGGGCCAAGAGACAACAGAAAAGGAGATAGAAGTAATGGGCTTGGGTCTAGAGCAATAGTCAAAATATGCGCATGAACGGACAAAGGGAATTTGGGTTACATAGCCATGGCAGAGATTAGAAGAGACATGATTTGGTCATAAACAGAGGACCTTGCCCCTTACTCCTAGTGAAGGGTTCCCAACCCTCCCGGAATGACTGGGAATTTCCAGGAATCGGGGGTTCTGATCCCGAGTGCTGCCTCCAGCAACAGGGGAGATCAGAGATTTTAAATATCCTGCCACGGTGCACCCACATGAACAACAGATATTTATGTGAGGTAGTGTAAATAATGACTAACTGTTAGCCTGGTGTCAGGATTCAAAACAAGGTTATATTGCAATCATTTTAAACAGGATCATTTCCCAGCCTTTTCTATGAAGCTCATCACCGGCTGCTGCTCAGTGCCGTCACCCGCAGAGCGCCCCGACCGGCCTGGGGGGGGAGTTGGGAAATGGGGAGAGTCGGAAATCAGGGGCAGAGTAGAAGTGGGGAATTGGGGGGGAGTCGGAAATCAGGGGCAGAGGGGAAGTGGGAAATTGAGGGGGGGTGTCAGGAATTGGGGAGTGTCGGGAATCTGAGGAGTCAGGAATTGGGGGGGGGGTCGGAAATCAGGGGCAGAGGGGAAGTGGGGAATTGGAGGGGTGTCAGGAATTGGGGAGCGCGGGAATCTGAGGAGTCAGGAATGGGGGGAGTTGGAAATCGGGGGTGGTGGAGTTGGGAATCGGGAGGAGTCAGGAATTTGGGGGAGTCAGGAATCAGGGTGGGGAGTCGGGAATAGGGTGTATCTGAAATCGGGGGGTATGAAATTGGAGATGATTAGAGAATTGGGGGGAAGAGAGGGAGTCTGCAGAATGGCAGCTTGGGAAGAGATGAAAACTAGGGAATGGGGGCTCGGGGAGAGAGAGACTGGGGAATGGGGGCTTGGCGCTCAGGGAGATGGAGACTGAGGAATGGGGGTTCGTGGAGCGAGGGAGGTGGGAATGGGAGATCAGGGGATGGGAGGTCGGGGGAGAGAAGGGGACTGGGGAATGGGGAGAGAAGGGACTGGGGGTTGGGGGATTGGAGCTCAAGCGGAGAGGTGGGGGAGAATGGGGTGGGGGTGGACATGGGGACCAGCATTTCTTGCAGAGCCGGGAGCAGCTGCAGCAACGTGGTGAGTGGAAGCGGGTAAATATCAGTGGGTTATAGGATTACTACTGGTTGTAGGTGGGCAAATGGGGAACTAGGAAATGGAAACCAAGGATTTGCACTGGAAGAACCAAGGGAGGAGGAAGGTTCTTGAACTGAGGGCTATTAGACCGTGGGATCCTTCCCCATATGTGGCTATTGAGGTAGAGACTAAAACTTGATTTAAAATGGAAGGGGATAAATATTTGTAAAGGAGGAATATAAAAGGATCTGGGGAATGGGGTTACAGGAGAGAGCGCTAGCACCAGGGGCCGAATGACCTCCTCCCGTGCTGTAATTTCTATAATTCAATAAAAACTCTCCTTTATTGAGACTGAGCTCAGGAAATGGTTCAGAAATGTTGGTGCTGAGCTGAGTTTAGGACAATGTGCCCTATAAGAGGTGCCCCAAACACCAGGCCCGCTGCACTTTGTGCAATCTCTCTGTTTGGTTCAGGTCTGTGCCTGCCGGTTTTGACGGGTGAAAGTACAGATTAGTTCTGACTGAGGTTCCCAGTTTAAAGTTGTCACCTTCACACAGAACCGCAGCCCAAGGATATAGGGAGAAGGATGGGGCCTATTAAAAGTGGCACCAACTGGGGAGCCTGACCGCACCTTGTGCAGTGCAGGGGATTTCTGGCTATGGTTTCAGGTAAATATCAACAGGTTATAGGATCACTACTAGTTACAGGTAAGATATCAGGGCATTGCCACATAATAGGCTTGCCAGCAAAGTTGAAGCCCATGGAATAAAAGGGACAGTGGCAGCATGGATACGAAATTGGCTAACTGACAGGAAACAGAGAGCAGTGGTGAACAGTTGTTTTTCGGACTGGAGGAAGGTATAAAGTTGTGTTCCCCAGGGGTCGGTTCTAGGACCACTGCTTTTCTTGATATATATTAATGACTTGGATGTGGGTGTACAGGGCACAATTTCAAACTTTGCAGATGACATAAAACTTGGAAGTATTGTGAACAGTGAGGAGGAGAGTGATAGACTTCAGGAAGACATAGACAGGCTGGTGAAATGGGCGCACACGTGGCAGATGAAATTTAACACAGAAAAGTGTGAAGTGATACATTTTGGTAGAAAGAATGAGGAGAGGACAAATAAACTAAATGGTACAATCCTAAAGGGGTGCACGAACAGAGAGACCTGGGGTATGTGTGCACAAATTGTTAAAGGTGGCAGGGCAGGTTGAGAAAGCAGTTAAAAAGGCTTACAGGATCCTGGGCTTCATAAATAGAGGTATAGAGTACAAAAGTGTGGAAATTATGATGAATCTGAATAAAACACTGGTTCAGCCCCAACTGGAGTACTGTGTCCAGTTCTGGACACCACAATTTAGGAAGGATGTGAAGGCCTTAGAAAGGGTGCAGAAAAGATTTACGAGAATGATTCCAGGAATGAGGGACTTCAGTTACATTGATAGACTGGAGAAGCTGGGGTTGTTTTCCTTGGAGCAGAGAAGATTGAGAGGAGATTTGATAGAGGTGTTCAAAATCATGAGGGGTCTAGACAGAGTCGATAGAAACTGTTCCCATTGGCAGAAGGGTCGAGAGCCAGAGGACACAGGCAAAAGAACCAAAGGCGACATAAGAAAAAACATTTTTACGCAGCGAGTGGTTAGGATCTGGAATGCACTGCCTGAAAGGGTGGTGGAGGCAGACTCAATCTTATTTTTCAAAAGGGAGTTGGATAAGTATCTGAAGGAAAAGAATTTGCAGGGCTACAGGGAAAGGGCAGGGGAGTGGGACTAGCTGAGAGTCGGCACGGGCTCGACGGGCCGAATGGCCTTCTTCCGTGCTGCAACCATTCTATGATTCTATGATACACCTATTATTACCAGTTATAGACTATCAGTGAGTTAATGTATTACTGTTGGTTATGAGGGGAATTGGAGTGTTACCAGTAATACTATTAGTTATTAGACCAATTTCAGTGAGTTACCATTACTTACTGATGGAATCAAAGTGGGTAATTTTAATCCCCAAAAGTGGGTGGGTTGGGGTCAGTTGGGAAGTCTGAAACAGGAACCCAACCCATCTTGAACCCGGCCACTTCCGGTTTTAACGGAGGCGGGACGAGAGTCGGGCGATCAATCCGCTTCCAGGAAGCAGGTTGGTCGTTGAAACCTTTTAAGAAGGCTGTGTGCCTCCAATTTAACAGTGTTTCTACTTTTAACCACAGTTGGCTGGGCAAAAGGAGGCGAGAAAGTCTGGATCCACCAGGTAAGTGCCTTTACAGCACTGCTTGTGGGCCAGGAGGTGTAGGAGTGTTTCCTCCAGGCTCAACAAACTAACCTGTAAACATCCCCATCTCCACACTCTCCCCCAGAAACCCCGTGATCACCCACCCACCCCGCGATCACTGATTTTTCCTGCGATCACCGACTCTCCACCGACCCCCTATCTCTCCCTCCGATCTCTCCCCGACTCCCCATCTCTCCTTCCGATCTCTCCCCAAACCCCCCCCATCTCTGCCTTTGATCTCGTTCCAACCCCCCTCCAATCGCTCCCCGAAACCCCCATCTCTGCCTTCGATCTCTCTCTGACCCCCTGCGCTCTCCCCCCGATCCACTGAACTACACTGTACCCACACCACCCCCCCCCCACCCCCACGATCTCTACTCTGAGCAGCACAAAATCTACCTGCTCCTACGCTGCGGCCTCTTCTGCAACGTTCCCCACCTGACAGGGAGGCAAGCCAATCAATCAGGGCAGGAAACCTGTTAAAAGAAACCATGCATGCCTTGGACTTAAAACTCCATGGCATTCGGGGAAACCCAGAAGTCGACCAGAACTCCTCCCCGCCTCTTGGAAATCCCACCCCAATAAATATCAGGGCCAAAGTTCCTCCTACCTCTGAATTCCCCTCTGTAAATCGCTCCCTCACCTTTGGTTTCCAAAGGAGTAGTAAGCCTGAGGATTGGGAGGGTTTTAAAAATCAGCAAAGGATGGACAAGAAATTAATAAAAAGTGAAAAAATAGCATATGAGAGTAAACTAGCAAGAAATATAAAAACAGATTGTAAAAGCTTTTACAAGTATGTAAAAAGGAAGAGAGTAGTAAAAGTAAATGTAGGTCCCTTAGAAGCAGAGTCAGGAGATATAATGGAGAATAAGGAAATAGCAGAGACGTTAAACAAATATTTTGTATCTGTCTTCACAGTAGAAGACACAAAGAACATAACGGAAATTGTGGGGAACCAAGGGTCTAATTAGAGTGAGGAGCTTAAAGTAATTAATATTAGTAAAGAAAAGGTATTGGAGAAATTAAGGGGACTAAAAGCCTGGACCTGATGACCTTTACCCTAGGGTTTTAAAAGAGGTGGCTGCAGAGGTAGTGGATGCATTGGTTTTGATTTTCCAGAATTCCCTACATTCTGGAACAGTCCCCTTGGATTGGAAGGTAGTAAATGCAACCCTGCTATTCAAGAAAGGAGGGAGAGAGAAAACAATGAACTATAGGCCTGTTAGCCTAACATCAGTAGTCAGGAAAATGCTAGAATCTATTATTAAGGATGTGGAAACAGGTCACTTGGAAAATTACAATATGATTAGGCGGAGTCAACACGGTTTTATGAAAGGGAAATCATGTTTGACAAATCTATTAGAGTTTTTTGAAGGTGTAACTAGCAGGGTAGATAAGGAAGAACCAGTGGATGTAATATATTTGGATTTTCAGAAGGCATTCGATAAAGTATCACACACAAGATAAGGACTCATGGGGTTGTGGGTAACATATTAGCATGGATTGAGGGTTGGTTAATGGAAAGAAAACAGAGAGTAGGAATAAATCGGTCATTTTCAGGATGGCGGAGCGTAACTAGTGGAATGCCGCAAGGATCAGTGCATGGGTCTCAGCTATTTATAATCTATATCAATGACTTAGGCTGGAATTTTCTGTACCTGGGCAGGTTGGGTGCGGGTGGTCGCCGTGGCGGGTTGCGACCCCGCTCCTCATTCCATTCCGCTCCTGAGATCAACTTTCTGTTAATGGTGCCTATTAAATGGCGTGGGTCTGATGACGTCATCGATGACGCGTTTTCAGCCAGGATATTTAAAGGAGCCATGAAAAGAAAGAACGACTTGCATTTATATAGCGCCTTTCACGACCACCGGACATCCCAAAGCGCTTTACAGCCAATGAAGTACTTTTGGAGTGTAGTCACTGTTGTAATGTAGGAAATGCGGCAGCCAATTTGCACTCAGCAAGCTCCCACAAACAGCAATGTGATAATGGCCAGATAATCTGCTTTAGTAATGTTGGTTGATGGATAAAAATTGGCCAGGACACCGGGGATAACTCCCCTGCTCTTCTTCGGAATAGTGCCATGGGATCTTTTACGTCCACCTGAGAGAGCAGACGGGGCCTTAGTTTAACGTCTCATCCGAAAGACGGATGAGACGTTAAAGCACATTGCCACATGGGGATGTGATAATGTAGATAGAGAGAGAGGGATGGGTGGACGTGCAAGGTACGTTGGTGTGAGTAATGATGTGCAGGAGTAGGCTTGGGAAGGCAGAGTGATGGGGATGTGATGAGAGGCACAGAAGGATGAAGTTGAGTGTAGCTTTGCACTCACCTTTCCTTTGAAGGTTCATCTAGGATTGTACAGGCACTGTACTGGAGCTTTTGAGTGTGTCAAATACTTGGAAACATGACTGCACAGAGGCAGAGGGCTGCACCCAGGTTCTCAGATGACACCCTCCATATACTTCTGGAGGGAGTGAGAGCACGCAGGGAGGTCCTCTTCCCTTTGGATGGGTGGATGAGACCTCCCCAGCAGACCAAAGGAGCCTGGCTCCAAATAACAGAAGAGGTCAACAGCAGGGATGTTGCCAGGAGGGCCTGGGGGCAGTGCCGGAAACACTTCAGTGATCTCATTAGATCAGGAAAGGTGAGCGCAAAGCCACACTCAACTTCATCCTGCTGTGCCTCTCATCACATCCCCATCACTCTGCCTTCCCAAGCCTATTCCTGCACATCCTTACTCACACCAACATAACTTGCACGTCCACCCATCCCTCTCTCTCTATCTACATTATCACATCCCCATTTGACTAACCACCCCTCACACTCACCTTCATCCTAATGCAATCATACCAACTAACAACACACAAGGAGGCCATTTGGCATTGGCACCCCACTCCATCCATTCCTTACACTCATTCCATCACTCTCACTCAAACTACTCTTCTTTCCCTTCTTGCAGGAGAAGAGAGCCCACAATAAGAAGGAGAGGGAGAGAACCGGAGGTGGCCCTCCATCACTGGCCACCTTAACTGCAGCAGAGGAGGTCACCCTGGAAGTCTCAGGGGTCGCAGAGCAGCTGGAGGTGGGAGACGGAGAGAGGGGGACATCTCAGCAACCTGGTGACAGAATTACATCTCATACAACCACATGGCATACAGCAGTCACTCATATGGAGACTGATGTCAGCAGCCAGTGAATGTTCATCATGTGCATAATGGTATCATTACCCATTCTTGATATGACATTTCTAAATCATCTCTTTACTCTCCCATAGGTCCATCAACAGCACCGCACCCCCCCCCACCACCACTGTCCAGGAAGAAGAGGAAGATGACTCCTCAGAGGAACCTCCAGCCTCTGAGGGTGCACTGTTAACAGACATAAGCGCACCCAGCACCAGCGCAGATACACACACCTCGGTGGATGCCACGCGAGATAGAGCAGTGTTGTCACCTGGTGTGTCACAAGTCACAAGTGAGCAAGGGCAGATGGTGGAGCCAGGGACAGCAGTGGAGACTCCTCGCCGGAGGGTGCAGGATGCTCCCAGCTCTGCTCAGCTGCATGCAGACGCAGAGCTTCGGGGCCATCCAGAAAGAGGGTGATCCTGGAGGCGCAGGAAGAAGTGCAGGAGGCTTTGATATGTTTTGCGACCGTGCTGTCTGCAAATGTGCAGAGAATGGAGGAGTCTATTGTCAACATGAGCACCACCATGTCGCAGGCAATGGCGACTGTCTGCTCGTCCATGGAAAGGATGGCCACCTGCATGGAGCAACTAATGCGCCACTCACAGGAGCACATGCTATCTATGGAGAATAGATGGCTATTTATGGAGAATAGATGACAGATGCTCATAGACCTCCTCTCTAGGAGGGATGTCAATGTAGACTTGGGTCCTCATGGCCCCACTGCTATGCAGCAAGGTGCTCTCCAGCTCCTTGCTAGCAGGGAAGTGAGGGTGGCCCATGAGAGCGATGAGGGTAAGAGAGGACATGGAAGTGGGGGCTCCTCTCACAGCGCTCACACTTCTCCCCCTTTGACTCCCTCTCAGTCAGAGCCCCAGATGCCTCCTGGGATCGCGATGGCCGAGTCTGCCCCTGCACAGTCGCAGAGGAACAGACTTTGGCGGGGCCACCACAGGCTCCAAGACCCAGAGGACATCCGCCAAAAGTTTCTATGCAGTCACAGCAGGGAAGTGAGCAGGCTGCCTCTACCTCTAGCGAAGCCACAGGGGTAGCACCTCGTAGATGCATGCGTAAGAGAAAGATGAAACACAGGTAGATGCACAAAGGTAAGCACTTGGGTGTTGTAATAAATGTTTGTGTGAAGTTTACGTTAATCTGATGTCACAGATAAAAATTATTATTTTCAACAATTGGCCAATTCTGTCAGCAACTTTGGAAGTGGCTTAGTGAGTTGGAGTGAATGGTGAGACATAACGTTACCTCCAGCAATGGTGGTCAGTGTGAAAGGAATGGCCTGGTCATTGTAGGGATGCTTTATGGTGTTGGTGTGGGGTGGTGCAAACCTGGCACAGCATGTGGCAGCCATATGGGTGTAATGCCTGAAGTTAAGTAAATCTGGCCATGATGAGGCCATCCTGGCCTCCTGAGCAGCAATGTGCTCGGGTGCTGGTGGGATCTGGACCGCAGGTTCCTCCTCCTCCTCCTCTGAAGAGGCTGTGTGCTCAGTGCCTTGCTCCTCATGCAGTGCTAATCCTCGCTGCTGTGCTCTGTTGTGCAGTGCGCAGCAGACCACGACGATTCTGGAGACCCTGGCTGGTGCGTACTGAAGGGCTCCTCCAGATCTGTCAAGGCATCTGAAACAAATTGTGAACATACCTATTGTCTGCTCTATGACACATCTGGTGGAAATGTGGCTTTCATTACATCTCTCCTCAGCCTCAGTACTTAGCCTCCTCAAGGGTGTCATGAGCCACGTCTTCAGTGGAAACCCCTTGTCTCCAGTCAGCCGGAAATTCTGTTTGGAGGAGCGAAGAGCTGAAGGCGGGTGGACTGGCGCAGGATGAAAGAGTCATGGCAGCTGCCAGGGAATTTGGCGGACACATGCATGATGATCTGTAGGTGGTTTGTCTTGGTGGTTCGAATCACCACTCCTACTTAGTTCTAGACGACAGGAATTACGGTGAACAGGATTGGAACACAGACAACTTTTTTGGACTCAACCGTACGGTGTTTAATGAGGTTAACACACACACCGGCCTCCAGTACGTAAAATGCCTGGTGGCGTAAAACAAACAGTACAACAATACACTTGGCCCGTCGAACAGGCCCCTGTCTCGTATTAAGACGCCTAAAATCTCACTGTGTTGCTATACAGAGTATAACATGGACTTGTCCCACAAACCCCGGAACATACACTATATAATATACACAGAACCTCCCCACTAAGCCCCTCTGGATTGGTTGAGACACACAGCACCCCCTCACACAATAAGGATGTGTGGGCTTGGACAATGTTCACCCCGATTGTCCGTTTTCTTGCTCGCTGCTTCCCTGTGTAGAGCGTGTCTCCTGGTTCCGTGTCGCCGATGCAGTATCCAAGTCCCAGTTTCGAGGTTCGTTCCTACAGTCGAAGAGCAAGGCGAGGCTCTTGTCGCTCGTGGTGGTTTCTTCTCTCTGTGCTCGGTTCTTGGTTCAGAGATGAGGGCACGCGAAAGCGAGAGCAAGCGAGAGAGAGAGAATGGCCAAAGCTGCCTCATCTTATACCCTAAAAGTTCAGTGATGTCTTTTTAATCACCCTTCTTTGTCTGGTTTCCCGCCTTTTGGAGCTATCCCATCTAGGTGCTAGTGTTAATGGCAGATGATGGGCCGCACTTCTCACCCGATCCTGGGTTAAGTGGTTTCCCATTAATTTACAATGGCCCTCCATCTTCTGCCCATTGTTTCCCAGAGAACTCTGTCTGCTCAGACATTCTCCGTAATCAGTTTGTAGGCCTGGCTGGAATCTCCTGTCCATCACGAACACCTGGGCCCCTCCCAGCTTCTCCAAACAGGCTGCTGGTCAATCAGCAGCAACAATCATACAAAATGTCTGCTACAAAAATCCTTGGGGCCTGCGCTGATGCTTACAGATCTTCCTATGGTTGGAGACGAGCTGCACGTTGAGGGGGTGGAAGTCCTTGCTGTTGACAAAGACTCCTGGATGATGTTGGGGTGCCCTGATGGCCACATGTGTGAAGTCGATAATGCCCTGCACCCGTGGAAAGCCAACTAGAGCGGCAAAGCCGAGCGCCCGCTCAGTAACACTGGGTTCATCAGTGGCAAAGTTGATATAATTGGCTGACTTGTCAAACAGGGCATCGGTGACCTGTGTGATGCATCTGTGGGCGGCCGACTGCGAGATGCCGCAAATGTCTGCTGTAGATCCCTGGAAGTAGTCTGAGGCAAAGAAGCTGAGGGCGCTGGTGACTTTGACAGCCACTGGCGTGTTCACCAGGTCCTCTGGGCTGCAGGTCTTGCTCCAGAAATCTGCAAATATCTGCGACGACCTGGCGCAATAGCCTGAGCCTCCTTTGGCACTGCTGCTCTGTCATGTTGAGGAAGCTCATCCTCTGCCTGTATACCCTGTGTTAGGGGTATCGCCTGTGGCACGGTGCAGCCCTGCGCTGATGCCCTCTGTCCTGTGCAGCATCAGGTGGTTGAGGAGACGGTTGGTGGTGTTGTTGTTGGTGCTGCTGGTGTGCCTGGTGCTGCTGGTGTTGGGGCACATCATGATCTGATTCTGAGGACCAAGTTGAGACAATATAAACGGCACCCATGCTTATGTAATAGATGGCAGGTCAAGTAGAGATGACAGAAGCAATCTGTCAATGGTGTGATAGGTTGTACCAATGAGGTGACAGTGGATCCCGACTTTGCTAAAAACACTTGCAACCTCTAGAAAGCTAAATCTGTGCTGACAATGCAATCAGCAACAGCATCTGCCTTAGGAAAGTAACCAGGTGTCAGGTGAGAGTATTTATTGTGCTTACCTGAATTGGCCTATATGTGACTCCAGATCCACAGCAATGTGGTTGACTCTTAGCTGCCCTCTGAAATGGCCGAGCAAGTCACTCAGTTGTAACAAACTGCTACGAAACAAAATAATAAGAATGAAACCGGACAGACCACCCGGCATCGACCTCGGCACCGGCTACAGACACAACAACGGCACACCCAGCCCAGTCAACCCTGCAAAGTCCTCCTCACCAACATCTGGGGACTTGTGCCAAAATTGGGAGAGCTGTCCCACAGACTAGTCAAGCAACAGCCTGACATAGTCATACTCACAGAATCATACCTTTCAGCCAATGTCTCAAACTCCTCCATCACCATCCCTGGGTATGTCCTGTCCCACTGGCAGGGGTGGTGGCACAGTGGTATACATGTTGAACACCACTTGGAAGAAGCACTGAGGGTAGCAAGGGCAGAGAATGTACTCTGGGTGGGGGAATTCAATGTCCAAGAGTGGCTCGGTAGCACCACTACTGACCGAGCTGGCCGAGTCCTGAAGGACATAACTGCCAGTCTGGGCCTGCGACAGGTGGTGAGTGAACCAACAAGAGGGAAAAACCTACTTGACCTCGTCCTCACCAATCTATCTGTCCATGACAGCATTGGCAGAAGTGACCACCGCACAGTCATTGTGGAGACGAAGTCCCGTCTTCACACGGAGAACACCCTCCATCGTGTTGTGTGGCACTACCACCGTTCTAAATGGGATAGATTCAGAACAGATCTAGCAGCTCAAAACTGGGCATCCATTAGGCGCTGTGGGCCATCAGCAGCAGCAGAATTGTATTCCACCACAATCTGTAACCTCATGGCCTGGCATATCACTCACGCTACCATTACCACCAAGTCAGGGGACCAACCCTGGTTCAACAACGAGTGTAGAAGAGCATGCACCAGGTGTACCTAAAAATGAGGTGCCAACCTGGGGAAGCTGCAACACAGGACTACATGCAGGCTAAAAAGCGGAAGCAGCATGCTATAGACAGGGCTAAGCGATCCCACAATTAACAGATCAGATCAAAGCTCTGCAGTCCTGCCACATCCAGTCGTGAATGGTGGTGGACCATTAAACAACTAATGGGAGGAGGAGGCTCCAAAAATATCCCCATCCTCAATGATGGTGGAGCCCAGCACATGAGTGCAAAAGACAAGGCTGAAGCGTTTGCAACCAGCTTCAGCCAGAAGTGCCGAGTGGATGATCCATATCGGCCTACTCCCGAGGTCCCCACCATCACAGAAGCCAGTCTTCAGCCAATTCGATTCACTCCACGTGATATCAAGAAACGGCTGAGCGCACTGGATACAGCAAAGGCTATAGGCCCCGACGACATCCCGGCTATCGTGCTGAAGACTTGTGCTCCAGAACTAGCCGCGCCTCTAGCCAAGCTGTTCCAGTACAGCTGCAACACTGGCATCTAGCCGACAATGTGGAAAACTGCCCAGGTATGTCCTGTCCACAAAAAGCAGGACAAATCCAACCCAGTCAATTACCGCCCCATCAGTCTACTCTCAATCATCAGCAAAGTGATGGAAGGTGTCATCAACAGTGCTATCAAGCGGCACTTACTCACCAATAACCTGCTCACTGATGCCCAGTTTGGGTTCCGCCAAGACCACTCGGCTCCCGACCTCATTACAGCCTTGGTCCAAACATGGACAAAGGAGCTGAATTCCAGAGGTGAGGTGAGAGTGACTGCCCTTGACATCAAGGCAGCATTTGACTGAGTCTGGCATCAAGGAGCCCTAGTAAAACTGAAGTCAATGGGAATCAGAGGCAAAACGCTCCACTGGCTGGAGTCAAACCTAGCACAAAGGAAGATGGTTGTGGTGGTTGAAGGTCAATCATCACAGCCCCAGGACATCGCTGCAGGAGTTCCTCAGGGCAGTGTCCTAGGCCCAACCATCTTCAGCTGCTTCATCAATGACCTTCCCGCCAAAATAAGGTCAGAAATGGGGATGTTCGCTGATGACTGCACAGTGTTCGGCGCCATTCGCAACTCCACAGATAATGAAGCAGTCCATGCCCGCATGCAACAAGACCTGGACGACGTTCAGGCTTGGGCTGATAAGTGGCAGGTAACATTCGCGCCGCAGACGTGCCAGGCAATGACTATCTCCAACAAGTGAGAATCTAACCACCTCCCCTTGACATTCAATGGCATTACCATCGCCGAATCCCCCACTATCAACATCCTGGGTGTCACCATTAACCAGAAACTTAACTGGACCAGCCACATAAATACTGTGGCAACAAGAGCAGGTCAGAGGCTAGGTATTCTGTGGCGAGTGTCTCACCTCCTGACTCCCCAAAGCCTTTCCACCATCTATAAGGCACAAGTCAGGAGTGTGACGGAATACTCTCCACTTGCCTGAATGAGTGCAGCTCCAACAACACTCAAGAAGCTCAACACCATCCAGGACAAAGCAGCCCACTTGATTGGCACCCCATCCACCACCTTAAACATTCACTCCCTCCAACACCAGCGTACCGTGGCTGCAGTGTGTACCATCTACAAGATGTACTGCAGCAACTCGCCAAGGCTTCTTCGGCAGCACCTCCCAAACCTGTGAACTCTTCCACCTAGAAGGACAAGGGCAGCAGGCGCATGGGAACACCACCACCTCCAAGTTCCCCTCCAAGTCACACACCATCCTGACTTAGAAGTATATCGCCGATCCTTCATCGTCGCTGGGTCAAAATCCTGGAACTCCCTCCCTAACAGCGCTGTGGGAGTACCTTCACCACACGGACTGCAGCGGTTCAAGAAGGCGACTCAGCACCACCTTCTCAAGGGCAACTAGGGATGGGCAATAAATGCTGGCCTTGCCAGCGACGCCCAGATCCCATAAATGAATTTAAAAAAAATACAGTTCTCACACATGCACAGCGGTTTGAAAAAACCTTTAAAGTTTCTTTCTCAAAATTTCATAGTTTTTTTTAACCAACTGGTCACTACGAAGCAGCAAGGGAAAAAAAATCTACTGTGTGTGAACTGGCCATGCAAGAGAAAGGAAAGAACAGATTGGGGACCTGTGCTTTTACCTACCTCCCAGCTTTTAACACTAGCTGCCGTATAAATGGGTGCTTTTGAGAGCCGGCGGGCATATAGGTGTCACATTCAAAAATGCATCTGACAGTCAAATTAATACTGAACAAGATATGAATATTTCTTTTGTCTTTTAAAAAAAATTCTAAAATTCAGATCCCTTTCATTGTGCTCATTAAATACTGGAAATGATTATTGCTTAAAGCTGCAAGACTTTGAGGCAACCACAAAACTTATTTTACATAGGATTACACAGGATATATGGCACAGAAACAGGCCATTCGGCCCAACCAGTCCATGCTGGCGTTTATGCTCCACTCGAGCCTCCTCCTGTCTTTCCTCATCTAAATCTATCAGCATAACCCTCTATTCCCTTCTCCCTCATATGCTTATCTAGCCTCCCCTTAAATGCATCTATACTATTCGTCTCAACCACTCCCTGTGGTAGCGAGTTCCACATTCTCACCACTCTTTGAGTAAAGAAGTTTCTTCTGAATTCCCTATTGGATTTCTCGGTGACTATCTTATATTGATGACCTCTAGTTATGCTCTTCCCCACAAGTGGAAACATTCTCTCTGTATTCACTATATCAAAACCTTTAATAATTTTTAAATCCTCTATTAGGTCACCCCTCAGCCTTCTTTTTTCAAGCGAAAAGAGACCCAGCGTGTTCATCCTTTCCTGGATATACCCTCGCATTTCTGGTATCATCCTTGTAAATCTTCTCTACTCTCTCTCCAGTGCTTCTATATCCTTTCTATAATATGGCGACCAGAACTGTACGCAGTACTCCAAGTGTGGTCTAACCAAGGTTCCATACAGGTTTAGCTTAACTTTCCTACTTTTCATTTCTATCCCTCTAGAAATAAACCCTAGTGCTTGGTTTACTCTAAATATGCAAACTGAAGCTAACCTGCCTGTTAAATTAATTATAGATGCCATATGTTTAGAATATTGAGAATTTTGCTGGGAAGGACAATTTTGGGTTGTGCACTTCATGTCACTGGTCTCGTCTCTTTTCGCCTTGGTTCTGTGACATGTAGGAAGCTAACGGTGAAGATTCAGGAGACTTCTTTTGGGACTCACTATAGGCTGGAATAAAACGATTCCTCTGTGACATCTATGGGATTATAACTTTAACCAGTTTAAATCAAAATTGCTGTATAACCACAAATGGTACCTGAAGTTGGGTTTGTGCTGTATAAAGAGTTTAAAAAGCATCAGCGACAAGTTATAAATAAGAAAGAAATCTACATATTACAGGATTGGGAGAAATCCAACTCTAACCAGCCCTTACTATTCACTCTCATCCTAACAATTACTATATAATTAGTTTGAGATTTAAAAGTAGACGTGCCGTCACGTGAATGTCATCAACAATTATTCAACCTAATGATTAATGATAATAATTACTTGATCACAATTTCATCTCCAGGTAATTATTTCAATAATAATTAACTGATATAAGGTACACATAGTTTTATTGGCCAGAATTAAAATAGTCTCTCACACCAGAGCTGGATTAGAGGAGTCCTTTTTGTCCCTCAGTTTGCATCATGCTATATGCTCATTGAAGCACAAAACATCACCTGAAGTGAGTTGAGATATGTTGAGTGACAAGTTTAGGTCAATGAATTGCCTAACTGGTCTCAAATCAGATCATGTCAGCTGGAAATGGCAGGGCATCCATGGTGCCTACGGCCAGTCATTACCCACTGTTTCAAATCCTTTTTTATCACAAAGCAGGGAAGATAAGCAGGTGTGGTACAAAAGTTAGCTGGAAGGCTAAGGTGTCATTTGAGGGCAGGGGATCAGGCTGATGCTAGTAAGATGCTGATGAGTTATGTTAACCCTTTCTTAATTGCAATGTTTTAAATTTTATTTTGATGTTTCAGTAACATTACTGAATATTATTGCCCCATTTATTCTTTAACATTTCATTATGATTTTTCTTTGCAAGGTTTTGTTTTGGATGCAATACTTCTCCTCTAACTAGAAGATTACAGGAGAATCTTTTGTCATTGACTTTCTTTATTTCAATTCTATTCTTTGCACCCCTTTAGATAAAAGATTCTGCTGCTGCACATCTACCGTGTCAACTGAGAGATGGTGAAACTCCATGAGGAGAATCAGGTTTGAACCATTGACCAGTGAGACTAGAATTCAATCCCAGGACTTTTTTTTGGCAAGGCTGCATCATTCTTTGCCTAAAGTTACTGGTTATTATGGTCTTAGTGCATTATTTTGCAAATTAACAATAATTATCATATTCATCCTGATTTACAACTATCACAGTTGAGGAATAATGAACATTTTGAAAATTCTCAAGTTCAACAACAGTGCGATAGTGTCGGACTATGCGTGGCTTGGACACAAATGTCACTGTATGGAACAGAGTTTTGGTTCACTCTTAATTTATATTCTTCTTATTGCTTCCATATTCTATACTGTGTTTATAACAACAGATGGGAGCTAAAGTGTTGATGAATGAAGTTAGATGATTTGGATCTTATTAGTTTTACAAAAGTTAGAATCATCAGTTTCTGTGTTTCAAGTATTCACAATGGCATAATAATGGAATTAATTGCACTAGATTATCGTGCACTATGGAATAATGAAGAGGTTACAGAGGTGAAACCTGGGCAGCAGGTAATTCCTTCATCTGTTTTTTTTGCTCAGTAAGACTTTGGGCAGGTTTACTTGGCACAATCTGTTACTTGGTAAACGGGGGTCAGAGGCCATTTGCCACCAGCAGGTAATAACAAAACCCCAGTAGTAAAAACCTGGTATTAGTGTCTGTCATCAGCTGCTCTTTGTGTTGCTGTCTTAGACTGGAACATGAGTAGATCACTCATCAGTTAAGTGAGAGCTAAAATTACAACTCAAACAAAGCCCTCTTTTACTGGGAATTGTGACTAATTACAGCAGCTAATTAAGTAATGAAACACCCTTATTTGCTTCAAAACATGCATTTGAAAGTTTATGTTATAGGCACAACTTTCTAGCCCAGGTGTGTCATACACCTTCAGATAAGCTAAGAAGGGACACAAACTGTATATTCTACAAAACATTTCAACTTAACTTTTTGAACTTGTTAGAGTTGAGCACTGAATGAATTCAGAATCCAAGTGCCATGAGTTGGCCAGTTGGACTATCTGACCCAGTTTAAATATCTCATTCCTAACATTTAACAATAAACAGTGACACCAAGAAGAACAGGGGCAATATCCTTCTTTCTGCGTGTACTGCATTTGGCATGTCGTGATGTCAGTTTCTGTGCTCTCTGTAGCTAAAGAAGTCCTTGATTTTTTTTTTACATTCTGATTATTGATTAGTGAGGAGGAGATCACTGTCACATAGTGCCATAAGTCCACCAGCCTTTACCAGTCTCTACGAGCCTAGCAGCGAGGTCGAGGCCCAGGAGTGGCGCAGCGTGGACCAGCAGCAGGGTCGGGAGGACCACACTGCAGCCTATGAAACCCATGTGAGAAGTCGCACAACACCAGGTTATAGTCCAACAGCTTTATTTGAAATCACAAGCTTTCGGAGCGCTGCTCCTTCATCGGGTGAAGTCACAAGAATTCACGCACAGGCATCTTCTACCCTTTAAAAAATGAAGTTCGGGACCTGGAACGTCAGGACCCTCATGGACAACCCCAACAGCGCAGACCAGAACGCCGTACTGCTATCGTTGCCCGGGAGCTCAGACGTTTCGACATAGACATCGCCGCCCTAAGCGAGACCCAGCGGGCAGGGGAAGGCCAGCTCAAGGAGCAAGGCGGTGGTTACACCTTCTTCTGGAAAGGCAAACCTGAAGAACAACGCCGCCTCCATGGGGTTGGCTTCGCCATAAAAAATGAGCTAGTTGAACGTCTCAGAGACTCCCCTTGTGGAATAAACGAATGCCTCATGACTCTACGGCTCACCCTAGCCCGGAACCAGTGTGCTACGGTCATCAGTGCGTATGCCCCAACACCGGAAGCCACAGACGAGACCAAAGAGGAATTCTACTCCAGCCTCGAACAATCCCTGTCCCGAGTCCCAACGGGCGACAAGCTGATCCTCCTTGGCGACTTCAACGCCAGAGTTTGAAAGGACACAGACCTCTGGGGCGGTGTGATCAGCAGAGAGGGGGTAGGGAAAGCCAACTCCAACGGTACCCTCCTCCTGACGAAATGCTTAGAACATGGCCTTGTCATAACCAACACCTTGTTCCGTCAGAGAGACAAGTACAAGGCTTCATGGCAACACCCTCGCTCCAAGCACTGGCATCTACTGGACTACTTCATTGTCCGAGCGAGGGACCGCAAGGACGTCCGCATCACCCGCGCCATGACAGGAGTTGACGACTGCTGGACAGACCACTGCCTAATCCGCTCTGTCATCTCCATCAACGTAGCCCCAAAACAGTGGCGGCATCAGAAGCAATTCCGCAGGAAAATCAACGCTGGAGCACTCAAAGACCCTGCTAAGAAAGCCCTATTCAGCCTGTGCCTCATAACCAACCTGACGACTCCCAGTGATTCAGAGACACTGGGCTGGATTTTGAATGACCCATGGAGTCGGGTTTGGAGTAGTGGGGGGGGGTTAAATTTGCGGGGTCAGAGGTCCCGACCCCATCCCGACTCTATCCCGCCTCCACGCAATTTTGACATAATCAGTCGCGGGGTTCCCGACTCCGTCCCGCCTCCAAGAGGCGGGAGAGGCCATTAAAGCCCTTAACAAGCCCTAAATTGGCTCTGTAATGCCATTTTGAAGCGTTTTAGCTAGTTTAACCCTTTTCCGACGTGAAGTACGCCTGATGTGAAACACTCCAGTGAAACCTGGCGGGAGCACAAGTGGATAGCTGACTATCAGCTGCAGGTCCATTATTACAACAGAGATGTGATGAAGTGTTAGTTCTCAAAGTCACCTCTGATGCTGCTGCATTGAATGTCTTTGGAGACTGCATCACCTTTGCTGTGGGAGGACTTGGATGCAAAATCTCTCTGTCTCTCTGTCTCTCTTCCCCCCCCCCCCCTCAGTTTGCATCCAGGTCCACTCAGGCAGGTCCAACAGCTAGGCAGTCTCTGACCTGCAATGCAGCAGCAATGATGACATCATCAGAGGCGACTTTCAGACTGAAACCACTAATTGGTTCATGGGTTCCCACATGCTGGAACTCAATTGCCCAATTAAGTGAAAATTGCATCATTCATCCACATTAATCTGGAGTTGGGGGGGGAACACGAAATGCGGATGACATGACCCCAACCCGTCACCTCCTGTCCAGATCCAAGGTCGTCCCATCCTCTGTCATCGAATTACAGTATGCAGACGATGCTTGCGTTTGTGCACACTCTGAGGCCGAACTCCAAACCATCGTCAACACCTTCACCGAAGCATACGAGAGCATGGGCCTTACACTAAACATCCGTAAGACAAAGGTCCTCTACCAACCTGCCCCAGCCACACAGTACTGCTCCCGGATTATCAAAATCCATGACGAGGCCTTGGACAACGTGGACCACTTTCCATACCTCGGGAGCCTACTGTCAACAAGGGCAGATGTTGATGACGAAGTTCAACATCGCCTTCAACGCTGCCTCCGCAAGATCCTGCAAATCCATTGGCAAGATAGACGCACCAACGTCAGTGTTCTCACTGAGGCCAACATCCCCAGCATCGAAGCTTTGACCACACTCGATCAGCTCCGATGGACGGGCCACACCGTCCGCATGCCTGATACGAGACTCCCAAAACAAGCGCTCTACTCGGAGCTCTGACACGGCAAGAGAGCCCCAGGTGGGCAGAGGAAATGCTTCAAGGATACCCTCAAAGCCTCCTTGAAAAAGTGCAACATCCCCACCGACACCTGGGAATCCCTGGCCCAAGACCGCACAAAGTGGAGTAAGGCGCCGAACACCTCGAGTCCCTTCGCTGGGAGCAAGTGGAAGCCAAGCGCAAACAGCGGAAGGAGCGCACGTCAACCCAAGCACCCCACCCACCCGCCCCTTCAACTACCGTCTGCCCCACCTGTGACAGAGACTGTAGGTCCCGCATTGGACTCATCAGTCACCTGAGAACTCATTTTTAGTGTGGAAGCAAGTCATCCTCGGTACCGAGGGACTACCTAAGAAGAAGAAGAGTCTCTACCCAACATCTTTAGCTTGGGTGAAACGAAGTCTGTTAGCTTTACTGAGGAAAACACAGTCTGGAAGTTTTAATGCTAGATGTTCACCCCCACATTCCTTCATGTAGATGAAACAGCTCTATTTAAAAAAACAACTCAGCTATGCTAAGACATATCTGCCAATAATTTCCTCAGGGGTACTCCTAATCAAATGCCCTAACTTCAGCAGAAGATCAGCGGAAACCTCGTTTACGGAGTTTATCTGGGGTTTCTCCTAATCTTCCAAAGAGTATGCAGACCACGCTTGCGATTGGGAGAACCCCCGGGGAAATTCCTGGTGAACATTTTTTTAATCACTCCGATATCTACCTCTGCTTTGGTGTGGCTAACCAGGTTTGTATTCAGAAACAAAAACAGAAAATGCTGGAAATACTCAGCAAGTCAGGCAGTATCTGTGGAGAGTGAAACAGAGTTAACGGCCGCGATTTTGTCGACCGAGGCGGGTCCGGAGCGGCCGGGGTCAGTGTCGCGGTCCCAGCCCACTGCCTACTGCAGACCACACCCTCCAAATGATTTTTCATTATTGGGCTTGTTAAGCCCGCCCTGCCAGGTTTCCAGCCAATTAACAGGAAGCGGGTCTGATGACGTCATTTGATGATGCGTCATCAGTCGGTTTCCTTAAAGGGGCCATGTCCAAATTGATCTTGACAGTTTGGCTGTCAGTGTTCTACAGCATTGAGGTGCTGCAAACACTGACAATGACTGCACAAAGGTGCACGGCTGCACCCAGGCTCTCCCATGACTCCCTCCATATGCTTATGGAGGGAGTCACAGCACGCAGGGAGGTTCTCTTCCCTTTCCATGGGTGGAAGAGACCTCCCCAGGAGATCAACGCAGCCTGGTTGCACATTGCACAGGAGAACACAAGCAGGGATGTCGTCAGGAGGACCAGGCTGCAGTGGCGCAAACCTTTCAATGATCTCAGTAGATCACAAAACGTTACTGCCAAGCCACAGTCAACCTCATCCTGCTGTGCCACTCATTACATCCCCATCACTCTGCCTTCCCTACTCTACTCCTGCACGTCTTTACTCACACCAACTTACCTTGCACCTCCACCCATCCCTCTTTATCTACATTATCACTTCCCCATCTCACTAGCCACCCCTCATACTCACCCTCAACCTACTGCAAGCATACCAACTAACAACATACAAGGGTAGGCACCTGGGTGTTTTAGCCAATGTTCATGTCAAACATTGAAATCTATATTTTCAACACTTTACCTTATTGGACAGATCTGTGCTCACCTTTGGAAGTGTCTTAGTGAGTTCCAGTGAATATTGAGACATAACTTCCCCCCCCCCCCCCCTTTCTATAGTGATGAGTGTGAAAGGAATGGCTTGGACATTATAGGGATGCTTTATGGTGCTGGTATGGGGTGGTGTCAACCTGGCGCATCATGTGGCAGCCAGGGTGTACAGCGTCAAGTGAAGTAAATCTGGCCATGGTGATGCCATCGCTGGCCTCCCGGGCAGCAATGTTGTCGGGTGCTGATGCCCTGTGTCCTGTGCAGCATCAGGTGATTGCGGAGAAGGTTGGTATTGTTATTGGTGTGTCTGGTGATGTTGGTGTTGGGGCTGATCGTGGAGGGATTCAGAGGACTAAACTTGAGATTTTTTCAAGGGCACCGATGTTGCTGGAATAGATGGCAGCTGAAGTTGAAATGACAGAAACGATCTGTCAATGGTGAGAGAGCTTGCTCCTAGAAGGTGACAGTGGATAGAGAGTTTATTCCAAACACTTCCAAACTGTATACAGCTCAAAATTGTCTTCCAACTCCTGAAGGCTCAAGCTTCTGACATTGGAAAGTGACCAGCTGTGAAATGGTAGCTTTCATACTACTTTTTCAGCTGTCACCTATTCACAGCAATGTGGAGACATAGAGAACCCGAGCTACTTACCTGACGTGATCTCCGAACGACGTGAACCCCGTTAAAAAGGTGGGAAAATAGAAATAGGCTGGCAAAATACTAGTTAACTAGCGTTTAACAAGCATTTAACTATCCTAAATGCCTCCCCCGCTGCTTGGTGTCGGGTCTGTTCTGAAATCGCAGACCTGACACTTTGGAAACTTACACGGAAGTGGGTTCAGAGCGGGTTCCCAATCTGCTGTCAATCATTTCAATTTTGACAGCAGACCCGCCTCTGAACCCGTACTCTGAGCGCCGGCAAAATCGCGGCCAACCTTTCAGTTCTGTGACCTTTCATCAAAACTGGAAAATGTTGGAGATGTAACAGATTTTAACCGGGTGCAGAGGCAGGGAAAGGAGGGAGGGGAGGAAAGAACAAAAGGGACGGTCTGTGATGGGGTGGAAGGCAGGAGTGGTTAAATGCTGCAAACGGGAATGGCAGAATCATCAGCAGCTGCCGTCTGGAAAAATAGGGGCAGATGTTATGGTCTGAAATTATTGAACTCGATGTTGAGTCCAGAAGGCTGTAAAGTGCCTAATCGAAAGATGAGGTGCTGTTCCTTGAGCTTATGTTGAGCTTCATTGGAACAGTGTAAGAGGCCGAGGACAGAGAGGTCAGAGTGGGAGTGGAGCGGAGAATTAAAGTGACAGGCGACAGGAAGCTTGGGGTTACTGAATGGAGGTGTTCCGCAAAGTGGTCACCCAATCTGCGTTTGGTCTCCCCAATGTAGAGGAGACCGCATCGTGAGCAGTGAATACAGTATACTAAATTACAAGAAGTGCAAGTAAATCGCTGTTTCACCCGGAAGGAGTGTTTGGGGACCTGGACAGTGGGTTTGTATTCACCTTTTCAAGTAATTTATCTTTGAATAGATGATGCTTGTTGTGTGAACAGAATCTTCCAGTTCCATTTTCTCATGTTATATAGTACTCATTTGCTATAATTTCTCATAATGAGATACCGGAGTGTATGGCATCTAGGCAGGTGTCCACTGTCCACAAATATATTATATGTTGGACAAAGTTCTATTCCAGTGAGTCAACTGAAGTATGCGTAGGGATTGATTTCAAAATGTAATCGACAAAAATAAGTGGAGATAATTTAAAAACGAGAATAAATGTTAAGAACATTTCAAACTAACAACAGTTTTCTTTTCCCTGGATTTTGTTACACTTCAACCAATATTCTTGGTCAGCCATGATCTCATTGAATGGTGAAACAGACTCGAGGGGTTGAATGGCCTATTCCTGTTGCTATTCTTGCCTCAGCTTTGTTTGATACTTGTCCTGTCACACTGGTGTGGAATTTGATTCTAGGTTTCTTCTACTTCTGTTTTTGATATTCCAAAAGTGAACCCTGGAAACCTTGCCATGTTATACTGGCCCATAACTCACCTCACCACACAGTGACCTTCATCAATACAGTGAGTATCCAACCCATGCTTTATACTCAATAAAAAAGTTGGGATGTTGCATTTGTGTTTGGTCCAATTGGATTACTTTGTGAATATACCTAAAATGTGTGTCCTTAAACCTTGCTGTGCATTTCAACAAATCACAAGATAATTACTGATGAGAAAGACCATTTGGTTTACATGAGTTTATCCATCCAAAAGCACCCTTAAATGCAGGCTGGTGCAAACCAATTTCTAGTTCGGAATTGGGAAACAAGTAAAAATACAGTTTTACAAAGAGAGGAAGATTTTTTTTTAAAGAAATTGTGAGCAATGTCATAGGAGATCAATTACTGTGAGTTTTTGTTGGAGTCTGCATTTAAGGCTAAAAGTTCACAAATGAGTTTACAGTTACTGCAGGACATTGATCATTCCAGGCTTTTTCATCAAGTGATGTTAAAAGGGAGAAAAATGTGCTTGGGTAGAGCAAAGAACCATCCGTTGTTGCTAGAAGTTGCACATGAACTGAACTGATCTCTAAGCTGAGGGAACAGGAAACATGCTGCAGGCTACACAGAAGTTGTGTGTTAGCTCAGAACTACAATAGCACCTCACATCAAACGGTTTACATTTCATCCAAAGAGATCAGTTGACAAGACCTCAAATGACTGTAGTCTGACATGGTTTAGACACATATCACATAGTCCATTTATAGATATATATCAAAGTCGCCAGTACTACAGATGAATTTCGTACCCACTTAGTCACTGACTAGCAATGCCTGTCCACAAACAGCTGGAAAAAGTATTAGTCACATTTTACTAATGTATCTGTAATACAATAGAGGTTGAAACAAACCACAATGTCCAGGGCAGTACAGACCGTTGATTAAATATTTTAGGCCTTCACATACACACACACACACACACACACGCACACACAATTTAACTATCTAACTGACTTAACATTCTTGTGTGTTGCATAAAAGAAATAATTCTACACTGGAATGGATAAATCAGAATATTCACCTATTATATAGAGAATAATGGGTACCTGAAGTGGTTACCAGGCTGTAACCTCATTGGGGGTTTCAGAGTCTTATGAGAGTGAAGCTCAAACAGTTTCCAATACTACCATCTCTACCCTGAGATCGAATTACAGCCATTTATTTACTTCATTGTATTTTTTTTGAAGGCCATAATATGATTTGTCTTCTATTTGGTAATGCAAATACAGTTTCTTATAACTTATTTAGAAGTCTTTGATATTTTTACTGTGTGGTGCTGTGACCAATTGGCCACTGTCAATAGGACTGCTTTTCCTGTTTTGTTTCCAACCCAGCTGCCCTTTAGTTTGTTTTTGTAGGATGTACCAGATCTTCTTTTCAAAACCTATACATGTGCTAAGCCATTGTCTTTTTTTTAAGTCTCTTTTTAGAGCCATAACCAGAGTAGGCATCTCACTATAATGACTTGACGGGAACAGGATGTTGCAAGCTGCGAGAGTCCAGTGGAGTGTGAAAGCACAGACGACTATGGAATTTAGCCTCAGTGGGAGTGCAGCCTGATAGTGAGTTCAGCACCTAGGTGTAGTTGGGCAGGACTTTTTTTCTACAATTAATACTTGTGTGAAGTGAGTAAGTGGAGTTGGATTCTTGCAAGAGTTTTGCACTAATGGGAGTATAGGCTCACAGTATCTATATTTTTAAGTTAGACAGTTAGACACAGAGGATGGCAGCATAGGGAATATTTGTGAAGTGTGCGGAGTGTAATATGTGGGTCATCATGGACCTTCAGTGTATTTGCACTAATTATTGGAAACTTGAGTCTCTGGAGTAGAGGATCTCCATGCTCAAAGCAGCAATCGGCCATCTTCTTCAGCATCAGAGAGAATGAGGGGTTTTTGGAATATAATCACCCAACAAGAACATTGTCATCCAAGAAGCAGCACTAGACCGTTCGGGACACAGGCATACTATAGAAAGAGAGAAATGAGTGACCCTCCATAGAGATAGCAGAGGGAGACAGGACTCACAGGTGCAGGGAGCCCATGAGTTGCTGAAAATGTCCAATAGATATGTTGCGCCCTTAATATGGAAAAACATTGCAAGGTGCTTCACAGAGCCGTAATCAGATATATATGAACGGTGAGTTAAAGAAGGATATATTAGGATGAGTGACAAGAAGATTGGTCAATGAGGTGGTTTTAAGGAGGGTCTTAAAGGATGAGAGGGAGGTAAGAGGCGGAGGGCTTCAGCAAGGAATTCAAGAACATGGAGCCTAGATGGCTGAAGTCACAGCTGCCAATGGTAAGGTGAGGGTAGCGGGATGCACAAAAGTCCAGAGTTGGAGTTAGAGTTTTTGGGGGGAGGGATTGTAGGGCAGGTGGAAGTTACAAAGATAGGGAAATGCAAGGCCATGGAGGGATTTAAACACGAGAATGAGAAATTTATATTTGAAGTGCTGGGAGACCGGGAACTAATGTAGGTCAGCAAGGACAGGAGTGATAGGTGTGCAGGACCAGATGCTGGATAGGATACGAGCAGTAGAGCATTGGAAGAGCTGAAGTTTATGGAGGGTAGACAATGGGATGCTGGCCAGTAGAGCATTGGAATAGGCAGGTCTGGGCGTGACAAAGGAGTGGATAAGGGTTTCATCACCAGATGGGCTGAGTTAGGGGCGAAGATGGGTGATGTTATGGAGGTGGTGTTTGTGATGGCGAGGATATGAGATTGGAAACTCGTCTCAGGATTGAATAGGATATCAAGGTTGTTTCAACCTGAGACCATGGCCAGAGGGGCGATGGAATCAGAGTACGGAGTTTGTGGCGGGGGCCAAAGATCATGGCTTCAGTCTTCCCAGTGTTTAGCAGGATGAAATTGCAGCTCATTCAAGACTGGATGCCCAACTAGCAGTCTAACAACACAGAGGCAATGCATGGGTCTAGAGATGAACAAGTAGAGCTGGGTTTCATCAACGTACATGTGGAAGCTGACCCGATGTCTGTGGATGATCTCACCATGGGGCAGCATGTAGATGAGGAAGAGGAAGGGGTCAAGGACAGATCCTTCAGGAAATCCAAAGGTAATGGTGTGGGGTCGGGAAGAGAAGCCATTGCTGAACAACCTCTGGTTACAATCAGACAAGTAAGATTGGAACCAAGTGAGGGCAGTTTCACTGAGATAGATAACGAAGGAGAGGCAATGAAGATGGATGGTCTGGTTGACTATGTCAAAGGCTGCAGAGAGGTCGATGAAGGTGAGGAGGTATAATGCACCATGATCACAGTCACAACGGACATCATTTGTGATCTTGATTAGGGCTGTTTTGATGCTGTGTCAGGATCAGAACCTGATTGGAGGGATTCAAATGTGGAGTTGCATGAAAGATGGCTGTAAATTTGGCAGGCGACAACACATTCAAGGACTTTGGAGAAGAAAAGGAGGTTGGAAATTGCGCGGTAGTTTACAAGGATGGAGGGGACAGAATCAGCGATTCAGAGAAGAGTGGTGCTGAGCAACATTGTGACACTGTGGAGCAAAGGACATCCCAGGGGAGTAAGAAGCAGGTAGACTACAAGAATAGTAGAGTAGTAGTAGTGGGATATTCTATAGTTAGGGTTATAGACAGTCTTTTTGGTTGTAGCTGTGTGTTGAATCATATGTTTCCCCCTGGTGCCAGGGTGAAGAACCACGTTTTTTTTTATTCATTCATGGGATCTGGGCGTCGCTGGCAAGGCCAGCATTTATTGCCCATCCCTAATTGCCCTTGAGAAGGTGGTGGTGAGCTGCCTTCTTGAACCGCTGCAGTCCGTGTGTTGAAGGTACTCCCACAGTGCTGTTAGGGAGGGAGTTCCAGGATTTTGACCCAGCGACAATGAAAGAATGGTGATATACTTCCAAGTGTGTGGCTTGGAGGGGAACTTGGAGGTGGAGGTGTTCCCATGCGCCTGCTGCCCTTGTCCTTCTAGGTGGTAGAGGTCGCGGGTTTGGGAGGTGCTGCCGAAGGAGCCTTGGTGAGTTGCTGCAGTGCATCTTGTAGATGGTACGCACTGCAGCCACGGTACGCCAGTGGTGGAGGGAGTGAATGTTCAAGGTGGTGGATGGGGTGCCAATCAAGTGGGCTGCTTTGTCCTGGATGTTGTCGAGCTTCTTGAGTGTTGTTGGAGCTGCATTCATTCAGGCAAGTGGAGAGTATTCCATCACACTCCTTACTTGTGCCTTGTAGATGGTGGAAAGGCTTTGGGGAGTTAGGAGGTGAGACACTCGCCGCAGAATACCTAGCCGCTGACCTGCTCTTGTTGCCATAGTATTTATGTGCTGGTCCAGTTAAGTTCTGGTCAATGGTGACCCCCAGGATGTTGATGGTGGGAGATTCGGCGATGGTAATGCCGTTGAATGTCAAGGGGCAGTGGTTAGACTCTCGCTTGTTGGAGATGGTCATTGCCTGGCACTTGTGTGGTGCGAATGTTACCTGCTACTTATCAGCCCAAGCCTGAATGTTGTCCATTTCGATAAATGGAAAGACTTCCAAGAAGAGAGGGGAAGCAGCCAAACATGGTCCAGGTCAGAATAAATGAAATAGATTGAAATATATTTGAAGTTGCAGATGGAGTTTAAGGAGTTAAGCAATGCTCCTTAAATATGCAAACTGTCCCATGACACTGGAGATTAGTCAATGTAGCACCTTTGTTCAAGAAGGAAAAGAAGAATAAATGGGTAACTGTAGATCAATTATTCTAACAGTCATTGTGAGCAAACTCCTAGAATCCCAAATTCAAAATTAAAGCAAGGGGCATTTAGAAATTCTTGGGTTAAGTAAGGACAATGAGCATGGAATTGTTAATGACAAGTTGTACTTGACAAATTTAATAGTTTTTTGCAGAAGTGACAGACTGGATAGATAAAGGGAATGCAATAAATGTAATCAATATGAATTTTCAGGAGGCATTTGATAGAATCGTAGAATGGTTACAGCATGGAAGAAGGCCATTCGGCCCGTCGAGCCCGTGCCGACTCTAAGTTAGTCCCACTCCCCCGCTCTTTCCCCGTAGCCCTGCAAATTTTTTTTCTTCAGATACTTATCCAACTCCCTTTTGAAAGATAAGATTGAGTCTGCCTCCACCACCCTTTCAGGCAGTGCATTCCAGATCTTAACCACTCGCTGTGTAAAAAAGTTTTCCCTCATGTCGCCTTTGGTTCTTTTGCCAATCACCTTAAATCTGTGTCCTCTGGTTCTCGACCCTTCTGCCAATGGGAACAGTTTCTCTCTATCTACTCTGTCTAGACCCCTCATGATTTTGAACAAATCTCCTCTCACTCTTCCAAGGAGAACAACCCCAGCTTCTCCAGTCTATCCACGTAACTGAAGTCCCTCATTCCTGGAATCATTCTTCTAAATATTTTCTGCACCTTTTCTAAGGCCTTCACATCCTTCCTAAAGTGTGGTGCCCAGAACTGGACACAGTACTCCAGTTGGGGCCGAACCAGTGTTTTATACAGGTTCATCATAATTTCCACACTTTTGTACTCTATTTATGAAGCCCAGGATCCCGTAAACCTTTTTAACTGCTTTCTCAACCTGCCCTGCCACCTTCAACGATTTATGCACACGTACCCCCAGGTCTCTCTGTTCGTGCACCCCTTTAGGATTGTACCATTTAGTTTATTTGTCCTCTCTTCATTCTTTCTACCAAAATGTATCACTTCACACTTTTCTGTGTTAAATTTCATCTGCCACGAGTCCGCCCATTTCACCAGCCTGTCTATGTCTTCCTGAAGTCTATCACTCTCTTCCTCACTGTTCACTATACTTCCAAGTTTTGTGTCATCTACAAATTTTGAAATTGTGCCCAAGTCATTAATATATATTAAGAAAAGCAGTGGTCCTAGAACTGACCCCTAGAGAACACTACTGTGTACCTTTCTCCAGTCCGAAAAACAACCGTTTACCACTACTCTGTTTCCTGTCACTTAGCCAATTTCATGCTGCCACTGTCCCTTTTATTCCATGGGCTTCAACTTTGCTGGCAAGCCTATTATGTGGCACTTTGTTGAACGCCTTTTGGAAATCCATGTGCACTACGTCAACTGAATTACCCTCATCAATCCTCTCTGTTATCTCGTCAAAAAACTCGATCAAGTTGGTTAAACACGATTTGCCTTTAACAAATCTGTGCTGGCCGATAATTTGTCTCATAAGATGCTTGATAGAATAAATCAAGTATATGTCATAAGTGGAAATGTAACAACATGAATTGAAATTTGGATGCTGGATAGGGAAAGTCTATTTTCTCTGGTTGGGGAGTAGATAACGAGGACCTTATTAATTTAAAATTGTCACTAAAAGAGTGAGAGGTGAACTTAGAAATTTCTTTACATAGTATTACATAATATTACAAAGTATTTACAGCACGAAAACGGGCCATTCGGCCCAACAGGTCCATGTTGGTGTTCATGCTCCACATGAGCCTCCTTCCAACTTTCTTCATCTAACCCCATCAACATATCCTTCTATTCCTTTCTCCCTCATGTGTTTATCTAGCCTTCCCTTTAATTCATTTGTGCTAGTCGCCTCAAATACTCCTGTGGCAGCGAGTTCCACATTCTAACCACTCTCTGGGTAAAGAAGCTTCTCCTGAATTCCCTATTGGATTTATTAGTGACTATCTTATATTTATGGCCCCTAGTTCTGGTCTCATCCGCAAGTGGAAACATCTTCTCTACGTCCACCCTATCAAACCCTTTCATAATCTTAAAGACCTCTATCAGGTCACCCCTCAGTCTTCTCTTTTCTCGAGAAAAGAGGCCTAGCCTGTTCAATTTTTCCTGATAGGTATAACCTCTCAGTTCTGATATCATCCCAGTAAATCGTTTTTGCACCTTCTCCGGTGCCTCTAGCTCATTTTTATAATATGGAGACCAGAAATGTTCACAGTACTACAAATGTGGTCTATACAAGTTAAAAATAACGTCACTGCTTTTCAATTCTATCCCTTCTAGAAATTAACCCCCGTCCTTTTTTAATTATGTCCTTATTAACCTGCTTTGCTACTTTTGGTGATTTGTGTATCTGTACCCCCAGATCCCTCTGCTCCTCTACCCCATTTAGTCACTTATTTTCCAAGGAGTATCTGGCCTCCTTATTCTTCCTACCAAAATGTACCACCTCACACTTATCTGTATTGAAGTTCATGTAACCAATTACATGTCCATTCTACAAGTTTATTAATGTCTTCCTGTATTTTACACAGTGGATTGTTGGAGCATGGATTGTTTTGCCACAGGGAGTGATTGAGGCAGAGATTCTTGCATCATTTAAGGGAAAATTGAATAAATATTTGAAGCAGAGGAAGATAAGAAAAAAAACAACTTTCATTTGTATAGCACTTTTCACGACCTCAGGATATCGCAAAGCATGTCACAAACAATGAAGTAACTTTTGAGGTGTAGTCACTGTTGTAATGTAGGGAAACACAGCAGCCAATTTAAACACAGCAAGATCCCAGGAACAGCAATGCAATAAATGACCAGACCATCTGTTTTAGTGATGTTGCTTGAGGGATAAATATTGGCCAGGACATCGGGAGAACTCCTCTGCTCTTCTTTGAATAGAGCCGTGGGATCTTTTACGTCCACCTGAGAGGTCCGATGGGGCCTCAGTTTCACGTCTCATCCGAGAGACGGCACCTCCAACAGTGCAGCACTCCCTCAGTACCGCACTGGAGTCTCAGCCAAGATTATATGCTCAAGGGGTGGGAGGAAGCTCGTGTGAAGCATAAACACCGGCTTAGCTGGGTCAAATGGCCTGTTTCTGTGCTGTAGATTCTATGTAATTCTATGTAAAGTCCTGGAGTGGGGTCTGAACCCACGACCTTCTGACTCTGGTTAGAGAGGAATTCTGCAATTTTAGTGCATTCACCTTTTTTGAAGCAGGGTAGAGGTTTGCTGATCAATTTCTTAAAGGGTTGTGCGCAGTCCATGACAGAGTGAATTGTACATGGTTTGTGAAATGAAGCAGTTTAGTGGGTCAAACGGCTTTGTCTTGTTTTGTGCTGCGCCTGAACTTGCGATCGGAGGCTTCTGGCGGGCGGATTCCTCCGATCATCAAAAAATCTACGCATTTACCTGGTGGTCCGGGAGATACGGAGGCTTGCGATCCTGTGCCTCTCCTGGCAGAAATACGTAGAGGCCCACATATCCCAGGGGCGCAGGCGGTTCGCAAGCGCCCCTGGGATCACATGGGCCAGCCCAACCAATGAAAGAAGGGAATCCCCATTCATACTTATGGGGATTCCGTACGTACGGAACTGTCATAAGTATGAATGGGGATGACTTAAAAAATACACGAACACATGAAATAAATTTAAACATATTACATATATTAAAAATAATTAAAATGGCATTTAATTAAATATTTTAAACAAAATGTAATTTAAAAAAAAAAAAATGTATATGTTTTAACGGGGCTAAATATAAACTTACCTTATTGGACAGGGTTTTTAATGTATAAGTGAGTTATAAAATTTTATTTTTCTATGTTTTAAAACTCTTATGCTGGTAAAAGCAAGCCTTACGCCTGCTTTTACCAGGCGTAAGAATTCCACGGCCTTTCAGTGGGCGGAAGTTGGGCAAATAGCACAACCCTCCACCCGCAGAGGCCCTTTCCCTGGGGATGCAGAGGATCTGTCAAGAGGGTTTCAGCGCATGCCTAAACCTGGAACCTGCGCAGCTCCTACGGGCGCGTGCGCACTTCGTACACCTGGAGTACTGTGTGCAGTTTTGGTCTCCTTACCTAAGAAAGGATATACTTGCCATAGAGGGAGTGCAACGAAGGTTCACCAGACTGATTCCTGGGATGGCAGGATTGTTGTAAGAGGAGAGATTGGGTCAACTCGGCCTGTATTCACTAGAGTTTAGAAGAATGAGAGGGGATCTCATTGAAATGTATAAAATTCTGACCGGGCTGGACAGACTGGATGCAGGGAGGATGTTTCCCCTGGCTGGGGGGTCTAGAACGAGGGGCCACAGTCTCAGGATACGGGGTAGGACATTTAGGACTGAGAGGAGGAGAAATTTCTTCACTCAGAGATGGTGAACCTGTGGAATTCTCTACCACAGAAAGCCGTGGAGGCCAAGTCACTGAAAATATTTAAGAAGGAGATCGATAGATTTCTAGACACAAAAGGCATCAAGGGGTATGGGGAGAGAGTGGGAATATGGTATTGAGATAGAGGATCAGCCATGATCGTGTTGAATGGCAGAGCAGGCTCGAAGGGCCGAACGGCCTACTCCTGCTCCTATTTTTCTATGTCTATGTTTCTATGTACGCACCCGTAGGGGTCGCAAAATACGGCTCAAAACTTTTGAATTTGGCAGACTGCAGCCAACATTAGCAGTCTAGGTTTGTCTGCCAATAGCTAGGCGCAGAGAGACAGAGATATATTTTAATAACAGTGTTTAATAAAGTTAAATATCCCTTCAGTTTACTAGTCTTTTAAAACCACTCTGGTGGTATAAACAACATTGAACGATCAGCCATTTTAAGGATATTATTAAGTCAGCAAGTTCATCATTGCTTTATGGAACCAGTACACTGCGTTTACTGCAATAGTGATTGAGCCACGAGTGATGCAAGTCTGGTCTCAAACCATCTTCTATCATATGGATGTCATTAACTATAATCAATGCATCTGGTTAAGAAAATTGTGTCTATAAAACAAACCAGATATTTTATAAGGTAGTTCTGGGATTGTGCCTATACTTAGTTTTTACATCCACGCTGTCGTTT
Organism: Squalus acanthias; assembly: GCA_030390025.1. Classification (NCBI taxonomy): domain Eukaryota; kingdom Metazoa; phylum Chordata; class Chondrichthyes; order Squaliformes; family Squalidae; genus Squalus; species Squalus acanthias. The sequence continues at coordinate 37,042,444 of CM059429.1, forward strand.
TAAAGTTACAATGCTCCATTAACTTTTAAAACATGCATATGTAATTAATATGACCTGTTTGTGTTCTTTTTCTTATTGAGATTTCACATTATTTACAAATCGCACTACAAAACTGGTTTCTCCCTACAGTGGTTGGAGGATTAACCAAGACAGAATTAGTATTAGTGAAATACAAGAGAGAATTCTAGTCCCCTATAGAAAAGTTAAAATATCTAGAGATTGCAAAATTGGAAGTTCCCAACTTCTTCACAAATTCTAATCTCAGTGTAGAGGTTGTTTTTCTTGTTTATGTAATATTGGTATACAATAATGGTGCGTTATAGTAAAAACTAGAAAAATGAAGTGCCATTCTGGGTATTACAGTTTGTTTCACCTGCTTGTGGTGGGTGGCAGGCAAACAGCTGTTATCTGTACTTGAAGCAGCAAAGGTGTTTTTTTGGTGGGGGAGGGAGGAGGGACACTTGTATGTTCTTTAAAGAAATATCCAAGTCGACAGTTTTCAGAGGTTCCTAAGTATGGCTTTGATGTATAATATTGTTCTAATGATTCAAAAGCTGGATCAGGATTGTCAAGTTTGACCACTGCTTCCTGACAATGTGTTGAGTTTTCCCTATAAAGCCTAATCTGTATTTTAATGGTGGTATAATATGATTTGGTATCAAATATATGCAAATAACACCATGAATTTAACACTGACATTTGCAGCAATGTATAACAACATTACAAAAAAAGTCTAAAAATTAGTAGAAATAATGGAAGCAAAATCCCTTTTCACCGATGATTTCAATTTTTCATTTTGTTCTTTTAAATGTAGGTTCGTGCAAGTACACTGTATTACTTTGCATCTGTGAGTTACTGTAATCTCCTTCTGCCCTGCACAATCTACAATCCCTCCTTGGGATGTGGGTGATTTAATTCGAATTCTTCTGCTCTTTGAGCTATGTTGTAATCCATGTTGTAAGATTCTGATTTTTTTTCTTGAATTTATGCAGCTTTGGCACCATGCTTACAACATGATCAAGTTAGATTTTTTTTCTCGCTCCTTACCTCATAAAAGATGAAATGGATCCTGGCAGCAACTGAGCTTCCCCACACTCCATATTAGTTCCATTTTTGACTCAAGGTGGAGGGGGAGGAAGTGATTTCCAGCTGTGTGCGGTTGGTGCAATGTTAATGTCACCTATAGGAAGAGGAGAGAATTCCAGCTGCAGTTCCATCCAGCAAGCAGTTGGTGTAGTGCTAATGCTATATATATCTCTGAATTTTTAAAATAATAGAGAATATTTAGCAGGTTAAAAAATGCCTGCAAGTGTAATGCAGAAAGGAAAACTGCCATTCCATGAGTGGTAGGAAGAATAGAAAAGCAGAATATTTTTTAAATGGTGAGCAACTTTCAAATGTTGGTGTTCAGAGAGATTTGGTTGTCCTCGTGCAAGAAACACAGAAAGTTAGCATGCCGGTCGGTACAGCAAGCAATAAGGAAGGCAAATGGCATTTTGGCCTTTATTGCAAGGGGGTTGGAGTATAAGAATAAGGAAGTCTTGCTACAATTGTACAGGGCTCTGGTGAGACCACACCTGGAGTACTGTACACAGTTTTGGTCTCCTTATCTGAGAAAGGACATACATGTCTTAGAGGCGGTGCAACGAAGGTTCACTAGATTGATTCCTGGGATGAGAGGGTTGTCCTATGATGAGAGATTGTGTAGAATGGGCCTATACTCTCTGGAGTTGAGAAGAATGAGAGGTGATCTCATTGAAACATACAAGATTCTGAAGGGGATTGACAGGGTAGATGCTGAGAGGTTGTTTCCCCTGGCTGGAGTGTCTAGAACTAGGGGGCATAGTCCCAGGATAAGGGTAGGCCATTTATGACCGAGATGAAGAGGATTTCATTACTCAGAGGGTTGTGAATCTTTGAAATTCTCTGCCCCAGAGGTCTGTGAATGCTGAGTCTTTGGGCTGGATTTTGCCATTGGGGGTGGGCAGGGGGCGTGACATGTGGTCGTCGTGTCAGGATCCCGACTCCGATGTGAAGTGGGACAAAAGTGCGATTTTGCCCTAATTGGGCACTTGATTTCCAGCATGTGGGAACCCCTGGCCCAATGAGCCTTTTCATACAGAAAGTTGCCTCCGATGACGTCATCAATGCTGCTGGATTTAAGGCCTGCAAGCAGCCTTGCTTCTTTTTCAGCCTTTAAACTTTATGCCCATTGTTCTGAGCGCTTTCTTCACCAATTATGTCCACCAGTAGACCAAAGTGTGCTCCAAGTTCGATGAGGCCTCCCTCCAAGCTCTGGTGGAGGGAGAAAGAGCAAATAAGGAGGTGCTCTTCCCTTCCTCAGGGAGGAAAAAGCCTCCCCAGCAGACTAAAGCTGTGTGGCTGCAAGTGGCCCAAGAGGCAAACGCAATTTCTATGTGCAGCAGAACCTGGCTGCAGTGCAGGAAGAGGTTTCATGACCTTCTCCGCACAGGAAAAGTGAGTATGTCATTCCCATCACCCTCAATCTGATCCCCATCGCCTCTCATCACCAGCACTCTGCTTTGCCAACCTCTTCCTCCAAATCCCACTTGACCCTTACATTCCTGCACCCTTACCCATTCCCTCTCTATGGTCACATTCACTTAACTATTCGACCATGCAGCCTCACACTTCCTATCACTGTGATGCAATGACAACAACTTACAACACACAGGGAGGGCCCTTTGTCTCCTTCTAAGCATCTACGTTATGGATTCTCTACACTCACCCCTTCATTCTCACTCAAACTCCACTTGTGTCCCTCATTGTAGAAAAAGAGAGCCCACAATAAGAGGGAAAGAGCGAGGACAGGAGGAGGGCCACCCTCAGTAGCCCAGCTCACCGCTTCGGAGGAGGCGGCCCTGGAGATCGCCGGAGTGGAGGACGATTCCCAAGTGGGGGACGGACAGCCGGGAGCATCACAGCAAGCTGGTGACAGAATAGTTTAGCATCTCTCTCATTGACATTGCATGAGTGACTGATAATGATTCTGATGCTCTAACAGATTGACTTATGATCATCTGCACAATTCCATGTGCATGCAACCTTTACCTCACATCTCTAACTCTTTCCTTTACTCCCCCACAGGACCATCGAGAGCCTCCGTCCCCACTGTCCACGAGGAACATCCTGAGCCTCAAGACTCCTCAGAGGAAGCTGCAACCTCTGAGGGCGCAGCGTCAGCAGAATTCAGCGCACCCAGCACCAGCGCAGACACTCACACCTCGGGGACCTTCGCGAGGTAGAGTCACCTGGTGTATCACAGTTCACAAATGAGCATCAGCAGATGATGGAGACAGGGACAGCAGTGGAGAGTCCTCGTCGGAGGGCGCATGACTCTGCCAGCTCGGCTCAGCTGCATGCCAACCCTGTGCCTCCAGGTCCATCCAGAAGGAGAGCGGTGCTGGAACTCCAGGAGCAGGTGCAGGAGTCTCTGGCAGGTTTTGTCTCCAGGGTCGCTGCGAGTGTGGAGTGAATGGAGGAGTCCATCGCGAACATGAGCAGAACCTTTGTGGAGGCATTGGCGCATGAACGCATCACCACGGAAAGGATGACAACCTCCGTGGAAAGGATGGCTACCTCTGTGGTAAGGCTGGCTACCGTAGAGGAGAGGATGGCTATGGTAGAGGAGAGGCTGGCTACGGCCATGGAGGAGCTTAGTCACCAGGGTATTGAAAACATGGTCATTGTTCAGAATAGACTGACATCTCTTGAGGAGCGATGGTCAGCTATTGAGCATAGAAACCAGACCTTCATGGAAGTCTTCTGGAGTAGGACTTCCAGTGCAGAAATGGGTCCTCATGGCCCTCCTGAAGTGCAGCAAGGTGCTGTCCAGCCACTTGCTAGCTCTGAAGTGGGGCTGACCCATGAGAGGGATGTTGGTGGCAGACAACAAGGAAGTGGGGGCTCCTCTCCAAGCGCTCACATGACCATGCCACTGCAAAGCCCTTGGTCAGAGCCCCACCAGAGTCCTCACCCAACTGAGATGGGCGTCTCAGCCCCTGCACAGCCGCAGGAGCAGCAGACTGTTGCCAAGCCCTCATAGATTCGCAACCCCAGAGGACGGCCACCAAAGGTGTCGAGGCAGCAGCAGCAAGAAAGTGAGCAAGGGGCCTCCACATCTGCTGAAGCCACAGGGGAAGCACCACGTAGGAGCACGCGTAAGAGGAAGATAAAGCACAAGTAGTCACAAGGGTAGTCACTTGGGTGTTCTGTTGTATTGATTTTTGACAAGCCATCCTTGAATTGTTATGATAAACAGATTTGATGGCAAACTGTTGAAGTTGTGGCCTGTGTCATTTCGCAAATGGGACTTCCACATTGAGGGCTTAGGGCGACTTGCAATTGTCAGTATGCTGGTCAGAGTGATAGGAATCTGCAGGTTCTTGTCCATTGTCGATGCTCTGGTAAGAAGGTGCGAGGCAAAAGTATTTGATTGTGCAGGCTAAGCAAATCTGGCCAACATGAGTGCATCCCTTGCAATGTGGTCGCGTGCTGGCACCTTCTGGCCTGTGCAGCTTCAGGTGGGTGAGCAGCAGCTTGGCGCTCCTGTTGTTGCTCTTGCTGTTGGTGCTGCTGTTGTTCAGGGTTCTGCTGCTGCGGCTGGTCTTCGTCCGAATCTGATGTCCAGGAGGAAAGAAAATAAATGGTCACCATGCTTCTGGTATATGCCTCAGTTGAGGAAGCGCTCAGTCAAGGTGGGGAGAGGGGTTTCCCAGGAGGTCACACTGGAGATGGGAGTCAGGCTCCAAACTTCCACAACAATGAGTAGGCCTGCTAAAAGTTCCCCCAGACCTAAGACAACAAAGTTCTGCCACCTGCAAATGATCATTGGTGAAATCTCCTTTTTAATGGTGGAGCTGCAGCTGTTAGTAAGCAATCCACTTGTGAGGCCGCCAGGATTAATTGGCGTGTTCCAGAGGAGACGTGCAGGATGGGGGAAATGTGTTAAAATCAGAAAGGCCTCTCAAAATGAGATTGTAGAGGCAATTAACTGGTTGTTAAGGGCCTTAAGGACCTATCCCGTCTCTTGGAGGCGGGATGGAAACGGGGTCTGAAACCATGAATGTGGGAAAATTGCTCAGAGGCAGGATGGAGGCGGTATCAGACCCACCCGCCATTTTTTTGCGATTTTGACAACTCACACGCCTCCAAACCCACCTCCTCGGGCCTGATAAAATCAAGCCCTTTGAGTATAGTCAAGGCTGAGATAGATAGATTTTTGGACTCTAGGGGAATCAAGGGATATGGAGATCGGGCAGGAAAGTGGAATTGAGGTCGATGATCAGCCATCATCTTATTGAATGGCAGAGCAGGCTCGAGGGGCCGTATGGCCTATCCCTACTCCTATTTCTTATGTTCTTAATAGGACAGAAAATGTTCTTCTCTCTTACTGGAATCCTTTGCTCCCAGTTACTCTCAGTAAGGATTCTGAGAAACAACTGCAAAGTGGGATTTCCCAAGCTTGTAATAATGAAGTTTAAGGACACCATATAGGATCCATGTGATAGGTGATTTAAAATTCCAGCTGAGATCTGCACAAGGCTCAGCACAATAGTAAAATGGTACACGCCCAACACACTTGCATGGAGAAAGCATTTCTGGCGTACAATGCGAATTCAGAAACACATTGACCAATTAGATATATTTTGATGGAATTTAACATGCTCGTCTGTGAAAGCGATTTACATATAGAAAATTAAGAAATATCATATAAATAAAAATGTGAATGGGCTTAAAACTTTTTTAAAGCTTAAGCACTTTGGGACGTTTTACTACAATAAATGCACTATATAAATGCAAGTTGTTGCTGTTGTTCGGTGTGTGAACCACTGAGCTGAGCCCTGAGGAAACTCCATTCCATCAAAATTACAATCCTTCGTAATGTGCCCTTTAATTGCTCAGACAGTGCAATGGAATTAGAGCTGCAATTAACTGGAACATGCTGCAACGAACCATTTTTAAAAATCAGAACATCTATTAATATGTCCCTCAAATGCAGTAAATGACACCCCACAAAATACAATTAGCAACACTATTCCTTGTGGGGAAAAAAAGCTGGAAAGTTGTCAAGTGAAAGAACAGACCATGAGTTGTCACGGTTACAACGGAAAAAGAAGAAACTGCTAATGTTGGAAATCTGAAATAAAAACAGAAAATACAGGAAATACACAGCAGGCCTGTCAACATCTGAAAAGAGAAAATACAGGATAACGTTCCAGGTTAGCACCCTTCGTCAAACTGAAACTGGAAGATAAGTGAGCCCCTTAATGGAGCGGAATGGAACAAAACAAAAAAAAAGGAGTGGGAGGGAGGGTAGAATAGATTCAATGCCCGTTTATAGTCAATAGTAGTCACATAGGATCTGTCACTGCAGACTGTTACCCAGAATGGAGAGATAATCAATAATATTCACAGGTGAAATGTTAGAAGTTGAATTTCTCCATCCTTCAATTTCTCCATAATTTTGACTCACTTCTATATGTGTTATGAATCCTAAGTTGCACTTACAATGACTAAATTTGGATGCAGTCTCCTTTGTGGGAGCTGATGTGCAGAATCAATTCAATATACCTGCCATATCCTGATCAACTGCAATGGCTTTATCCAATTCATCCTGTCTAAGCACTGCCTTCTACTATTAACAGAGTTGGGGGACCCTCTGCAATTTGTGTCTTATTTTCTCTTATTTTTGCTTCAGCTGTCCTCATTTTTTGGTTTCCTTTTATCTATAAAAGTATTCCAGCTTGTGTTTTGTGTTCCTTCTAACCTTAGTAGCACGGAGTCCAGTTCGACAGAGTACTGCTTCTACAGAGTACTAAACTCGGAATTTGGTGAGTGAGGGAATTCGGTGCATTGAGGGAAGTGGTGCTGTTCTGGTATTTTAAAAAACAAGGAGCGGTCTGAGAGAGGGAGCGTGAGACAGCGATACCTGAGAGCTGAGGCCTGGAGACATGAATTAAAATTAATAGTGTAAACAAGACACTAATTAGCTTCTGAAAGAGGGAATAGACATTTTTTAGATCATGAATGGACAGCTAATACCTGTTGCTTGCAATTCCTGCGCCATGTGGGAACTTCAGGACACTTCATGTGTCTTGGGGGAGCATGTGTGTTGCAGGTGTTTCCAGCTGCTTGAGCTCGAGCTCAGGGTTTCCGAGCTTGAGGAGCAGCTGGAGTCACTGCGGAGCATCAGGGAGGCTGAGAGTTTACTGGACCATACGTTCCAGGAGGTGGCCCCCCCACAGGCAGAGAGAGTTCAGGATAGTAAATGAGTGGCCATCCGGAAGTGTAGGAAGAGGCAGGAAGTGCAGGAGTCTTCGGGGTGTGTGTCACTCTCAAACCGGTATGCAGCATTGGAGACTGCTGGGAGTGATGACACCTTTAAGGAGTGCAGTCTAGACCATGACACCAATGGGCAAAGGACTGCACAGGGGGAACAGCAAAGCGTAGAAATGCAGTTATTATAGGAGATTCCATAGTTAGGGGGACAGACAGGCGTTTCTGTAACCGTCATCGTGTAGATTAGTAATGGAGAAGAGCAAGGAACAATCTAAAGTAGAACTTCTAAATTGGAAGAGGGCTAACTTCAATGGGATGAGAGGGGATCTAGCCAGGGTAAAATGGAACCAAAGATTGACAGGAAAAACTAACGGAACAATGGGTAATCTTTAAGGAGGAGATGTTTCAGGTACAGGCTAGGTACATTCCAACGAGAAGGAAAGGTAGGGGAACCAAAGCCAGGGCTCCTTGGATGACGAGGGAGATAGAGAATATGATGAAACAAATAAAGAGGGTGTATGATGCATGTCTGGTGAATTCTTCAAGTGAGAACCAGGCCAAATACAATAAGTTGAGAGGGGAAGTGAAGAAGAAAATAAGACTGGCAAAGAGAGAATATGAGAATAGAATGGCAGTTAACATAAAAGGGAACTCCAAAATCTTCTACCGGCATGTAAATAGTAGGCGGGTAGTAAGAGGTGGGGTGGGGCCTATTAGGGACAAACATAGAAACATAGAGGGCGATTTTGTGACTGGGGGCGTATTGGAGGCGGGACTGCTGCTTGTCAGGTCAATGTCCCGCCTCCATCGATTTGTGGCCAACCCATGCTATTTTCCCTTGATTGACCTTGATAAGCCCGCCCAGCGGGCTTAGCAGGCCAATTAAGGGAAAGCCGGTTGCAGAGCACGTCAACGTATGACGTGTCATCTGTCAAATATTTTTGACAGATGAATTGTCATCGTTTGACAGCTCTGTGAAGCTGGCAAACAGTAACAATCTCTGCAGTTTGATGAGGTCTTGCATACAAGACCTCATCAACCTTCTTTCTTTTAGAGAATTGAGATGTCTGTTGCATCTGAGAATGCAACGGCTATCTCTCATCTGCAACACGGAGGTCCAAGACTCCCCGCATAGAAACCGAGTTAAGCCTGCAGGAAGAAACAAAGGTAAGTACACTTTTACAAACACTTTGCACTTACCTCAGATACTCACCTCTACACTCTTGCACCCATCACTTACCTTCGCACCACACTTTTGCACCCCCCCCCCCCCCCGACCCCCGCAGACCCAGTACTCACCTCGGTGACCCTGGCGGGTTTTGAAGCCAACGGGAAGCCCTCACTTGTGAAGGCAAAAAGGGGTAATCTTATTTTCTGCCTGTTAACTAACTGTTAACAGGCAGTTAATAGGCTTTAATCCCTTCCCGCCTCCAAGGAGATGGGACCTGGCGCAGGACGGCAACCCGCCTCATGGGAAGATGGCATGGAGGCGGGTTGGGGCGGGTTTGGCATTAGAAAAATAGGAGCAGGAGTAGGCCATTCGGCCCATCGAGCCTGCTCCGCCATTCAATATGATCATGGCTGATCCTCTATCTCAATACCATATTCCCGCTCTCTCCCCATACCCCTTGATGCCTTTTGTGTCTAGAAATCTATCTATCTCCTTCTTAAATATATTCAGTGACTTGGCCTCCACAGCCTTCTGTGGTAGAGAATTCCACAGGTTCACCACTCTCTGAGTGAAGAAATTTCTCCTCATCTCAGTCCTAAATGTCCTACCCCGTATCCTGAGACTGTGACCCCTCGTTCTAGACCCCCCAGCCAGGGGAAACATCCTCCCTGCATCCAGTCTGTCTAGCCCTGTCAGAATTTTATACGTTTCAATGAGATCCCCTCTCATTCTTCTAAACTCTAGTGATTACAGGCCTAGTCGACCCAATCTCTCCTCATACGACCGTCCTGCCATCCCAGGAATCAGTCTGGTGAACCTTGGCTGCACTCCCTCCATGGCAAGTATATCCTTTCTTAGGTAAGGAGACCAAAACTGCACACAGTACTCCAGGTGTGGTCCTGTATAACTGTAGTAAGACATCCTTGCTCCTGTACTCAAATCCTCTTGCAATGAAGGCCAACATACCATTTGCCTTCCTAACTGCTTGCTGCACCTGCATGTTTGCTTTTAGTGACTGGTGTACAAGGATACCCAGGTCCCTTTGTACATCAACATTTCCCAATCTATCACCATTTGAATAATACTCTGCCTTTCTGTTTTTCCTACTGAAGTGGATAACTTCACATTTATCCACGTTATACTGCATCTGCCATGTATTTGCCCACTCACTCAACTTGTCTAAATCGCCTTGCAGCCTCTTTGCATCTTCCTCACAACTCACAATCCCACCTAGTTTTGTGTCGTCAGCAAACTTGGAAATATTACATTTGGTTCCCTCATCCAAATCATTGATATATATTGTGAATAGCTGGGGCCCAAGCACTGATCCCTGCGGTATCCCACTAATCACCATCTGCCACCCCGAAAAAGACCCATTTATTCCTACTCTCTGTTTCCTGTCTGTTAACCAATTTTCAATCCATGAAGGTGATATATGCTTAGAGGTGCAGGGCAAGGCTAGAATACTTAATGAGTACTTTGTATCGGTGTTTACTAAGGAAGAGGATGCTGACAAAATATCGGTAGAAGTGGAGATGGTAGAGGTAATGGAAGGGGTGAAAATTGATAGGCAGGATGTACTGGAAAGGCTGGAAATGCTTAGAGTGGATAAGTCACCTGGTCCGGATGGCTTGCATCCCAGGTTGCTAAGGGAAGTGGGGGTGGAGATAACGAAAGGGCTTGCCATAATCTTCCAGTCTTCCCTAGATGCGGGGGAGGTACCAGAGGATTGGAAAGTGGCAAATATGACAGTCTTGTTCAAGAAAGGGTGTAAGGACAATCCTAGTAGCTACAGGCCGGTCAGTTTAACATCAGTGGTGGGTAAAGTTATAGAAACAATAATCAGGGAAAAAATTAATAGGCACTTGGAGAGGTTTAAGTTAATTAAGGAGAGCCAGCATGGATTTGTAAAAGGCAGATCGTGTTTGACTAATCTAATTGATTTTTTTGATGAAGTAACAGAGAAGGTTGATGAAGGGAATGCAGTGGATGTTGTCTATATGGATTTTAAGAAAACGTTTGACAAAGTACCACATAAAAGGCTGCTTAACAAAATTGAGGCTCTTGGAATAGGAGGGTCAGTGTCAGCTTGGATAAGAAATTGGCTTAAGGACAGAAAACAGCGAGCTGTTGTAAATGATTGTTTTTCAGACTGGAGGATGGTAGACAGTGGTGTTCCCAAGGGTCAGTGCTGGCACCACTGCTTTTTTTGATATATATAAATGACTTGGATATGGGAATACAGAGTAACATTTCAAAATTTGCCTATGATACCAAACTTGGAGGTGTGGCAAACAGTGAGGACGATACCAATAGACTGCAACAGGACATAAATAGGCTAGCAGAATGGGCAGACAAGTGGCAGATGGAATTTAATACAGAGAAGTGTGAGGTAATGCATTTTGTCAGAAGGGATAGGGAAAGGCAATATAGACTTAATGGCACAGTTCTAAAGAGTATGCAGAGGGACCTGGAGGTTCATGTGCATAGGTCTTTGAAGGTGGCAGGACATATTGAGAGAGTAGTTAGCAAAGCATATGGGATCTTGGGCTTCATAAATAGAAGTATTGAGTACAAAAGCAGGGAAGTTATGCTGAACCTTTATAAAGCTCTGGTTAGGCCACAACTAGAGTATTGCATGCAGTTCTGGTCACCACACTTTAGGAAGGATGTGAAGGTCCTTGAGAGGCTGCAGAGGAGATTTACCAGAATGGTTTCATGGATGAGGGATTTAAGCTACAAGGTTAGGTTAGAGAAGCTGGGGTTGTTCTCCTTGGAGCAAAGGAGGTTGAGCGGAGATTTGATAGAGGTGTACAAGATTATGACGGGTTTCGATAAGGTAGACAGAGAAAGGCTGTTCTCATTAGCTGATGGTACAAGGACTAGGGGACACAGATGTAAGGTTTTGGGCAAGAGACACAGAGGGGATGTGAGGAAGAACTTTTTTACGCAGCGAGTGATAATGACCTGGAACTCGCTACCGACAAAGGTGGTGGAAGCGGAGACGATCAATGATGTCAAAAGGAAATTAGATAGGCACTTGAGGGAAATAAACTTGCAGGGCTACGGGGATAGAGCAGGGGAATGGGACTGACTGGATTGCTCTACAGAGAGCTGGCATGGACTCGATGGGCCGAATGGCCTCCTTCTGTGCCGTAATGACTCTATGGGCTGGATTTTACCAGCTCTGAGGAGGCGGGTTTGGAGGCGTGTGAGTTGTTAAAATCGCCAAAAATGGTGGGCGGGCCCTGATCCCGCCTCCAAGCAATTTTCCCAAATGAGTGTTTTCTGACCCCCTTTCCATCCCGCCTCCAAGAGGCGGGATAGGCCCTTAAGGCCCTTAACAACCACTTAATTGCCTCTATAATCCCATTTTGAGAGGCCTTTCCGATTTTTAGACAATCCCCCCATCCTACATGCCTCCTCTGGAACATGCCAGGTAATGCTGGCGGCCTCACAAGTGGATTGCTTACTAACAGCTGCAGCTCCACCATTACAAAGGAGCTTTCACCAATGATCATTTGCAGGTGGCAGAACTTTGTTGTTTCAGGTCTGGGGGAACTTTTAGCAGGCATACTCAGTGTTGTGGAAGTTTGGAGCCTGACACCCATCTCCAGTGTGACCTCTTGGGAAACCCCTCTCCCCACCTTGACTAAACGCTTCCTCAACTGAGGCATATACCAGAAGCTTGGCGACCATTTAATTCCTTTCGTCCTGGACATCAGATTCGGACTAAGACCAGCCGCGGCAGCAGCAGAACCATGAACAACAACAGCACCAACAGCAGGAGCATCAACAGGAGCGCCAAGCTGCTAGTCTCCCACCTGAAGATGCACAGGCCAGAAGGCGCCAGCGCGCAACAACATTGCTGCCCGGGTGCAAGGGACGCACTCATCCTGGCCTGATTTGCTTAGCCTGAACAATCAAACACTTTAGTCTTGCTCCTTCTTACCAGAGCATCGACAATGGACAAGAACCGTCAGAATCCTATCACTCCGACCACCATTCTGACGATCGTAAGGCGCCCTAAGCCCTCAATGTGAAAGTCCCATTTGCGAAATGACACAGGCCACAACTTCAACAGTTTGCCATCAAAACACTTTATAATACAATCACAATGATGGCTGGTCCAAAAACAAAACAATACAGCACCCAAGTGACTACCCTTGTGACTACTTGTGCTTTATCTTCCTCTTACACATGCTCCTACGTGGTGCTTCCCCTGTGGCTTCAGCAGATGTGGAGGCCCCTTGCTCACTCTCTTGCTGCTCCTGTCTCGATGCCTTTGGCGGGCGTCTTCTGGGGTGGCGAACCTATGCGGGCTCGCCAACAGTCTGCTGCTCCTGCGGCTGTGCAGGGGCTGAGACGCCCATCTCAGTTGGGTGAGGACTCTGGTGGGGCTCTGACCGAGGGCTTTGTTGTGGCATGGTCGTGTGAGCGCTTGGAGAGGAGCCCCCACTTCCTTGTTGTCTGCCACCAACATCCCAGTCATGGTCAGCCCCACTTCAGAGCTAGCAATTGGCTGGACAGCATCTTGCTGCACTGCAGGGGGGCCATGAGGACCCGTTTCTGCACTGGAAGTCGTACTCCAGAGGACGTGCATGAAGGTCTGGTTTGTTTGCTCAATAGCTGACCATCGCTCCTCAAGAGATGTCATTCTATTCTGAACAATGACCATGCTTTCAATACCCTGGCGACTAAGCTCCTCCATGGCCGTAGCCATCCTCTCCTCTACGGTAGTCATCCTCTCCTCTATGGTAGCCAGCTTTACCATGGAGTTAGCCATCCTTTCCACAGAAGTTGCCATCCTTTCCGCGGTGATACGTTCATGTGCCAATGCCTCCACAAAGGCTCTGCTCATCTTCGCGATGGACTCCTCCATTCGCTCCACACTTGCAGCGACCCTGGAGACAAAACCTGCCAGAGACTCGTGCACCTGTTGCTGGAGTTCCAGCACCGCTCTCCTTCTGGACGGACCCGGAGGCACAGGGTTGACATGCAGCTGAGCCGAGCTGGCAGAGCCCTGCGCCCTCCAACGAGGACTCTCCACTGCTGTCCCTGTCTCCACTATCTGCTGATGCTCACTCTGAGGAGTCTTGAGGCTCAGGCTGTTCCTACTGGACAGTGGGGACGGGGGCTCTCGATGGTCCTGTGGGGGAGTAAAGGAAAGAGTTAGATATGTGAGGCCAAGGTTACATGCACATTGAATATTGCAGATGATCATAATTCAATCTATTAGAGCATCAGAATCATTATCAGTGACTCATGCAATGTCAGTGAGAGAGATTCCAAACTATTCTGTCACCAGCTTGCTGTGATGCGCCCGTCTGTCCATTCCCCACTTGGGTATCCTCCTTGATCCCAGCAATTTCCAGGGCCGCCTCCTCCCAGGGGGTGAGCTGGGCTACTGAGGGTGGTCCTCCTCCTGTCATGGCTCTTTCCCTCTTATTGTGGGCTCTCTTTTCCTGCAATGAGGGCCACAAGTGGCGTTTGAGTGAGAATGAATGAATGAGTGTAGTGAATGCATAGCATAGATGATTAGAAAGATACAAAGGGCCCTCCCTGTGTGTTGTAAGTTGTTGTTGTCATGGCATCACAGTGATAGGGAGTGTGAGGGCTGCATGGTCGAATTGTTAAGTGAATGTGACCATAGAGAGAGAGGGAATGGGTAAGGGTGCAGGGATGTAAGTGTCAAGTGGGATGTGGAGGAAGAGGTTGGCAAAGCAGAGTGCTGGTGAGGAGAGGCGATGGGGATCAGATTGAGGGTGATGGGAAAGTCATACTCACTTTTCCTGTGCGGAGAAGATCATGAAACCTCTTCCTGCACTGCAGCCAGGTTCTGCGGCTCAGCGAAATGGAGTTGACGTCCTGGGCCACTTGTAGCCACACAGCTTTTGTCTGCTGGGGTGGCTTTTTTCTCCCTGAGGAAGGGAACAGCACCTCTTTATTACAGCTGGATCCATACACCAGAGCTTGGAGGGAGGGCTCATCAAATCGAGGAGCACACTTTTGCTTGATCGTTGACATTTTCCACAATTCAACTCCTTCATATAAATTGCAGAACCTTTGCAGTCTCCAGAAGAATCAAGGCTGTTTGCAGGTCTTAAATCCAACAGCATTGATGACGTCCTCGGAGGCGACTTTCTGTATGAAAAGACTCATTGGGCCAGTGGTTCCCACACGCAGGAAATCAATTGCCCAATTAGGGGAAAATCCCACTTTTTCAACACATCACTTATGGGTCGGGGTCCTGACACGATTTCCACCTGACAAGCCCCAGCCCGCCCACACTGACAAAATCCAGCCCTATGACTCTATGACTTATCATTAAATAGGATAGATGAACCGGGTGCGGTTGCATAGTGGTTATGTTACTGGACTAGTAATCCAGAGACCTGGACTAATGATCCGGAGACGTGAGTACAAATCCCACCACGGCAGTTGGAGAATTTAAATTCAGTTAATTAAATAAATCTGGAATAAAAAGCTACTATCAGTAATGGTGACCATGAAACTACCAGATTGTCGTAAAAATCCATCTGGTTCACTAATGTCCTTTAGGGAAGGAAATCTGCCGTCCTTACCTGGTCTGGTCGATATGTGACTCCAGACCCACAGAATATGGTTGACTCTTAAATAGCCACTAACAAGCCACTCTGTCGTATCAAAAAAAAACCTGCTACGATGGACTGCAGCAGTTCAAGAAGGTGGCTCACCGATACCTTCTCAAGGGCAATTAGGGATGTGCAATAAATGCTGGCTTTGCCAGTGATACCCACATTCCCGTGAATGAATAAATTTTTAAAAAGCAGAAATACTGGCCTGGATTTTCCTCTTCAACTTCCGCTCGCTGAGGTCAGGCTTAATTTGACAGCCTCCCAGAGGTGTTGACACTTGGGAGCTCGCTGCTTGGAGGAGATGGCAAATGCTGTTGCTGCAGAATCAACAATGCCAGCAGCAGCTTAAAGGGCCACACAGCATCACCCTAGTTCCCCATTTGATGCTGTCGCCAATAAGGAACATTAAATGGAACATCCCTCTCTTCTTTTAAGTGCCTGCTGGGTTATTTTAAAGTTGCCACTGCTTTCCCGTCACGCAGTAATGCTGGACGCTTGTTGTATACAGGCATGATTAGTGTCTAGCTTTACTAAAGCAGTAATGATGGAAAATGGATGCAGAATATGCTAATTTCAACCCTTCCTTCTGCGTCCATGATCCGTCCAAGATGCTGAAATGAGCATTTTACGGCATTCTGCAGCATCGCTTATTTGCTGCCCCTGGTAGTTTATAGCAGTTATCAATTAATAGTTCACTGATCTTCTTACTCAGTTAAATTAAGCCAGCTTGGTTCAGTGGTAGCACTCTTACTTCTGAGTTAGAAGAGAGTGGATTCTAGCTCGACTCCAGGATTTAAGTACATAAGCCAGGCTGGGAGAGTGGCACATAGCTGAAAGATGTATCCTTTACAATGGGCATGGTAGGCTAATGGTTATGGTCCTAGACTATAGGAACATAGGAACATGGAACAGGAATAAGCCATTCAGCCCCTCAAACCTGCTCTGCTATTCAATTAGATCATGTCTGATTTGTACCTCAACTCCATTTATCGGCATTAGCTCCATATCCCTTGATATACATGCCTAATAAAAATCTGTCAGTCTCAGTCTTGAAAGCTCCAATTGTCCCAGTATCCACAATCTTTTGGGGGAGAGAAATCCAGATTTCTACTACGCTTTGTGTATAAAAATGCTTCCTGATTTCTCTCCTGAATGGCCTCGCTCTAATATTAAGATTATGTCCGTTTGTTCTTGATTCCCCCACCAGAGAAAATAGTTTCCCTATATCTACCCTATGGAATCCTTTTAACATTTTAAATAGCTCAATCAGATCACCCCTCAATCTTCTACACTCAAGAGAATACAAGCCAGGTTTATGCAACCTGTCCTCATAATTTAAGACTCCATGCCCGGAATTTGGGAGTTAAAATCACACTTGCCAAGGCTTCTTCAACAGCACCTCCCAAACCCACAACCTCTACCACCTAGAAAGACAAGGGCAGCAGGTGCATGGGGATACCACCACCTCCAAGTTCTCCTCCAAGTCACACATCATCCTGACTTGGAAATATATCGTCGTTCCTTCATCGTCGCTGGGTCAAATCCTGGAACTCCCTGCCGAACAGCACTGTGGGAGTACCTTCACCACACGGACTGCAGTGGTTCAAGAAGGTGGCTCACCACCACCTTCTCAAGGACAATTAGGGATGGGCAATAAATACTGGCCTTGCCAGCGACGTCCACATCCCGTGAATGAATTTTAAAAAAGGAGCACTCCTGCTTCTCCTGGCCCCACAAAGAAAGTCAAAAAACATTTAGCTGCTTAGAACTGCTAAGAGGCCTCAGCTGAGCCTGATTTTTCTGCCCCAGTGGTGTGCTCCCTGCACCAGCCCAAATCGGCACTTGAAAATAGCAAATGAGCTAACCTGCAAAAATGGACGCAAAAAGCCATTTCCATTTAAATCTGTCTAAACCCCACTAATGCCCATTTGGGTCTAAACTGCACCTATACTGGAAAAGCTAGGCTCTTGACTCTCTGCGGCTAAAGACTCAGAAAAGCAGTTGCACTTTTGCTGCAACAAAAAGATTGCCCAGAAAATCTTGTTATGGTCTTGTGATTCTCCTCACATGCTGCTCTTGTATTATTATTCTCACAATAGAAAAAACAATGATTATCATCGTTAACTATATTACAATGTTCCATGTATCTTGTATTCAGTTCCAAGTCAAATAAGTAAATGTCTGGAGGTTTACAATTACAGTTAAAAATTGCACTTTAAATGTAACACCAAATTATATTATGTGCTTGTGTTATGATTCACATGCAACATACAACCTGATAGTTCTACAGAAATAAGACGTAAGACTCAGTTGCATGTTTAGATCTATCTCTGCTTGTGGAAATTCTGTTTTCTCCCACACATGCTACATTCTTCAGCTTCACTATGTAATTAGATTTCAATCTGACACGTGCCTCAGTTGTGTTATCCTTCCAGTTTCCTCTTGCACTGCAGACTGACCTCGACATACTTGTGCTGTGCAGTGTGTGTGCTGATTGCTTATCTGCTTCTCAAATAACGGAGGTGTGGTTGGAACACGTGCTGCCCATCTGCAAACAGACTTTAAAGCATTGGCCAGATTGACATTGAAATTCAGTCACCAGCACATCACGATTAGTTTCATCTCTAAGAACTGCTCACAACAACTTCAATTTCTGTCTGAAACTGGTAACATTTTTCACCTCTTCAAGTACATCCCTTTGTCTCATGTTGAATCACAGTGTATTTTGTTCAGTCTCTCAAGAACAATTTGAAGTCAACAAAAAACTTTTTCTTATTCTAAGTAAAGAAAAGAAAGAACTTGCATTTACATAGCGCCGTTCACAAACTCAGGATGTCCCAAAGCACGTTACAGCCAATGAAGTATTTTTGAAATGTAGTCACTGTTATAATGTAGGAAACATGGCAGCCAATTTGCGCACAGCAAGGTCCCATAAATCAGCAATGTGATAATGACCAGATAATCTGTTTTAGTGGTGTTGCATCAAGAATTCACTTTTTTCACTTGATCGAACTTCAACTGATCCAATATTGTATACATATAAATCATTTATAAATCTAGGTCTACAATTTACCAGGAAGAGCAAACTTTATTTGATAGCTGAGTTATTCTTTATTAATAATGTCAACTAAAAGCCAGAGCAAACCGGATATGTGTGTGAATCTGAATCACAATATCTGACCTGTGCTTGATGAACTTTGGTCCTGGCTTAAAGACCTTAGAGGCAGGCTTTCTCCCAGTCCCAGTTCAGAAGCAGTACAGCATAAACATTTAATGCATTTCCTGAATGAATTGCCGCAGTGTCTTGCAAATTTGATTTATGAATCTGTCATGAGATGTGTTACCCATGATATCATTTTCAAAGTGACCCATTTAAATGTGTTGCCACAGGAATTGGTAAATTATTTTAGGAACTTAAAGGCTCTAGAATTCCTGGGTTCCCGATGTGTGGTCCGAAGTGCCACAGGGCACTTCCGCCCATTGAATCCAAGGATACTGATTCCCTGAGAAATTGCGAGATCAGCTACTTTGCATAATGCTGGGCAGCACAAGGGTGTGAATCCCGGCAGCGGTCGGCCCAAAATGCCGAGAGGGGTGTGAAAAAAATCATTGAAAGGGATTCATCAATTTAAGAGGATGAGCAGGCTGTGGTAAGAGGGAATGCAATGGCAGCTGTAAGAGGAGGACATAGGCAAACATTGAACTTTTCTGAGGCTGATATTGAAGTGTTGCTGTCAGAAATCAGAGGAAGTAGGGATGCTATTGTTGGAATCACTGGGAGGAAGACGTCAAATGCAGCAGCGTGAGTCATGTAGAAGGAGGTGACTGTGGGTGTGAGTGGCACCTCCATAGCCTCAAGGGCCCCTTAAAATGTTGAAAGAAGCTTAATGATCTCACTCAGTCAGCAAAGATAAGCAAGTTGTCAGCTAAATACCATGAAAGCTTACTGAAACAGAGAGGCAAATGGGTATTCCCTGCCCCAATATTCACACAATGCCTGCTCCTCCTGTTCCCACAAAAATAATTTAAAACTTACCTTTTTGGGGTCTCTTCTGCTGTACCGCCAGTAAAAATGGCCAGAGTTATGTTCACCTACTTCTTGCAAGTAGCAATATTTTTCCTTATTTGAAGCCATGTTTGGGGGAGCTGGGTGACTGCTGTCCATTTAATTTGCACCTATGCTTTTGCTGGAGGGTGGTCTTCAGCCCCAAATAAGGACACCTTCCTTTGGTGCACCTCCTGCACCAGAACCTCCAACTCTTCAGCATGAAAGGGAGCTGTTTTGCTCACATATCTCTGCAGTGCCGCTGTAAACAATTTATCCACTTTTTTGCCACTACCACACCTGTCTTTTAATAGTATCCTGCAGCCCTTGGTGAGCTGCTGTTTCACCATAATATACACTCTCCAGGCGAGTGTGCTACATACCAAGCTCACTGGGAAAACTTACCTCTGCCAATTCAAATAAGGGGGAAGGACTCCTCTCTCAAAATTTAGCATGGACTGCCCTCGCAGCTGCTAGCACAGGTGCACATGCGATAAGCAGGTCAGTCCCATTTTTGCCGTTCTTACATAATCATTTAAGGCCCAAAATAGCCTTAATACTATTTCCATTTTAAGGCTCTTTTAATCCTGAATTGAGTCTGTGCTGGCCAGGATATTTATATGTTCAACCTTTCCAGGAGCTGCAGATGTTTCTTTACCTCACACCCAATGAAGGTTAATTTGGGTATTTTTACACAGCATCAAGTGGATTACCACGTGTTCTTTGAGTAGGAAATGGTAATCAATCTATCAGGCCAGCCTATGACTACCACCTTTTTTGATCCTTTAAACTGATGGCACTATTACATGACAAAAAGTTAATTGCCTTCAGTATAAAAGATCTCAACCAATGCTAACCTCAGCTCCAGTCACACCGAAGCATGTTTAACTGCCAGTTTGTCTTGAACCTACTAATCATAGCTGTTGTTGGGTAGTTTTCTGTTTAGCACTGCATCACTGTCAATAATTCCTGCTTGAAATCTTGATGCGGAGATGCCGGTGTTGGACTGGGGTGGACAAAAATGAGAAGTCGCACAACACCAGGTTATAGTCCAACAGATTTATTTAAAATTACGAGCTTTCGGAGCTGTTGCCCCTTCGTCAGGTAAAGGTACAATGAGGGAATCTATTACACAGTATATAAACACAGAAAGCAATTTGTCTGCAGAGATACAATCTTTCAGGGAGGCATTACATCAAAGACACACCAGAGCACAGCCAAGACAATGAGATGGGTCACAGGGGGTCCAACGTGTCAAATCCTGCCGTCTGCAGTTGAGCTTTTAACCTTTTTTTTTAGGTTTTTTTGTTGGTTTTTTTTGTGTTTTTTTTAAAAAACTGGAAAGACAGACAACGATGTCGAGTCACGTTCTGTAGCGTGACATGAACCCGAGATCCCTATTGAGGCCGTCCTCATGGGTGCGGAACTTGGCTATCAGTTTCTGCTCGATGATTTTGCGTTGTCGTGTGTCTCGAAGGCCGCCTTGGAGAACGCTAACCCACAGATCCGAGGCTGAATGTCCTTGACTGCTGAAGTGTTCCCCGACTGGGAGGTAACAATCCTGCCTGGCGATTGTTGCGCGGTGTCCGTTCATACGTTATCTCAGTGTCTGCATGGTCTTGCCGATGTACCATGCTCTGGGGCATCCTTTCCTGCAACGTATCCCCCTGTGACCCATCTCATTGTCTTGGCTGTGCTCTGGTGTGTCTTTGATGTAATGCCTCCCTGAAAGATTGTATCTCTGCAGACAAATTGCTTTCTGTGTTTATACACTGTGTAATAGATTCCCTCATTGTACCTTTACCTGATGAAGGGGCAACAGCTCCGAAAGCTCGTAATTTAAAATAAATCTGTTGGACTATAACCTGGTGTTGTGCGACTTCTCATGCTTGAAATCTGATCACTACCCTTTCCGGTTGTTTACAGTGCAGCTTACTCACAGTCACACTGAAGGAGCAATTAAGAAAACTTAAATCAAATTAGAATATTATTTCACGCTACAATAGTTGGCTAACACTGAGGAAGTTTCATATATTCAGGGTTCAGATGAAGCTGTGTTTGTTGTTTCTGATGTTACCTGAACCCAAAGATTGATGAATATACTGTCTATGTTCCATATAATCTAGTAACTTTTATTTACCATTAGCCAAGATTACTCTTCATGTGAAGAAGGCTGGTTTTCTTTACTCTGATCAACAGTCACCATGACCGAAGATAATGGTTATTGATAATTTAACAGTGATGTTAAAAAGTGAACATCGAATCAAAAGAAAAATACCAAGCAGCACCATCATAAAATGTAGGACCAATGTATGGGTTTTTTATGTTCACCACCCTTCAGTGATGTACTCTATATGTAACAAGCAACCTTGTGACTATATATATGATCATGAGAAAATACCAATGACTGAATTAATGTTCATTGCTGAGAGGATTTTTTATTTTATCCTGTTTTCACTTGTAAATGGTGGCCCATTTGGATCTGATTCAATGGGCACTGGCAGCCCTCTGGTGCGTCACTAAAGTGGCTGGTTTTCATGTGAAGCCTAGTCAGTGAATGCTAGCAGTGCATTCACCATTGGAGGCTCCACAGCTCAATTAGGTTCTGGTGGAAGATTGCTCCTGCTCACTAGATGGAACAAAATTGTAAAGAACCCATTTAAGAAGAATAGGTTTACTATTTCATAACACCTAGCTCAAGACATTTTTCCCTCATGCTGCCTCCCCTTACTGCCCATTTTCAACTGATGTCCACGCATATGCACTTCCAGTAAGGGTTTCTGTCTGGTGATCAGAAGCTGATTTTTTTCTTCTTTTTAGCCCAGAGGCACAGAACTGAGACATGATTGTCAAGTGTAACTAGGAACCAACCGCATGATGTTACTCCAGGCAGTATACACCTTTATTAGCTATCAAGTTGCTGTAATTATGACCTCTGTTTCATTTTCTAATTAAACATCTGGGCATGAAGCTCATATGATCCGTTTTGAGTAATGAATGCCTTTGTGACTTTCCGAATGATGTGCTTGGATATTGCACACTTGCTTTGAGTAATTTTCAGTGAATTTCTAAACTGAGTAGAACTACAGAACTGTAAAGGATTCACTTGCACTTTTTTTTCCTACAAATGTATAAACTAAACTAAAACAAATATAAAAGATCGGTAAATAGTTTTACTTTGGTGCAAAACTGTTTGTTTCAAAGGATTAAACAGAAATCAGGCAGCCACTACTGCATAGTTTTGTAACTGATATTCCCATTTTATTATACAACCAATTGAATCACTGCTGCATCACTTGCCTGAGTATCCTACTCCCTTCCAGCAGCCTGGCCGTTATTTTAAGGATGTAGAGATCAGTGACTACTCCCAGATCCTTATAATAATACCCAAAAAATCAGCATAGTACGCACCTACGCTCTGTTAGAAAATTTACGAAAAGATACACTGGTGGTACTCTTTGGTATACACAGGCCAGAGAAAAAGTAGAATATATTTAAATCTTGTCTTTAAAGAAAAACATAAAAAGTGAAATCAACATTAAGAGATGCTAGCCTAGAAATTGGATCCCGCCCAGATCGAGTGCATGCTGCACTTGCCTAATGAGGCCAGTGGCAGGACCGCGGCAAATTGGTCCTCCGGCCTCGTTAGGATTGACCCGGTGAGCTGCTGACGCTATTGGTGGCCAATCACAGGGCGGCGAAGCAAGTCCGGCTGGCTTGGACGCCGGCCAAGGGCCTCAGGGGAGTCCCAGGGGGCAATTGGGAGGGGGGCGAGCACACTGCTCCTCCTGGCTCCACCGTTAAAAAAACACTAAATTTACCTTTTGGGTGGCAGCCTCCAGTGGTCCCGTTAAAGACTACATGGCGCTTGCTGCAATCATTCGCAGATCAATTTCTCAAAGGGGCTTCAAACAGTCGTTTGGCCCCCGATTACATGTGCATTGGGCCTATCACCAGTTTCAAGCACACACTGATATACGCCCTGGACACCTACTGAGCAGCCCGATCCAATATAGCGCACTTCCGGCGCAGAATGCGTGCACGCACACCGCCCGCCATATTTGACCATTAGGCGCCCGTTTTGCGCAGCGCAGTCCAATTTCTAGCCTCTTGTGTTTGCAAGCTTTTCAAAAGTCACACAGGAGGCTAAAATGTTGTAAAATGAATCTTTTAAGATGCATCTCAATCAACGCCTCCTCCAGTGTTCCAGTCTAGAATATTTTACACATAAACTAATGTGTGAAAAAGCATTGAGAAACCAATTGATGTGGAACGCCTACTTGCAAAGTTCGGGCTGCTAGTAAAATGCTATCAGAATACTTTTGGGAGCATAGAAAATGGGAAAGAAAAACGGCAAAGCATGTACAATTGATAAAGAGTCCCATGAAAGAAGTGGGTTGGCCAATGAATAAACATTCAGTTTACCAGTAACTGTGTTTATATTGTAGTGAATAACTTTCAAGAGTACACGCATAGAGTTCAGATACAGAAAATTCCTCCTTTGTCATGGGGGAGTGACTCACTATTTAAAGTTAAGGTGAGGACACATGAAGGGCAGATGGAACCTGCTTTTGCAATGAAAGACTTTTTTATGCTATTTATGATAATCAGTGGGAATGTTCCTCATCCATTTCAGATGATTCGGTAATGAGGTTGCACAGAATGTGCCCACATTGTTCTGGAGAGACCATTAAAACTCCCACTTGCAACGTTAGCAGCCCCTCTCTTTACACAGAGGCCTTGGAAAGTTTAAAGCAACAATAAAGTGAGAGTATCTTCAAACACACAGAGGAACGCCTTTGTTTTCTGCCTTTTGAACCTTTTCAAAACCCCATTTTGAAGGGTGTTTTCGTTCTGTTTCTCAGCATTACTGAACTCAAAACTCCCTGTTGTTTAGTAACACACAGAATGTGAACTCAATTGTCTGAGTTACCGTGCTCCATATGGTATGTGTTTGTAGGTATAGGTTTGTGTGTTAGGAAAAAAACTTCATCCAGATTAATAAAATGTTTCCTACATGTATGGTTAAAAAAACATAATTCAGCCAATAGGCTTTGCTGATAAAATGTCTAACTAAGCCACTATTCATGTGCACTTGTTAGACAGCACGTAGATTTTTGCTGACTGGAAAAAGGAAAGAAGAAACAGAGAAAGGCAAATTAATTAACCACTTCTCCTCTTACTATTTTTATGATGTTATTCTGCTTTGTTATTTTATTAACCTAACAATTTAACATTCATTTTTTTGATGGGTGCTAATGATATAAAGCATACAGTATGACATACATCAGACTAGCATTTCCCGCTTGTTAAATTTTTTCTTGAGAAAATTGCAATAAAGACATGTCAATCGCTAATTCCCTAATTATCTCACAACAATATTACCAAGTACATCCCTGCACACATTTCAAAGTGGATCGTCTAACAAACAATGTCAGGGCAGTTCAGAGGTTCTTCCACTCATGCCGGGACCCTCATAAATAACTGTTGTCCGCAACTTTTGATGTATATTTATCTTTCAAACTTGTTTAATAATTTCCATATTGCAATTGGCTTAAGAGTAGTGCTACGAATGGCATGAACAGATAGTACTCCGCTGTGAATGCAGCAAAGACTACTGAACTCTGTGCTACAAAGCATAAGCTACAGCCTGTGCAAAAACAGAGTTAATACTTTCTGAGGTATAAACAGGATCAGCCATTATAATTTTAGACTGCACTTTGATTGTGGATTCCTGATAAAGCGCCTGCACATACAGAATCTATTTCCTTTTTACTCTTCATCCCTATCAACTCAATGCGAGTCCAACGATATTTAAAGTAAATGTAAAATGGCTGCAGACTAAATCAGATTCACAGCCAATTAGCTGACTTTGGGTATTAGTAAAAACGCTTAAGCCTAGATTTTCTGAGCAGTGTTATTTTAATGCCGGATTAGCACCATCGTTAAAATAACCCTGATTGGTGAAGGCCTGTCCCGAAGAGGATTGGAAGCAGAAGAGGCCGTTCAAGGTAAGTTTTTTTATTTTCCTTTGTGGGGGCAAGAGGGAGCAGTGCTCTGGGCTCTGGGCTCTGGGAAAGCTTAGGCCACCCTTGCCCCAGCACATCCCCGGAACGCCCATCCCCACCTTTACCTGAGTGGTGGCAAACAGCCAAGGGCCACTTGACTTTCCAGTGGCTGGCAGCCATTTCCCGCATAACTTCTGATCTGTCTGGACGGGAAGTTGGCCAGCCGATTCGGTTCTAATGAGGTCCAACCATGAAAATGGTTCAGCCCTCCCAGTAGTGCGATCGGGCGGGTGGTGCCCACCGCTCATTGTATTTGAAAATTGGCCCCATTCTTTTGCTTGAACTCATTGTTGAATCTGTAGAAGAGCAATATGCTAACATGCTTCTAAACAACAAGTAAGTGATCCATATGTCAGAGAACTTCAGGCTTCGAACACTTCTTTACTCATGCTCAGCAAAACAGTAAGGACGGCATTGAGAAAAAGAAGAGTCAGTGTTCAAACCTCAAGAACAACAAGAAGCCCAGTGTTGAGTTTGGAATAGTGTCAAGTGGATTTTGACCTGTTCTAGATGCTCGAGTCATTCAACATATACATCTTTTAACAGTGAATCAGGACATGTTGATGATGCAAGGCTCATCACAAGTCACAAAACAAGATGTAGCGGTGAACTACCAGGATGTCTGCAAAGTAGGGAGTAAATTGGAAGCCACTCTGCACTTTCAAATTCATCGCAAGATCCCACCTACACAGTTGTCATCCAGGAAACTACCTCTAGCTGTAAAAGGATTTGCCAAGAAGCACATTAATAAGCCTATTGATAAGAAAGTGCTTGCACTGGTCAGTGTTCCGACTGACTGGGTCTCTTTAATGACAGTGGTAATGAAAGAGAATGATAAAGTGCACCTGTGCACTGATACTTAACAAAGCCCTCAAACGTAATCATACCCACTTCAAACCATAGATGATGTTCTGCCTGAACTAGCGAAAGGAAAACTGTTTACGGTTGTGGATGCAAAGAATGTGTTTTGGGATGTTGTATTAAATAATGAATGGAATCTGTGGATGACCTTTTCAACACCATTTGGAAGATAGTGAGGGTAATGCATGCCTTTTGGAATCTCTCCAACTGCTGAGGAACTTAGGAGAAGATTATGGGGTAGAATTTCCCTCTGTGTGGTTTTCAGGCAGCCGGCTGGCAGAGCACGTTGGTTGGCCACCTGACAGTGTCGTTGGGAGACCCAGTTCATTAACATCGTGTTGTGTGCCGCGGGCAGCAAACAAGCACCCGCGGGTAGTACACGGGTTCGGGGCCATCACAACATAGGGCAGCCCGGCTAGCCTCTGAGCCCAGAAAAAAGGGCGGGGGGCGGTGAACGGACGACACCTGGTGCAACAGTGGCCCAGGTTGTTTTAGTGGAACCCAGTGGCAACCCTCTCAGCCCCACAAAAATAAATTAAAACCTACCTTCTGAGTTTCTCTTCTATTGGACCGCTAGCTGAAACTGAGCGGAGTATGCAATACATCCAGCTGAGCACTAAAATGGCAGTCAGGGTCCTGTACACAATAGGGCTCCAATTTGCATATTAAATGTGCTTACTGCCTGACTCAGGCAGGCACTCCAAACACCCAGTGGTAGGCCGTTGGGAAGATAGCGTTGTTCACACCGTTGGTTGGAATGGGGCAGTAAGTCATACCCCACCTCTTTTGGGGTCCTACTGCCCCATCTCTGCTCAGAGGGTGGCTTGAAGATCTCCCCGTACATGAGGCACTAGAAATTCTGTAAGAGGTCACTGTCATAGGAAATTTAATCTATGATACAGATGAATGGGACCACAATCTGAAACTAAAAGCCTTGTTGAGGCAATGCCAACATTAAGGTGTCAAACTGAACAAAACTAAAATGATGTTCAAGAACCAAGAAGCAAAATATGCATCTGAAGATTAAAATCAGATCCTTTTAAAGTTGAAGCAGTGTTTAAGATGCCTTCTCCCACCAAAAATCAAGACGTCAAGAGAATTCTTACAAAACTATCTGCATCAGTTGGCCAAAGTTATCAGAGGTAACTACCCCTCTTTGTAATCTATTGAAGAAAGCAATTGACTTTACATGGGACTGTTACTATGAGAAGAATCTGGATGAGTTCAAGAAAATCATCTCAACCATCAGTGCTGAAGTACTCTGGCATTAATAAGGACTTAATTTTACTGTGCGACACATCTGAAAGATGACAGAGCAAAAAGATCTCTAATTGAAACAGAGACTGATAAGGAATTGTCAGACATTGGCCCGAAAATTAGACCTAATACGCGAGAGTACGCACTGTGTACTCTCGCGTTTTAGGTCTCCAATTGCCGGTTTTCTGCATGCACTGCGCATGCGCGGGAAACCGGCACTTCGTGAATTCAAAAGGGGCGGTTCCTAAGTGAACCGTGTGCGCGCTACAGGCTGTGCGCACGCAGTGCACTTAGTTTTTTTTCCAGCTTTGAACGCGCAGGTAAGTGGTGAAGATTTTACACACAAAGAAAGCAGGCGTAGGACCCCCTTTTAACAAGGTAAGTAGTTAATTAAGTGTTATTTTAAAAAATTTTCAACAGGTTTATCTTTTTTAGAGACTTTAAAGAAAGGTAAGTTTATTTTTATAACTTTTAAAAAGATTTTAAATTTTTTCAAAAATTTAATTTTTTGTTTAAAGTGGTTAATTTATTTAACTATACTTATTTTATTAATGTGATGGCTTTCTTTTTAAATTTAATTGAGGTTTAGCTGTTCTTTTGGGGGGTGTAGTATTCATAGCTTTGACAGGTCTTCCTGTCAAAACTATGAATGAAAGATGGTGTGCTGCCATTGGCTCTAACTGAATCACGTGATCCCAGAGCTTGCACGAACTAATTGCGCCTCTGGGATACGCACACACTGCACGGTTGCATGTGGGAGAGGCTTTGAAACTAAAGTTCGTGTGGGCCCGGAGCAAAAAGGTAGGCGCGGAGTGCGATATCGCGGGGAATCCTTACCCCCACGGGAACCCTCACTGTTTAATTTCTGGGCCAATGTTTTAGTTTGTAAAAGTGTAAGTGACATGTCTTTGGAAAGAAAATCCCACTGGAAATTGATCACCTCTTGAAGCCATTTTGAAAAATAGCCTAATGCACTCAAAAGGCTCCAAAGAATGATGTAATATCTAAAGATATAAATGTTATGTTGTCTATGAGAGGCAAGGAGATGTTTCTTGCTGACATGCTGAGCAGAGCATATCTATCATGTTACCAGAAAGGTTGGCAAAGAGGAAATCATAACAATTGATGCACATTCGGAAACAGAAAAAGAGACTGAACCCCTGAATATGCTGCAACACTTATCTCTATCTGAACTTGGAATGACCAAGATTCAGTATGTAACTGCAGTAGATGACAATCTGAAATTATTAAGGATGATAATAAACAAAGGACGAAAATTGAACATTTTTGTCTTAGTTAAATTATTTATTGGATTTTGCTTTACTGACCATAGGGTTGATATTGGTTAGTGCTCAATGTTTCTGCAATCTATAAAAGTATGTGTAATAGTCGGCATTGCAAAAGGGTCATTTCAGCTGCATTATTCCTAAGGAGCACTTCTTAGTAGCTCTCTGCTTGCGTGTCATTCAGTTCAATTTTGATTAGCTTGATACTTTGGTTAGGTACAGACAGGCTGATAGATGTCTTTGAAGTTTACTGTAAGTGGCAGATGTACTTGTGTGGACAAACATCCTAGGTAATTGACAACCTGTGATTGACAACTATAATTATGAGAGATTTTATTTTAGCGTAATTTATTCCGACATGTCTTCAAAGGATTTTGAATGGTATATTTGTAGCTGACTTTATCTCAGTCAGCAGAGACTGATCTAAATCAGAAGCTCTGTGGTTGTGTTTTGCCATGTAAGAAGTGAGTGACAGTGTTTCAAGGGTTAATTTAATGTTGAAAGTTAGCACAAGAGAACGTCTTGGTTGTTTTAATATTTCAAGGAGAATATTTGTAATTATTGTAAAGATACTGTTTGTACTGAATACTGTTTACTTACAATAAAGATACTAAAGAGCTTGATAGGCTTCAAGGGGGAGAAGTTGTCAATTCAGCCAACAGGAAAAGGGACATGATGCCAGCACAAGTGAAAAAGCAAGTGGATATCAGATTCTAGTGTAAGAGATGAAGTTGGACGGTATTTAGAAGAAATAAGAGACTGTGGAGAGATCTGAGAGTCCAATTACACCCTTCATTACACAAGTGCATCTACCAAGTAAACAAACCACAGCCATAACAGCAGAGCACACAGAAAAAACAATTGTGGCCACCTGGCCGGTAGTCAACAAAACAGTGAGCCATCACAGCAACTGGAACTTCTGATGGAAAAGGCTCCCATCAACAGTACAAATAAGAAGCTCACTATCCCAACAAGAAGACTGGTAGAGTAATGGTGCTTGCAGAGACCATCCCATCTCAGGAAATCATAGGCTGTGCGCCTGCAATTTCCTGATATGCACTCCCTGCATGCGTTGCTTGGATCATGGTATCACCTCTAATATTTGATATACCAGTTGCTTAAACTTTTCAACTAAAATAATATGAAATAATGCACAGATTCTATGCATATGGCATTCTGGAAAAATGAATAAGCCATAAGAACATAAGAAATAGGAGCAGGAGTAGGCCATTCAGCCCCTCGAGCCTGCTCTGCTATTCAATAAGATCATGGCTGATCTTCTACTTCTACTCCACTTTCCTGCACTATCCTCATATCCCTTGATTCCCTTAATATCCAAAAATCTATCGATCGCTGTCTTGAATATACTCAACGACTGAGCCTCCACAGCCCTCTGGGGTAGAGAATTCTGAAGATTCACCACCATCTGAGTGAAGAAATTTCTCCTCATCTCAGTCCTAAATGGCCAACCCCTTATTCTGAGACTGTGAACCCTGGTTCTAGACTCCCCAGCCAGGGGAAACATTCTCCCTGTCAAGCCCTGTAAGAATTTTGTATGTTTCAATGAGATTACCTCTCATTCTTCTAAGCTCCAGAGAATATAGACATAGTCTACTCAATCTCTCCTCATAGGACAATCCCCCCATCCCAGGAATCAGTCTGGTGAACCTTCATTGCACTCCCTCTATGGCAAGTATATCCTTTTGGAGACCAAAACTGTACACAATACTCCAGGTGTGGTCTCACCAGAGCCCTATATAATTGCAGTCAGACATCTTTACTCTTATACTCAAATCCTCTTGTAATAAAGGTCAACATGCCATTTGTTTTCTTAATTGCTTGCTGTACCTGCTTGCTAACGTTCAGTGATTCATGTACAAGGACACCCAGGTCCCTCTGAACACCAACATTTCCCAATCTCTCACCATTCAAAAAATACTCTGTTTTTCTATTTTTCCTACCAAAGTGGATAACTTCACATTTCTCCACATTATATTCCATTTGCCATGTTCTTGCCCACTCACTTAGCCTGTCTATATCCCCTTGAAGCCTCTTCGCATCCTCCTCACAACTTACATTCCCACCTAGCTTTGTATCATCAGCAAACTTGGATATATTACATTTGGTCCCCTCAATGCAAATCATTGATATAGATTGTGAATAGCTGAGGCCCAAGCACTGATCCTTGCGGTACCCCACTAGTTACAGCCTGCCAACCCGAAAATGACCCGTTTATTCCTACTCTCTGTTTTCTGTCCGTTAACCAATCCTCAATCCATGCTTGTATATTACCCCCAATCCCATGAGCCCTAATTTTGTTTAATAACCTCTTGTGTGGCACCTTATCGAATGCCTTCTGAAAATCCAAATACATCACATCCACTGGTTCCCCCTTATCTATTCTGCTAGTTACAACCTCAAAAAACTCTAACAGATTCGTCAAACATAATTTCCCTTTCATAAATCTGTGCTGACTCTGCCCAATCCTATTATTATTTTCTAAGTGCCCTGTTACCATGTCCTTAATAATAGATTCTAGCATTTTCCCTATTACTGATGTCAGGCTAATTGGTCTGTAGTTCCCCATTTTCTCTCTCCCTCCTTTCTTAAATAGTGGGGTTACATTTGCTACCTTCCAATCCGCAGGAACCGTTCTAGAATCAGTGGAATTTTGGAAGTTGACAACCAATGTATCCACTATCTCTATAGCCACCTCTTTCAAAACTCTAGGATGTAGGCATCAGGTCCAAGGGATTTATCAGCTTTCAGTCCCATTAATTTCTCCAGTATTTTTTGTTTACTAATACAAATTTCTTTCAGTTCCTCATTCTCGCTAGACCCTTGGTTCACCACTATTTCTGGGAGGTTTTTTGCGTCTTCTTCCATGAAGACAGACACAAAGGGCTGGAGTTTGTCTTGGGGTCGGGTTGGGGTTGTGTTACCCACATTTCGTGTTGCCCCCCCGACTGCAGATTAATGTGGATGAATGATGCAATTTTCACTTAATTGGGCAATTGAGTTCCAGCATGTGGGAACCCATGAACCAATTAGTGGCTTCAGTCTGAAAGTCGCCTCTGATGATGTCATCATTGGAGGTCAGAGACTGACTGCCTGGTCTTAGAGATTGCCTGGCCTTTGCTGTGAGAGGACCTGGATGCAAAATGAGCAGCATCTGAGAGAGAGAGAGAGAGAGAGAGAGAGAATGAGAATTTTTTTTGCAACCAAGTCCTCCCAGGCAGTCTCTGAAGACATTCAATGCAGTAGCATCAGAGGCGACTTTCAGACCTAATACTACTACTACCTTCATCACAATACTACTACTACCTTCATCACATCTCTGTTGTAATAGTGGACCTGCAGCTGATAGTCAGCTATCCACTTGTGCTCCCGCCAGGTTTCACTGGCGTGTTTCACATTAGGCGTACTTCACGTCGGAAAAGGGTTAAACTAGCTAAAATGTTTCAAAATGGCATTACAGAGCCAATTTAGGGCTTGTTAAGGGCTTTAATGGCCTCTCACGCCTCTTGGAGGCGGGACGGAGGCGGGAATCCCACGACCGATTTTGTCAAAATTGCGTGGAGGCGGAATGGAGTCGGGATAGGGTCGGGACCCCCGAATCTGCAACTTTAACCCCCCATACGCCTCTAAACCTGACTCCACGGGTCATTGAAAATCCAGCCCAAAGTATTTGTTTAATTTCTCAGCCATTTCCTTATTCCCCATTATAATTTCTCCTGTCTCAGGCTGTAAGGGACCCGGGGGTGGGGGGAGGATTCAGGAAAGAGTAAATTTAAAAGCAGCAAGAGAAATGTCAAGACTCTAGAGCAGAGCAGAGTTTTGGGTAAAAATAAGCTGAGTGGGTCAGGAAGGGACAGAGAGAGTAACAAAGGTAATAGGGCAGCAGTGACTAAGGTGACATCAGGGAAAAATAGAAAAAAGTCAAAGCTAAAGGCACTATATCTGAATGCGTGATGCTTTCACAACAAAATAGATGAATTAATAGCGGAGATAGAAATTAATAGGTTTGATCTGATAGCCATTACGGAGACATGGTTGCAAAGTGACCATGGTTGGGAACTAAATATTCCAGGATACTTAACTTTTAGAAGAGATAGACAAAATGGAGAAGGAGGAGGGGTAGCCCTGATAATAAAGGATCGGATAAAGACAATAGAGAGAAAGGATCTTAGCTCCGAAAATCAAGAAGTAGAATCAGTTTGGGTGGAGCTAAGAAACAGCAAGGGGCAGAAAACATTGGTGGGAGTTGTTTATAGGCCCCCAAACAGTAGTTGTAATGTAGGGCAGAGTATAAATCAGGAAATTAGAGGCGCATGTAACAAGGGGGGTAATACAGTAATCATGGGGGACTTTAATCTAAATATAGACTGGGCAAACCAAATTTGCAGTAATAGTGTGGGGGACGAATTCATGGAACGTATACAAGATAGTTTTCTAGATCAGTATGTTGAGGAACTAACTAGGGAACAGACTATTTTAGATCTAGTATTGTGCAATGAGAAAGGGTTAATTAATAACTTTGTAGTAAAGGGACCTTTAAGGAAGACTGACCATAATATGACAGAATTTTATATTAAGTTTGAAAGTGATTTAGTTAAATCCGAAACTAGGGTCTTAAATCTAAACAAATCAAACTACGTAGGTATGAGGGGCAAGTTGGCTAAGGTAGATTGGGAAACTACCTTAAAAGGTATGACGGTACACAAGCAATGGCTAGCATTTAAAGAATTAATACATAATTTACAACAAATATACATTCCTTTAAGGCACAAAAACCCCACAGGAAAAGTGGTTCAACCGTGGCTAACAAGAGAAGTTAAAGATAGTATTAGATCAAAGGAAGAGGCTTATAATGCTGCCAAAAAGAATAGTAAGCCTGAGGATTGGGAGGATTTTAGAATTCAGCAAAGGAGAACCAAGAAATTGATAAAGAAAGGGAAAATAGAATAGTAAACTAGCGAGAGGCATAAAAACAGATTGTAAAAGCTTCCAGTAGTATTCTATCATTTTTTTTGTGGTCCATAGGCTTGGCACAGTGTCACACAGAAGATCACCACGGGCATTGTGAAACGATGATACCGATACTATTTTCATTTTAAACAAACAAAATATATTAACAAAAAAATCACTCCACAGATACCCCTTCCCTACTTTGCAAAAGTTTGGAATGTCTTTTATTTAAGTGTTTGGGGTTTATGCAGCATTTTACTTCTTTAATTGTTTTCATAGGAATGGTAGCACCATGAAAGTATGCCAGAAAAATATGTATATTACAAAGTTATGTGGTAGCAATTAATACCAGACACAAAATCATGGTCAATTCTCTTACCAGAAGTTCTGTTATTCCAAATAAATTATATATTTGTTTATAGATTTGTTTGTAGATGTATTTTCTTTTCACTTTTCTCTCATTGTAACCATCCAATATTCTCCCTTCAGTCAGGAGGATAGAATGCTCTAAACTGCAGTCTCCACATCAACTGATATTAAAGCCACCTTTAGTATCAGTCAACAGGGGGTGTGTTTCTTGTCAAGTTGAGTCAAATGATTTCCTCCCCTCTTTTTACCAATAAATAAACTATCTCCATCTAATGGTCTGGTTGAAAGCTAACAGAAATGAGTGGCCCCTACTGGAATGAGCACATGAGGTAATAGCTCATCTAGCTCTGGAATTCCCTCCCTAAACCTCTCTGCCTCTCTACCTCTCTCTCCTCATTAAAGTTACTCCTTAAAACCTACCTCTTTGAGTAAGCTGTTCTAATATTTCTTTATGTGGCTTGGTGTCAAGCTTTGTTTGATAACACGCATGTGAAGCGCCTTGGGATGTTTTTATTACATTAAAGGTGCTATATAAATGCAAGTTGTTGGTGTTGTAGTGGCATCAGCCCCAGATGAGCAAATCGTTAATCTTCATTATTTAGATACACACATGAAGAATGGCCATTTGATGAGGTACAAGAGCTGCTGGCACCTTTGGAATCCTGCCTGAGTGCAAGAGATTGTGTTCACGAGAGGGTAACCAATAAGAGAAAAAAAAAATGATGCAAGGCAAAGCAAGAAAAAGCACCTAAAATTTCTACTATGGAGTCAAGTCTCTACCTTTTCAGTTCTAAAGCTGACCTGTGTGAGGGGAAAAACATTGATATTTTATTAGGTAAATTGTTCTTCCGCCCAGAAAAAAAAGATGTAAAATTTGACTTGTATAAAATTTAAACTTAAACTTTACATTTTCCAATGCTAGAGTATTGGCACAAATAAGATGAATTATTTGGTACATTTGTTTTAAATGGTAATGTTCAACATAACCTTATTACTGCTCAAAATAAGCAGAAGGAGCATACTTCTAAAGAGAAACATATCTGCCCTATTTCTAAATATAAGTGTTCTTAAAAGTCAAAGTTCCCTAAACTCAATATTTTGTTTACAAATTATTATTATAATAAAACAGTTCAGAAGAGTAGTTTACTTTTTTTCTTTAAAGCACTTTAACACTGTCATGTTTGGGATCCTATGATTGGCATATATTTTAACAGACAACTTATTTGTTTGATACCAGGGGGCTGATATATTTAACAGATATAATTTGTCATCTCCTGAGGAGAGGTTAAGGGCTAAGAGCACAGATTCCTTTGAGCTGGCTCTCTGCCACTGTGTCATCTGTCCAGGACTAATCAAGTTATCATATCAACAAATCTCCCTCAGTCACAGACTTCAGTGTCTGGCCTTTGAGAAAAATTTGATGGCTGCAGCGCAGACAAATTTCTAGCAGCAGGATGTTGGAGCTTTCCCGCCTGGCTGTATGAAAAGCACCTGTAACCTCCGCACAACCTCTCCTCTCCCTCACGCTGAGAGTTCACTTCATGTGAGTCTCCTGCTGCTCAGTGCAATCAGTCAGCAGCCTCTGATTAGGCCAGTAAGGAGGAGCTGCTATTAATTTCAAAATAAAATTTGCACTTTATTTCAATAGACTCTTGAGCTTTAAAGGTTCAGTTCTGAAATATAATTTGAATCTCAAAATAAATGTCAGGTTGCAAATTGCTCACAGCATTACAGCACTTTGTGTATTTAATTAAGCTAAAGAAATTAAACAATCCAATTTTCATATGTAACTAAAATATTCTGTTGCAAGTAAATATAAAGAGCAGTAAGAATTTAAAAATAACGTGAGCACAACACAGTATAATAAACCAATTTCATCCTGGCATCCATTTTGAAAAATGGTGATAAAGAACTTAGCAAATGATTTATTAAATAGCCAAATTAATACAATTTGTGACAAATATCCAAATGTTAGGCAGTATCTGACAAATGTTTTACAAGGATATTTATGTATATGTTGTGAAAAAAGGACTCAGGTTGTGCCTGTTTCTGATGTCAATTTACATTTATTTATTTAAAAAATTAAAATAGGCTTAAACAAGTTCCTTTAGATGTTAAGCAAAATGTTATTTTTTAAATGGAATGTCAATGGTTAAATATTTCTGGATGAAGCGGCAGTGAGCAGCCTTCCG
This sequence comes from Squalus acanthias, assembly GCA_030390025.1. Classification (NCBI taxonomy): domain Eukaryota; kingdom Metazoa; phylum Chordata; class Chondrichthyes; order Squaliformes; family Squalidae; genus Squalus; species Squalus acanthias. The sequence goes on from CM059429.1 coordinate 37,078,580, forward strand.
AGGAAAAATCAGATTTCAGACTTCCCTGGCATTGTAACAAAAGCTCAGGTATGGAGTCTCTGCTGGAGAGTGACCTTTCACATCTGCAGCCAACATGCTGTGAGCAGCCCGCACAATGGAGCTCAAGGCTGGTCAGTGCATTGACCCTGGCTGCCAAAGCTACCTGCTGCTCTCTTCAAAGAAATCAAACACAGGGTCTGCCCTCAGAATGATGAAAAACCCTGAGATAATAACAAGGCAGCTAATGCGCTCAGAGCTCGTGGTGGCTATTTTATCTGCCATCAATAAGATTTATGCTCCAGAAGCTATTATTTCCTAAACATTTTGGAATTGCTTTGACTTATTTTTTTCTTCTATTGTGTAGCTAGTTAGTAATGCCCTCTAAGCATCACTAACTGATTATGTGCACTCCATAAAGACTGAGTCCCTATTAACCATTGCTAATACCAGCACGCAATTATAAAGTACTCAAGCCTTTCTGTCAGCAAAACAACGCTCTAGCACTGAACTATCTTTCTGTAAAGGAAAGCGATACTTTAATATGTTATAAAACTATTTAAGCTACTGTGCTTTCTTCTGCTGGGTCTTACTTTTCAGATAAAACAATCCATATTATGTTTAATGAAAAAATACTGTGTGTAATTAAAATTTCTATTACATTTAGCTGAGTACATGTCTGGCTTTTCTTACGCATATAAACAGCTGCTTAAGACTTGTATAATCAATGTATTGTTGTTTGAAATGTTCTCAGACCGGCACTGTTTGGTGAAGTATAACGGGCATTGAAAGTCGACACTTACTGAGATCATTCAGAGTGAACAGGGAGGAGATAGCAGATCCATGATTTGAGAGTCCTGGTTTAATTCTGCTTTGTAAAATTAAGCAATAGCACCATAAAGGGAATCGTTTTTGTAGATGTTTTGTGACACAATGAATGTCAGATTAAACTGAAATGTCTCTGACAAGTCAGATGTGAAATTATCTGATTGTACTACTGATTAGAGTTTCAGGCGATGACATTTATCTTTGATTCATTTGATAATGCATTTAAATAAAATAATTTTCAATAATATTAATTGAATCAAAATAAATTCTCTTGGAATAAACTACTAAAACAAAGGTCAGAGAGACTGGTAGACAGATCCCAATTTCAGAACAGTATACCACATAATAAGTTTGCATGTCTCAGTATAACAGTAATTTCTTGTCCATTTTGTGCTTGTTCATTTGATTTAGGTAATGAACATCATGAAGTTTTGCTCACAGCTGCAGTATTTCTGGTTTTATGGGCAGGGATATAAGGATAAATTTTCACATTGGCACAGAATGGTCAAGTGAGGCCCGAGAAATCAGATAGAGATCCATACTGCCCAGCCTCTGCCTGAATCACAGAGCACTGTGTCTTCTTGCTGACCGTTCAGGCATATTCTTTGTTAAGTTTCATTTTAACATGAAATTCTATGTATATTGGCCCAAAAATTCATCCCGGTGCGCGAGAGTACGCACTGCGTACTCTCGCGTATTCCCTCTGCAATTGCCGGTTTTCTGCATGCCCTGCGCATGCGCTGAAAACCGGCAATTGCTCTTTTGAAAAGGGGGCGGTTCCTCGGTGCATCGCGTGCGCGCTACAGGCTGCACGCACGCTGTGCACTTCATGCTTTGGACGCGCAGGTAAGTACTGAAGATTTTAGAAATGTAAAAAGGAGGAGTAAGACCCACTTTTAACAAGGTAAGTAGTGAATTAAGTATTTTTTTGAATTTTTTTTTACAGGTATATCTTTTTTAGAGACTTTAAAGACAGGTAAGTTTATTTTTATAACTTTTTAAAAGATTTTAAATTTTTTCAAAAATTAAATTTTTTATTTAAAATGGTTAATTTATTTAACTATACTTATTTTATTAATGTGATGGGTTTTTTTTTAAATTTAATTGAGGTTTAGCTGTTATTTTGGGGGGTTGTAAGATTCATAGATTTCACAGCCGTGCTGTGAAACTTATGAATGGAAGATGGTGTGCTGCCATTGGCTCTAACTGAGTCACGTGATCCCACAGCTCGCACGAATTCACTACGCCGGTGGGATACGCAAGCATGCCCAGCTGATGTCTGGAACATCAAGTTCGTGCGAGCTGGATCTGAAAAAGCACAAGCGAGGTGAGAGATCGCGGGGAAGCCTTACCCCCGCGGGAACAGAGCGAGATCAATTTCTGGGCCATTATATTGAAATGAGGCTGCACATAATTTCCCTGATTTTCTTGTTGGGAATGTCCTGTCCATTCAGCTTGCCTGTGTAAAATGGGTAATAGAAATCCAGATACATTCTGTCTTTGAGGAAGTTTGTTTTTAAAACTTGAATTGCAGCACTTTTTATAGCTAGATTTCTGATTGCAGGATCTTTTTTGTTTGCAAGATTTTTAATTACTACAATCAAAAATTAGAATCTGGAAACATCTATGAGTGCACTTCTCTCTTTGTGCTTTTTGGAGGCAGAAGAAAAGAATGAAAGGAAGGATCTGAGACAGGTTCACTTACAGTAGAACAAAAGCAAAATACTGAGGATGCTGGAAATCTGAAATAAAAACAGAAAATGTTGGAAATACTCAGCAGGTCAGGCAACATCTGTAGAGAAAGAAACAGAGTTAACGTTTCCAGCCTCCCTCATAACCATAAAACCAGGTTCTGATGAAGGGTCATCGACCTGAAACGTTAACTCTGTTTCTCTCTCTACAAATGCTGCCTGACCTGCTGAGCATTTCCAGCATTTTCTGTTTTTATTTCACTTACAGTAGAGGCAGACTGCCCTTATCCAAGCTGCTGTATGTATATACCCAAGTACACCTACCTGGGAGTGTCCAAGGACAACTGTCTTGACAAGTTCTTCATTAGGGAAGTTGCGATGGGATTGTCTCATCTACCAGAATCTAACCTGCAGACAACCTCCACTACAGGGAAGGCCATCACGGACCTAAACATCTATGCTTCCAACTCATTCCAAACTGCTACGTGGGAGTTCAGCAATCTCAATCAATCTGCAGTGTACATATCGGAAGAAAGATCCAGATGAGGGATGCCATCTTAGCTCAACCTATGTCACCCCAATCATATCATCAAAAAAGACCTATATCCTTCCAGTCACATCATTAAAATCACTCTTCAATGAGTCTAATGTTTTCACCCCCACTATCCTTCCTAGAAGATCATTCCACATATATTGATTGTTCTTTGCATGAAGAATTTTTTCCTGGATTAACTTTATCTGTACCAATTAATAACTTGTATACTTTTATATGGGCCCCTCTCTGTTGCCTCCTTCCCAGGCTAAAGAACCCATTTTTCCAGCCTCCTTCACAACTCAATCTTTGACACCAGGGAACAGTTTCATAGATCTTTTTGCACCACCTCCATGGCTTGAATATTTTGCCTCTGTCTTGGTGACCAAGACTGAGCACAGTGCCCAAGATGTGGTCTGACCCGGGCACTGTATGTTTTCAACATGACATTTTCCAATATATACTCAACTGATCGAATGGGGCCAAAAATCTATGGCCTTTCTGGCACAGTGTTGGCATAAGTCTGTAAAAGGACCGTCCGTTAGACCAGGAGCCAGTTACGCCAGATCCCGGCCTTCTCTGGCAGTTTCTGCAGGGCCTTGTTTGGACCAGCGTCCCTACCCGCCCCAATAAATGGTCCACAAGTCAGAGTGCCGTGGTGGGAGGGGTGAAAAAACTCCCAGCCTGGGAATTCGGCAGCAGGGCAGTGTGCCCATCAAGAGAAGGTATGCTTGTGAATCCCACAAAGGGCTCCTGACCTTCTAAAGGAAGGCAATGAGTATAGTGGCAGCATATTTCTGGGGTCCCTGGCAGGACCCCTTCTGTCTGGAGCATGCATCCCAACTTTAGAATTCCCAGCCTCCTCTCTCTGGTAGGCACCATTAGTGCCAGAGACACCTGCCATTAGTATTATAATGAGGTGACCTCCCCATGATGGTGTATACTTTGGAGGGGTCAGCGCCGAAAGTCACTGGCAGGGCGATCAATGCACTAACAGATCTGATATCTTCATTTTGCTTATTGCTACTCCACAGTAATTTACAATGTTAAGTGCTGAATCTACAACCAAATCTCTTTCTGCTTCATCTTTAGTTATTTCTACACCATCCATAGCAGGGAATACATATGGAGACTCGGCATTACTTCATTGTACTATCTCCCCCTTTGAGCATGACTTCCTGCTGGGAGCACAGAATTGGTGAATTTACTTTAATTTAAGAACTTGACCAATTTGCATTGGGTTTCTGTATCTACATAATTAGTGTATTCGGAACAGTAGAGGCCGCAAAACTGAACCTCAGTACTTCCTCCCTACCTTGACATCATAAGTAACCATGAGAAACTTTATTGAAAGCTTTTTGGAAATCTAAGTGCACCATCGTTGGGAATTCTCTTGGGGCTTCTCCCGTTCTACTGCTGTAACCTCAGTGAAAACCCCATTTACATGCGTAAATGGGGTCGCGGTTGAACTTCTGCCAAAGTTATGGTTGTGGCGCAGAAGAAACACTGAGGAAATTTCCAGTACATGTCACATAGTGTTTCACTTGGGAGGTCACTTCCTCAAAAGGATCTGCTGAGTAGTTAAGTGTCAATCTGAAAGACAAACAGCCATGGAATCACTACAGCAAATATAGACAGAATCGGTGGAACTGGATGAAACGTTCGATTAGACACTGGCTATTCAGCTCTGAGATCTTAATCTGTATCCAGCCAAAATAATTGGATGGTGTCTCTACAATCCAGACCCATAAACTCTGTCAGTTGGCTATAAAGATCTTTTATGAGATAAATTTGGTAAACCTCAACATAGTTTGTAGTGGACTTGGTGAACAGTACAATCTGACTTTAATTCAGCATGAATTGGCAATCTCATTTTAAACGACCACAGTATGGCTGGTATGAGATATGAAAAATGTTACATTTGACGCTGGAATTTTCCCCTTTGGGGAGGAATTCCAACGGGCTGGGACTTCCACCTGCCCCTACAGATCTGCCCCAATACTAGCCCATTTTTCTGGATCGGCATTCATCTGGAATGCACAACAGGCTTCTGGCAGGATTCCCGCTGTCAAGAGGAAGTCTGCCAGTGGAAGGGCAGAAAATCTTTGCAGTGCTGAAGCGGTGATCCCGGTGTCCGCATTGGCTGCTCCTTCCCCATATTGCTGCCTGATTCCCAGGCTGTTAGTTTCCTCTCCCGGCTGTGCCCCTCTGACCCGTGGACTATGTTTGAGGCAGTGAAAGCCTTGACTGACACAAACACCTTCAGCAGGTAAGTCCTTGGGGCCAGCTTGAGGGAGAGGAAGTCACTACAATGCCCAGTCCCTTCAGAACCTCAAGGCCACTACTGTCACTTCCCAGGGCCTATTGCTACCTTTCACTTGGTGGCCTCAGAAGGTGGTGGTAAGTGTGGTGGAAAGGATGGAAATCCCCGGGGACACAGTACCTGCCCCAGCCGCAATTTTAATGCAGCCGGCGGGGAAGGGGATGGGAATACAAAACCCTGGTTAGACCACACCTGGAGTACTGTGAGCAGTTCTAGGCACCACAAAAAAAGAAAAAGGAAGACTTGCATTTCTATAGCGCCTTTCACGGCCACCGGACGTCCCAAAGCGCTTTACAGCCAATGAAGTACTTTTTTGAAGTGCAGGAAACGCGGCAGCCATTTGCGCATAGCAAGCGCCCACAAACAGCAATGTGATAATGACCAGATAATCTGTTTTTATTATGTTGATTGAGGGATAGATATTGGCCAGGGCATTGGGGATAACTCCCCTGCTCTTCTTCGAAATAGTGCCATGGGATCTTTTAAGTCCACCTGAGAGAGCAGGTGGGGCCTCGGTTTAACGTCTCATCCGAAAGGCGGCACCTCCGACAGTGTAGTACTCCCTCAGCACCACCACACCTTAGGAAGGATATATCGGCCTTGGAGGCAGTGCAGCGTAGATTTATCAGAATGATACCTGGACTCCAAAGGTTAAATTATGATGAGAGATTACACAAACTAGGGTTGTACTTCCTGGAATTTAGACAGTTAGGGGGTGACAAGATATTAAGGGGAACTGATAAGGTAGATAGAGAGAAACTATTTCCTCTGGTTAGGGAGTCCAGGACTAGGGGGCATAGTCTAAAAATTAGAGCCAGACCTTTCAGGTGAAGTTAGGAAACACTTCTACAAGTAAAGGGTAGTAGAAGTTTGGAACTCTCTTCCGTAAACGCCAATTGATGCTGGGTCAATTGTTAATTTTAAATCTGAGATTGATAGATTTTTGTTAACCAAAGGATGTAAGGGATATGGGGCAAAGGCGAGTATATGGAGTAGGTCACAGATCAGCCATGATGACATTGATCGGTGGAACAGCCTCGAGAGGCTAAATGGCCTACTCCTGTTCCTGTGTTCCTAAATCGGCGAGACCATGCAGACACTGAGACAATGTATGAACGAGCACCGCGCAACAATCGCCAGGCAGGATTGTTACCTCCCAGTCGGGGAACACTTCAGCAGTCAAGGACATTCAGCCTCGGATCTGCGGGTAAGCGTTCTCCAAGGCGACCTTAGGAACACACGACAACGCAAAATCATCGAGCAGAAACTGATAGCCAAGTTCCGCACACATGAAGACGGTCTCAACCGGGATCTTGGGTTTATGTCACGATACATGACGTGATCCGGACTCGAGTCGTCGTTGGCTTGTTCACAGATGTGATTCCCAGTAAAAAAGTAAAATTTTTAAAGCTTATCGTTTTACATACAGACGGCAGCTTTTGACACGTTAGACCCCCTGCGACTCCACCTCATTGTCTTGCTATGTCTTTGATGTGGTACCTTCCTGGCTGACCTGATTAACTTTATCACACCTCGGCAGATAAACAGTCAGGATGATTTAATTTAGTTGTCTGCAATTGTAAGGTACACATGCATTGTTCTCTATCTATATATGCTTTGGCGATTCTGTATCTCTTTACTTCACCCGACGAAGGAGTAGTAACTCCGAAAGCTTGTGATTTCAAATAAAACTGTTGGACTATAACCTGGTGTTGTGCGACCTCTCAATTTCCTAAATATGGTCAGGGCAGAGAGGCAGCAGTAGGCCTTACAACCCCAATTTCCCCTCATTCTTCGCCATTATCCTGTCCAATTTTGGGTAAGATCGCAGAGCAAAATTCCCCCTGAATCACTTTATTGAGGCACAATAAAGGGAGCTTTACTCTCGACCAAACCATGTTGATACAGTGTATGTTTACAAAATGGAGAAGACTTCTGTTTCCCAGCTTGTTGAGAACAATATTCTCCAACTTTTTTATATATGGATAAACAGCAGACAACCAACGGTGGCCTGGGCTTTTTGTGTCTCTTTGATTGAAGAGCATCTCTAGTGGGACGGGAATTCCATCAGCCCTGGAGGTGCGGTATTTTCAGCCCGGCGTCATTTACATTTGGGAGGCAGACTTCCTGCCAGTCTGGGGGAGGAGACTTGCTGTGGCACGCCTTGAGGACCTGCCACAGCAGGAGAAAGAGATGCCCAGTGAGTTGCCTGTTATAAATGAAAACATTTTCCCATGAAAAGTTTACATTTAACTAATGGAGCCTGTGCAAGGTAGCACTCTACTTGCAGAAGTAAGTTTTCAATTATTGTCAGAGGGCTCCCTCCACTGACCTCTGAATGTTGCACTGTGGCCTAACAGGTGGCTCCTGCACCCAGTGTTTGAAGAGTGCAAATGGCAGGAAACACAGTGTAGCCCTTGTGTCTCTCATTTTAATGTATTTAGCGTTCTCCCACTCATGTATGGGTGGGTGTGGTTTGCCTTAAATAGGTCAGTATGCTATCTTCAGTGCTGATAAAACCAACTTAATAAATCTATCAAGAATATATGATCATGATATCCAAGCTTGTTCCAATTGCAAACATCCACCTATTTGGCTTAGTAATCACAGCCAAGTTATGCCCTGACATCTGTACTTCCTAAAGTTATGGTAGCTGCTGTAAACTCTCAAAAATTATTCATCATCTTGAAAGTCCTGGCCTAATCCATGATAGTATAATTTTTGGCATGGCTGTTCCACTGACGAGCTCCTTACCTATGCTGTGCAGTTCTAGAATTTTGCTCTTGAACAATTTGGTTATTCATTTATCATTGTCTTGGGCATCTCTACAGCCTCTCATAGATTTTGGCTCCAAGCAGAGAGCCCACTTCTCCCCGCCACCACCCCAACCGCCACCCCCCCACCCCCCGCGCCCCCCAGGAGTGGGCAGCCTCTACCACATTTCGTGGTCTCCTCCTACTTGTGCCTGCTGGATTATTAAAATTAGGAAACCTCCCATGGTCCTGTAAAGTCCACTGGGGTTAGCGGTGGAGGATCTTGGCGGGCAATTGCCGCAGAATGCTTCCCCCCACTCCCACACCCAGATTTCCAGGGCCTAGATATTGTAGCCTATTTGGAGTGAACCTGACTGTGTTAAGTTAATCATGGGCAGCTGCTTCCTCGCAGGTGCAGCACTTGTGCTGAGTCCATTAGGTAACCATCCATAGGGAAAATCTACCCGAGTGAGTGTAATCATGTTATTCATGTTAATCATGTGGAAGGTGTCACAGCCAAGCTGAATCCAGTTGACCTCACCTTCGGGAAGTGGCTATACACTCTATTATAATCTGCAAAGAAATGGGAAAGAAAACCCTTCAAACATGTATATTTTTAATGTACTGAAAAGATACAAAATCTAGCACATAGCAATTGGAAAACCAGTAATGCGTTATGTAACTGAGACGATAAAGACGGGGAATGCATGCAGCAGTGTGTGGTGGGAGGGGGATGGGATAGAGGGATAAAACTTTTACCAGCTGCATCTGCTGTTGTCATTAAAAGAATCTCATTACCCAGGGAGCAGGAGAATCAAAACCAGCAGGCCAGTGCTGCAGACAAGAGAAACTCGAATACAGAGATTGATGGAGACCCCCTCCAAAGGTCATAGATATAGAAAGTACTTCCTCAAAGATCACTACCCATTGTAACAATTTATTCCATTAGTGTTATCAGCCGTGTGAAGGAGACTATTGTCTATCCCAGAGGAAAATATTACAACCGTATATTTACGAAATGGCAAAGGCTGAATGAGCACTTAACAAATTGATGATTGATTCATGGAGAATACTGGGAAAGGACGCTTGTTTGGAGAGAAATGGAAAAGTTGGTAGTAAAACATGGCCTGGCAACCAAGTTTTGTTTTCATAATTCAACTGTCTCTGGTGGGTTGATAGTTATAGAAGAACATCTACAGTATATGTTTACTGTAGTAAAATAGAAGTGGAGTTCACTCTGTCTTACTCCAGTTAGAAGTGAATGAGAGGCTAAATGTGGTACAGTAATAAAGAAAAGCAAGTTATTTAGGAGACTGGGTAAACTGCAGAGTGTCTGGGAGAATTTCCGTGGCATTCTGCCGACCTCCTGATGTAACTTCAGCGGAACATCGGCAGAAACCCAGGAGAAATGGTGTAAACGGTTGTTTTTAGCCACTTACGCTGTTTCTCTAGGGATTCTGCTGATCTTCCATTGAAGTTATGCCAATAGTTTTTGAGCCCCTCCCCTGCAGAAATTCCAGGTGTAGATAGTTATAGCTTATTTAATATAACAGGCTATTTAACAGCTTACATCTCTGGCACCAGAACCCCACATAAGTCGGTAATGGACTCCTTCACACTTTCTGACATAGAGAGGAAAGTCCCCAGCAGGCAGTTCAATGTCTTGAGCAATTGCTGGTGCACAGAAGACATCTTTCTTTTAAATGCTGGGTCCCTAATGTCTGTATCATTGTGCTCTTCAGCACAGCTAGGACCTGAGCTGACCCTCCAGTAAGCTGTTTCCTGGGCTGTCCAGGCATTTCCAACTAGAAAGACCCTTCTAACAATACCTATACAACACAGGGGGCGGTTTCTGTGCTGGTGCTTGGAAATACTAAAATGAGTGATGATGAATCTTTGGGGGGGATTCTCCACCTCAGTCTGTGCAACTGCAAAACCTAAGACATCTGATTGGCCTACAAAAAAGGGAGAGGGGCAAGTGTTAGCACATAGTAACAAGGGTAAGCAGTAGCAAATGAGTAGCAGTGCAACACACCACAAGGTTGTCATACTAAGCAGGTGCTTGTCGGCAGCATGTTCAGGCACTAATGATCCTCCAAGGTGGCCAAGCTGGGAACTTCAGCTGAAACGCCAGTTTAGCCCTTGTTTAGCACAAGGCATCATCTTGGTAAAGGAGTTGAAACATGTGCTAGTAACAGCTGGACGGAGGCTCGTTAAGGGGCTGATTGACACTTAAAATGCCTGCTAGCATTCATTAAGGAGGCCGCACGGCATTTTGGTGGCTAGCGCTTGTCCGAACGCCCTCTCCTAACAACAACCAGCTGTTTGGGAGTAAACAAGGCGTTGATGTGGATTTCAAGTGCTACTTAAAGGGATACTCACCATTTCATGTTCACTTGCTGCTGGAGCTGTGAGAGGACCTCTGAAACACATCGGAGACTTTCTGGGACACTTCACCAACACTCTAGCAACATTTATTCTGGAAATTCTCTGAGGACTTCACCTAAAAAGAGTAAGTGCTGTGCTACTCCACCTTATTGGACACACGAGGAGAAAGGGAGTGCTTGGTCATGGGAATCTTGCTGGGGTCCCTCTTGGTCTGGAGCAGGAATGGGAGGAGGACATGAGGCCAGGCAGAGCAGCACCAGCTGCTTCAGGAGACGGACAGGAGGGTGAGGTGGCGTCCTTCCCCCCACTGCGGGTACAGAACATTCCTCCTCCTCTGGACCTCCTCCACCCGGACTTCCAGTGCCGCGTCCGAGAACCTGTGCGCTCTCTTCCTTGGTTCCTGAGCCATCCTGTAATGTGCCACTGTGTGCCAGCCAGCCAGCCAGCACACTCCACACCTTCAGAGGAAGTAGGTGCGAGGAGCCCATATATACTGCTCCGTGAGAATTGCATCTAATCAGCACTTCAGTGCTAAACCTGCGGTGCCTGGTTTAGCACCTCCAGACAAGTTCAAATTATGATAATCAGCAATTAGGACCAACATTGTGTGCTAAATCCAGACTTTCAAACAGACGTGTCTTATTAGCACAACACCCATTTAGCGCCTGTTTTCACCCTTTGGCCAAAATAACCCCCTAAGTGTGTTACTGTGTGAGTGTATGAGTAAGTGAGTGAGTAGAAAGAGAAAAGGAAGGGAAGATTCCTAAATACCCTGTCACGCGTTGCCTGCGATCCGCTGTAGGAACAGGAATAGGCCATTGAGCCCCTCGAGCCTGATCTGCCATTCAATGAGATCATGGCTGATCTGTGACCTAACTCCATATACCCGCCTTTGCCCCATATCGCTTAATACCTTTGGTTAACAAAAATCTATCAATCTCAGATTTAAAATTAATAATTGATCTAGCATCAATTGCTATTTGTGGGAGAGAGTTCCAAACTTTTACCACCCTTTGTGTGTAGAAGTGTTTCCTAATTTCACTCCTGAAAGGTCTGGCTCTAATTTTTAGACTATGCCCCCTAGTCCTAGAATCTCCAACCAGCGGAAATAGTTTCTCTCTATTTACCCTATCTGTTCCCCTTAATATCTTGAAAACTTTGATCAGATCACCCCTCAACCTTCTAAATTTAAGGGAATACAACCCTAGTTTGTGTAATCTCTCCTTGTAATTTAACCCGTGGAGTCCAGGTATCATTCTGGTAAACCTATGCTGCACTCTCTCCAAGGCCAATATATCCTTCCTAAGGTGTGGTGCCCAGAACGGCTTACAATTCTCCAGGTGTGGTCTAACCAGGGCTTTGTATAGCTGCAGCATAACTTCTACCCCCTTGTGTTCTAGTCCTTTAGATATAAAGGCCAGCATCCCATTAGCCTATTTGATTATTTTCTGTACCTGTTCATGACATTTTAATGATCTATGTACCTGAACCCCCAAGTCTCTTTGGACCTCCACTGTTTTTAACTTTTCACTATTTAGAAAGTACCCTGTTCTATCCTTTTTAGGTCCAAAGTGGATGACCTCACATTTGCCTACTTTAAAATCCATTTGCCACAGTTTTGCCCATTCACTTACTCTATCGATATCCCTTTGTAATTTTATGCTTTCATCTACATTGCCTACAATGCCGCCTATCTTTGTGTCATCAGCAAATTTGGATATATGGCTTTCTAAGTTGTTAATAAATACTGTGAATAGTTGAGGGCCCAACACAAATCCCTGTGGGACACCACTAGTCACATCCTGCCATTTAGAGTACCTACCCATTAGCCCTACTCTCTGTCTCCTGCCACTCAGCCAATTTCCTAACCAGGTCAGTAATTTGCCTTCAATTCCATGGGCTTCTACCTTAGTTAACAGTCTCTTACATGGGACTTTATCAAATGCCTGTGGAAGTCCATATAACATCCATAGACATTCCCCTATCCACTACTTTAGTCACCTCCTCAAAAAATTAAATCAGGTTTGTCAGGCATGACCTACCTTTCACAAACCATGCTGGCTCTCGCTGATCAACTGAAAATTTTCAAGGTGTTCAGTCACCCTATCCTTAATTATAGGCTCTAATAATTTCCCGTCAACAGATGTTAGGCTAACTGGTCTATAATTCCCTGGTTTCCCTCTCTCACCATTCCTAAATAGCGGAGTGACATGTGTGCCATCTCTCTGCCAATAATGCTGATGGCAGCTTCTTCTATTGGAGTCAGCATCTGCATAGAAGCAGGACCTCCTCCTATTCTTGTGCTCATCCTTCTATTGTGTGCCAGCTTTTCCTGCAAGAAGAGTGAAAGTGAGTTAGTGTGTGCCCTGTTGAACGGTTTTCAAGATGTGTGAAGCAGCTTAACATAATGTGCACAATGACAGGAAGAAGCATCAAGTGTAGCCAAGAGGGGAGCAGTAGTTATGAAGGCTTAAGAACATAAGAAATAGGAGCTGAAGTAGGTCATTCGGCCCTTTGAGCCTGCTCCACCATTCAACAAGATCATGGCTGATCTTCTACCTCATCTCCACCTTCCTGCATTATCCCCATATACCTTAATTCCCTTATTTCCCAAAAATTTATCGACCTCTGACTTGAATATACTCAACGACTGAGCATCCACAGCTCTCTGGAGTACAGAATTCCAAAGATTCACAACCCTTTGAGTGATGAAATTTCTCCTCATTTCAGTCCTAAATGGCCGACCCCTTATTCTGAGATGGTGACCCTGTGTTCTAGATTCCCCAGCCAGGGGAAACATTTTCTCTGCATTAACCCTGTCAAGCCCCTTAAGAATTTTATATGTTTCAATTAGATCGCCTCTCATTCTTCTAAACTCTAGGAAATATAGGCCTAGTCTACTCAATCTCTCCTCATTGGGCAATCCCCTCATCCCAGGAACCAGTCAAGTGAAGCTTTGTTGCACTCCCGCTAAGGCAAGTATGTCTTTCCTTAGGTAAGGAGACCAGAACTGTACACAGTACACCAGGTGTGACCTCACCAATGCCCTGTATAATTGTAATAAGACTTCTTTACTCTTATACTCTAATTCCTTTGTAACAAAAGCTAACATACCATTTGCTTTCCTAATTGCTTGCTGTTCCTGCATGTTAACTTTCTGTGATTCGTGTACAAGGATACCCAGGTCCCTCTGAATGCAAGCATTTCCCAGTCTTCCACCATTCAAAAAATATTCTGCTTTTTCTACCAAAGTGGATAACTTCACACTTCCCCACATTGTATTCCATTTGCCATGTTCTTGCCCACTCAGTCAACCTGTCTATATCTCTGTGCAGCCTCTTTGCATTCTCCTCACAGCTTACTTACCCAGCTAACTTTGTATCAAGGTTTTGTACTAGGCAGTAGTAGGTTTTGAAGGTGTGAGTGCAAGGAGAAGGAGGTGCAGTTCTGTCACTTTTCTCCATTCTTGCTGAAGAATTTCCAGTGTATCTGAGAATCAGGCAGTGGTTTATTCATCCTGTTGCTGCTTCATAATATCACTGTCTGCTATCCACCATCGAAAAATGCACCTCAGCTTTAAGGTGCTACAGGTTGCCTTTAATTAACGGGTGCCCTGCTAGATATCCCGCCATCCCAATTGGTGAGGTGCCTATATGGAGTGTGATTAACATTGACAGCTTGCTGGTTCCATTTAAAGTAGGCCTGGCCACAATACTGGCACTGGCTCCATGCTGATTCCTTTAGGTAAATGGAGCACACGTCCTACAAACCATTCTCCCAATTTACGCAGTACAGGAAAATTGCCCATCCGTGCAGCTGCCTCTGCTGTTGCCTCCCCATTCTCTGCTCCAGTGCTCGTGACTTTCCCCCAGTCTGCCACCCATCTTATCCTGATCACTCTGCATTTTCTCTCCCACCTCACCCCAGCCCCTCTCTCAATTTCTACCATGAGACCCATATCCAGCCCCCTCATTTCCTTCCCACTCAGCTCTGACAACTCAGCTATCCCCTGACCCACATGCATGGTGACATTGTGAATAACTCCCATTCATTAGTTATCATCCCTTTCATTTCAATGTTACTCTCATTGCCATCTGACCTTTCCACTACACGCCCATCTCAAACTTCCTTCCCCTCTCTATTGTTGTTGGACGTAACATTGCCTCCTAGCTTTGTGTCCATTTCGTTCAAAACCCGCTGTTTGAATCTCTGCATCCTAGTTTTATTTTGCTCACAGCACCAAGATGGCCCTTGCCAAAGTCACAAACAACATTCTCTGGGATCATGATGTGTTATTCTTCTGTGTCCTTCTCGACCTCTCTGCAGCACTTGATGTGGTTGGATGCACCATCTTCCCCCACCGTATCTGCCCTGTTATCCAACCCCATGGAACTGCCCTTTTTGGTACCACTCCTACCTGTTTGAATGCAGCCAACACATCTCCAGCTGTACCTTTCCTTCCTGCCCTTGAACTGTAACCTCCAGTGTCCTCCAAGATTCTATTCTTGGCTCCCTCCTCTTCCTCATCTATATGCTACCCCTTGGCGGCATCATCTACAGGCACGGTATCAGCTTACACACATAGGCTGATGACACCAAGTTCTGCATCTCTACCACCTCTCCTGACCCCACGACCACCTCTGTGCTTGAATAAGCCACAACTTTGTCCAACTTAACATTGGGAAGACCAAAGCCACTGTTTCTGGCCTGTACCATAGACTCCACTCCTTTGCCACTGATACTATCACCCTCCCTAACCACTCACTCAGATTGAAGCAGACTGTTGGCAGAGCATGGCATCCTGTTCCATCCTGAGCTGAACTTTAAAACTCACATCCTATCCATCTCCACAACCACCTATTTCCAACTGTGCAATATTGCCTGCCTCCGCCCCTAACAGCTCCTCTGTTGCTGAAATCCTTACCTACATTTTGTCACCTCTAGACTCAATCATTTAAAAGTGTTCCTTTTTGGCCTCCCATCTTCCACTGTTCATAAACTCAAACTTGTACAAAACGCAGCCACCCATATTCTGTCTTGCAACTAGGTCCTGTTTGTCCTTCACTCTCATCCTCGCTGACCTACACTGGCTCCCTGACGCCCAATGTATTAAGTGCAACCTTCTCGTCCTCATCTTCAAATCCTTCCACGACCTTGCCTCAACCTATCTCTGTAACACCTTCAGCCTTATATCCCCTCCCACGCTACTTCACTCCTATGACTGAGGCCTTTTGCTTGCCTCCTGTACTTTCACCCCACCATTGATTGCTGAGCCTTCAGCCACCTTGGCCTCACTGTCTGGAATTCCCTCCCTAAATCCTTCCACCTCTCCATGTATCTCCCCTCCTTTAAAATCCTTCTCAGAACACATCTTTTTGACCAGGCTTTCAGTCACCCTTCCTAATCTCCTTCCATAACTTGACATCTGTTTCCATTTTTGAAGCGCTTTGGTACTTTTTTTTACATTAAAGATGCTATATGAATTCACATTGTTGTTTGTTGTTGTATAAAAAATAATATTGTTTCAGATCCACTAGCATTCAATGCAAAAGCTTCACAGCATGGACGAGTAACTCGAGGGTACCTAGTGTTCGTCGAACCATACCCCTTGTGAGTTGATTCCAGGAGAGGAAGAAAGAAGACTGCCAAAAAACCTTTAAACTTAAAAAAAACTTTACAACATTTGGATGTCAATTTATGCAATCAATCATTTTGCAATAAAATCTATTTTTAAACAATACAAGTCACAATTAGAAATTACAAAACATTAACAAAATAATTTATAGGAAGATGTTAATGTGAATAAAATCAGGATTGCCATTGAAATGAAATGCTGAAAGTAGCGAGTAGACTAAACATTAAAAGCACAGATAATTGGAGGCAATTATGTTTGGATTTCACTGTTATGCTTGGATCAGGAATTCTATGTTTTATTAAGATAGTGAATGAAAAATAATCCAGTCTATTGGAAATTTGTGCTGGGACAAGAATTATGCTTAGATCAAACATGTTCATTACCGACTTATGTGGGATTCTGGTGCCAGAGATGTAAGCTGTTAAATAGTCTGTCATATAACATGGTATCTATCTACACCTGGAATTTCTGCAGAGGGGCTGTGGGTGGAGGGGGGCTTAAAAAATAACTTCAATGGAAGATCAGCAGAATCCCTGGAGAAATTGTGTAAGTGGCTAAAAACAGCCGTTTATACCATTTCTCCTGGGTTTCTGCTGATCTTCCACTGATGTTACATCAGGAGGTCGGTAGAATGTCACGGAAATTCTCCCAGACACTCTGCAGTTTACCCAATTTCCTTAATAACTTGCTTGTCTTTATTACTGTACCACTCAAACATGTTCATGCACAGATGAATGTATTTAATTTGAACCATTAAGTTCTGAGTACTTCCAAGAAAAGGCCAGAAATTCGGGTCTCCACGGGTGAGTACGCGTTGTGTACTCACCCGTAGACCCAACGAAAGTGCCGGTTTCGCGCATGCACTGCACATGCGCAGGAAACCGGAACTTCCGTTCCCTTGAAGGAAGGGGTTTGGAGGTCAAACGTGTGCGCCGGAGAGGCAGCGCGCACGCATCGGACTTCCGTTTTTTTTTCAGGTTTCTCTGTGGGTAAGTCCCTAGCAGCTGCGCGGGGAAAAAACAGGCGCAAGGCCTGCTTTTAACAAGGTAAGTGGTGAATTAACTAAAATTAAAACATTTTTTCCACAGGTTTATTATTTTTAAATACTTTAAAGAAAGATAAGTTTATTTTTAGCCCCGTTAAAAACTGTAATTAATTTTTTCAAAAATTTAAATTATTGTTTAAAATAGTTATTTTGTGTAATTTATAATTATTTTAAAAATGTGATTTTAAAAAAAAATTATTTGAAATTTTAGTGAGGTTTTGGGGCCGATCTCTATTCATAGATTTGACAGGTCTTCCTGTCAAATCTATGAATGGAGATTCCCTGCTCCGATTGGCTCTCCATGGCCCACGTGATCCCAACTTTGAACTAACTGCGCCGCTGGGATCTGTGAGCACTGCACACCGGCAGCTGGAGGAGGCCCAGGATCGGAATTCCACGCGGGCCCAGAGCACAACGGCAGGCACGCTAGGTAAGTGCAGGTTGGGGGCTTGCACCCGTGGGAAGCCTCCGACCCGAATTTCTGGCCCACTGTTGTATAAGGGTAAAAAAAACAGTTACAGTAGAAAACAAATACAGATGAGGAAAATATGCAAAGAATATTATACAATACAAAACTTGTAAAGAGAAGGTACATGGGTAATAAGGTGTAAAAGACGATGTGTGTATCCATGTGTACACTCGAGTACATATATATTTTTTTAAATTGCTAAGTTTAAAAATATCCAGTAATGGCAGCAATTGATTTCTGGGGGGAGCGAGCGATTGATGTCAGAGCTACAGAAGTTTTAAGGAACTAAATATACTGCTACAGACAGAATGCTGTAAAGCTCTCATGCTTTGTGGCATAAAATAATCCAAATTGTTCTTCAAACATTTCAGGATAGATTAAACGTATTCATTTCTAGAGCTTTCTTCTGTTACATCGCAGGACAATTGGAAACAACACATCGAGAGAAATAGAATACAACACCAAAGTACCACACTCCAAATATTATTAACAACTTCTAAGAAAAATCTACAAAGGCAGCCTTTTGTGCTTTATTGTTCAGTGTTTCAATTCTAGCAACGCAAAGCACTTAGTATAACTTTAAACTGCAGAAGCATGTTTAAATATCTTCAGTTTACATTTATCTTCTTCCACTTTTTACTCTTGGAATCAGTCACAAAATCCACATTGACTTCAAATTTAAAGAACAGAAATAGAATAGGAACATTTTGAATATGTATGGATGTTTTCGCAGGAACGGATACATTTCTGATCTATGTCTACTGCGTGAAAACACACTGATTGAGTTATACTGAATATATAGTATTTTCATTTTTGAAGCTTCTTAGTTTATATTTTTGACTACTCTCTATGAATCTGCTTTTGTATTCACCCGCTGATCTAAATAGTTTATAATGGGAGCCCGATGACCCAAACAGTATGAACAACAAATAGCTCCCCTTTAACAGGGATGTATTTTTAGTAACTCATTAATACTATTGTTAAAGTTGCTAACCTATCCTTTGCAAAATCATAATAATCACTTCTGCCATCATGCATCATATCCTACTGGCAGGCAAGCTAAATTCATTTATTGTCTTTTTACCAGGACTTGTGCGAGTAGTGATATGTGGTTCAGTGTGTGGTGCTGATTACTGTGCTGCTTGTAGCTCTATTCTGGATCATCCTTGCTCTTCTGTGGAGAGGGTGAACATCAGAATTGTGTATCACATTATCTCCATCACCACACCAACAATAAAGGTAGCTTACATTTATATTGATAGTTTCTGTATCAAACAATGAACGGCATCTGCATTGGTATCATTTACATTTTTTGGTAAGAGTTCCCAACATTGTGATTTGTGCAATATATTCTGCAAAGTGTCATATACTGTAAAAAGATCCTTGTTAAAGTAAGTGGTGCAGGCTCCCAATTCAGCTTCTGACATCCCCTCTCTACATTCCAGACTGAATCACTACTGCACCCACTTTTTTGCTTCAAAGAGCTCCTGCAGCTTCTGGGTTGCTCTTCTGATTACCGGGCTTCCTCTCCACTAGAATCTTTTCCTTGGTGATTTTCTTGATGTGATTGAATCTTTTTTTTCTGAACTTGAGCCTCTAAATTGCATTGAACTGCCAAGCAACTTCCTCCTGGGCCTCCCTCCTAGTGGATGGGTACGGATGATTAATGCCAGTTTCAAGGACAGCAGACCTCCCAGACACAGCCACCCCCACAACCAAGTGCAGCGTTTACACAACAAATCTGTTATGTATCCTCCTGTTGGCATGTTCTGCTCAGCTGTGCCAAACGTATTGTGTCACAGTGATTTATTTGGGTCAAGGGCCTCATTTCCACCTCATACAGTTACTCAACCATAATTATTCCTGCTGTCTGATGAGTGGATGTCTTAACTTACTGCTGCCAGTTGGTTAAGAGGCATTACATCAGAATATTCATCTGTAACCATTTTTATCCCAAAAATATGTGCAGTTACTGCTAGATAATTGACCAAAGTGTCCACTTCTCACCCGTGACCACTCTTCATTTGTGAGCCCAGTTGGTTAGTGCTGACATCCACGTAGATGCACTGTCCAGCAAAAGTCACTGCCCTTGTTCATAGAATGATAGAGCACAGAAGGAGGCCATTCATGCCTGTGCTGGCTCTTTGAAAGAGCTATCCAATTAGACCCACTCCCCTACTCTTTCTGCATAGCCCTGGAAATTCGTCCTTTTTGTTCTGTGAACACAAGTATGTATTGAAAACACTGAAACCCCTTTTATGATATGATTTCAAATTTGTGCCCCTGGAATAGCTATGGTCAATTGCAATAATAAAGTCATGATTAAGATGGGAGCTAGTCTAGAAAATATGTCGGATGTCTGTTTTAATGATACAGGTTCTAGATGGGTTTTACTGTAGGAGGTTTTACTACGTTAAATGCGCTATATAAATACAAGTTGTAGTTCTAGATCGGTTTCACTGCAGGAAGTTCTAGATGGGCTTTACTATAAGAAAGTTGGCCATCTAGTACCCTAGTCTGCAATTTATTCAACATTAGTAACAGCTGCTCAGATCATACGACTTAGAACTATAACCAATACATTTTACTTAACTAGCATTTGTGTAATATTATGCAAAAATATAGTTCTGAATGCTACAAAACTGGACAATGCAAGCAGTGGCAGCAATTGAAGAACTCTGCCAAAGTGGCAAGACAGAGTTGCGAGGGCCAAAGTTCACCTACAGGCTCTACAATGAGTACACGGGCCTAAACATGGAATTTCTAACATAAGTGCTAACTTATCAGAGTCGAAAAGATTTACAGCATGTTGTTTTGGTATTTGTTAAATACTAAATGGTGGATTAAAAACCCTTCTTCTTCTTAGGCAGTCCCTCGGAACTGAGGATGACTTGCTTCCACATTAAAAATGAGTTCACAGGTGACTGATGAGTCCAATGCGGGACACTCCATCTGCCTATCCTCTGTCCTTCAGGAATGTGTCCATAGGTATTAAATATGATGAGGCCAGAGTAACATAAATAATACATATGCTGTATGCCAAAGGCCACATATGAGACAGTTACCTAAAGCAGATGTAATCACTTCAAAGCAGGTGGCCTGAGATAAAGCAAAGAGCAATCAGAGCTATTAACCACAATTTTCTACCTCAGTACAGAAAACAAACACTGACCAGTGGTGCAGAGACAGCTGAGAGCTGGGCCAACTCGAGTGAAAAGAAGAACAAACAAGAGTAGCTTTAAAGCTTCATATTAAATTGAAGTCATCGTCATTGTTGTTTAGTGTCCCATCCACCCTCAGACAATATCCCAGACAAGGCCTTTCTTTCAATATACCTCAGCCTAATGAAGCACAGTACAGGGTTGGGGGTCCCATCCCAGGCTTGTCTTTTTTACAGGCTCTGTAAACAATCTTGGTAAACAAAGGGTTTGAGTGCTCACTCTTTCCCAGTCATGGTTTATTTCCTGGAGAAACCAATTGACCTGGCCCTTCATTCCACAGGTTTACTCAGGTACATCAAGCATTACAATAGAAAACGACCTCTCTTATTTCTTTGTGTTATTGCCTCACCCATTGCATCCAAAGGATCTATCAACACATTGTTTATTTAATGCTGTATATTAGTCAGTTTACTGCCTGCAGTCTTAGATTTCAAGGCATTTGTGGACAATAAGCTATTACTGACAATGCAGTATTGCTTATGATGTGACTGAAGGCTGTCCACAATTTCTTCTCTAAATATATTTGTCCTAGAAATAGAGCTAAAGATGTAGTGTACGCAAACACAAATGGAAATTCACACACAACTTAACAGTGATGTATATATATTAAGTCTATTTTAAAACAAATATTCATTTGTTTAGTGCTTTCATTTTTAACAATCACATTTTTATCCCCATTTTATTTTCGTCAACATTCCTTTCTTTAGATGCCATGTCCATACACCATTCTTCAACAAACAGCATGAGCAAGACACCCAGTTCTAGCCTCTACCGATTTGCTCTATAACAATATGATAGAAGTTCTGTAGAGTGGCCCAAGATCACTCAGCCTAAATTCTTCCCCCCACCCCCCCACTTCCTTTGGGCATATGCCTAGTCTTTTTTTATTTGATCTTGGGGTGAGGGCGACACTGGCGTGGCCAGATTTATTGCACACCCAGTTGCCCTGAGAAGGTGGTGGTGGGCCTTCTCCTTGAATCACTGCAGTCCTTGTGATAATGGTACTCCCACAATGGTGCTAGGTAGTGAATTCAGGGATATTAACAATATGTGTTCAAGTCAGGTTGGTGTGTAACTTGGAGGTGATGGTGTCCCCAAAACATTGCTGCTTTTGTCCTTTTCAGTGGTAAAAGTCGCAGGAGAGAGAAGTGCCGTTGAAGTAATCATGATGAGTCACTGCAGTGTATCCTGTAGATAATACATAATACTGGTATGCTGGTGGAGAGTGTGGATGTTGAGTTGAGTGGCAGGGGCACTTATCAAGCAAACTTCACTGTCCCGGATGGTGTCAAGCTTCTTATATACTGTTGAAGCAGCACCCATCCAGGTGAGTGGCGATTATTCGATCACATTCCGGAGTTGAGCCTTGTCAATGCTGAAGAGGCTTTATGGGGACAGGAGGTGAGCCACTCATCACAGAATAGCCAGCCCTTGCCCTGCTCTTATGGCCATGGTGTTTATATTACTGGTCCAGGTAACCTTCGGGTCCATGGTGATCCCCAGGATGTTATTGGTGTGGGGGACTCAATGGTGGTGGTGCCTTTGAAGGTCAAAAGGAGATGGCTGAGCTTCTTTCTCTTGTTCAAGATGGTCATTGCCTGGCACTTATGTGGCACAAAGATTACTTGCCACTTGTCAGCCAAGCCTAGATGTTATCCAGGTCCTTCTGTAGGCTGCTTCATTATCAGAAGAGTTGTGAATGGAGATAAACACTGGAATTGTCAGCAAACATCCCCACTCCTGACCTAATGACAGAAGTATGGTCATTGATGAAGCAGCTGAAGATGTTGGGCTGAGAAGGCTTCGCTGAGGAACATCTGCAGTGATGTCTTGGGGCAGTGACGACTTGCTTCTGTCAACCACAACCATCTTCTTTTCATAGAATAGTACAGCACAGAAGGAGGCCATTCAGCCCATTGAGTCTGCGCCGGCTCTTTCGAAGAACAATCCAGTTAGTCCCACTCCCCGCTCTTTCCCCATATCCCTGCAATGTTTTCTCCTTCAAGTATTTATCCAATTCCATTTTGAAGGCTACTATTGAATCTGTATCCACCAACCTATCAGGCAGTGCATTCCAAATCCTAACCACACGTTGCGTAAAAAAGTTTCTCCTCAGATCGTCTCTGGTTCTTTTGCCAATCACCTTAAATCTGTGCCCTCTGGTTACCGACCCTTCAGCCATTGGAAACAGTTTCTCTTTATTTACTCTATTTAAACCCTTCCTGATTTTAAACAGCTCTATCAAATCTCCTCTTAGCCTTTGCTGCTCTCAGAAGAACAACCCCAGCTTCTCCAGTCTATCCACATAACTGTAATCCCTCATCCCTGGAACCATTCTAGTAAAACAGAATTCAAATTCCTAAACTACCATGGTGGGATTTGAACTCATGTTCTAACTGGATTATTAGTCCAGGCCTCTGGGTTACTAGTCCAGTAAGATAACCATTACACCACTGCACACCCTTTCTGTCAGGTTTGACTCCAGCCACTGGAGGATTTTCTCTTTGACCCCCGTGACCTCAGTTTTGACAGGGCTCCTTGGTACCATACTCAGTTGAATGCTGCCTTGATATCAAGAGCAGCGACTCTCACCTCTCCTCAACGCCTGTTGATCGCCTAGCTGAGGTTTGAAGCTAAATGTCATGAATCAGGAGAGTAACTCCACATAAAGCATTAATTTGAGCATGGCATAGGTTGATACCTTAAATGCCAGCCTAATACTCATGTGTTGCACCCAAGTGAATGAACTAAAGATTCAGATACTGGATTAATGCTGTGTGTGTCTGCACTCTGGCTTTGTCCCAGTTTGAAATCACACTGCAACTTGACATATTACAGCTCAGAAGCAAATCAAAATTCAACACAATTTGACCAAAGATTTGGTTACAATTTTCACATAAAAATACATATGTGGGTGTAGAGATTACACTTTGGACACAATCGACGATCCGGGTGCAAATTGTGCTCAAAATTGCACTCGTTTTCTGGGTTGAATTTTTTGCTCAAGTTTCCCCTCAAGCTCATTTGCATATCGCTGAATGTAAAATCTTCCATCAACCAGCGCAATCAGGCCGCGTTTTAAAACATAATTTTAAAAAAATTGCATTAAGAGATATTCCTTGATATATCTAAGAGTGGTAACCTGGTGCAGTTGGATTAATACAGCCGAAAATGGGTTTATCACAAAAATTCAGACTGTCTAGCACACCACCTGTGAGTAATCCGATTTTAAATAACTGAAAATGACTTTAAAAAACTATGCAGAATCATTTACTAGTTTGCACTTTGTAGAGTAGTCAGTTTCTTAGTAAATTAAATATTTTTTTAATATTTAAAAGCTTTTAAAAGGTGCCTATTAGTGTCTTTGCCCCTAAAAAAAAACCCAGCTTAATTTTAAGAGCCTCCCCGAAGGCCCGTTGCCGGGCACAATTAGCAGAAACTCGCAACGGTGATTAATTTGAGCTGGGGGGCGTGGCCAGTTTTGTGGGCGGGGCCAGCCTCCAGCCTGATGCTTTTTAAACAAAGGATCGCGGAAACTCGATTTGCGCTGGACATAATTAGCGCTAAAAATTCTTTGACCTTTTGCGCTGGTTTGGGCGATTTTGGGTGAATTGCGCTGGAACTACCAGCACAACCGAACGGAAACTCCACCATGTGATCTCTTGTTATGTGAGGTGCAGCTGCTCAGGTATTGAAGCAATATAATTCCTTATTTTATAGTTCCTTATTTGTCCATCATTTCCATACTTCAATTGTTTTTTTTAATTTCACTATCTCCTCTCAGCAGCTGCAGTTAAGGTCTGGTGCACTCAGGGATATTTGTTTTTGAATCCCCCGAGGCTGCAAGGGTGGACAAGTGATGTTTCCCTGGGTCTCTGTAACCAACTGCTAAGACGGACACAAAAATGGGCCAGGGTTACTTGCATGCTGATTTTCCATCTTTCTCACCTCTGGCACAGCACCTGACACTGGTACACTAAAATGTAACAATACTTTGAATCTGGCCGGAATTTTGCCTACCTGGGCGGGTCTGCTGGCTCCAACCCGCTGCTGAAAATGACTTTCCCTTAATAGGGCCTTTTAAGCCCGCCCTGCACGTTACCAGAACCAAATAAATGGTGCCGGACTGGTGACGTCATCAATGAAGTGTTTTCAGCCGATATCTTTAAAGGGGCCATGGCCACATTGGATTTGAATGTCAATGTAACATAGTGCTGTCAGTGCACTACAGCATTGGAGTGCTGCAAACACTGACAATGACTGCACAGAGGCAGAGGGCTGCACCCAGGCTCTCCGATGACTCCCTTCATATGCTTATGGAGGGAGTCAGAGCATGCAGGGAGGTCCTCTTCCCTTCCCATGGGCAGTAGAGTCCTCCCCAGGACACCAAAACAGCCTGGTCAGGAGGACCTGGGTGCAGTGCCGCAAACATTTCGATGGTCTTATTAGATCAGGAAACGTGAGTACAAAGCCACACTCATCTTCATCCTACTGTGCCTCTCATCACATCCCCATCACTCTGCCTTCCCAACCCTACAGGTACTCCAGGTGTGGTCTCACCAGGGCCCTATATAATTGCATACCAACTAACAACACACAAGGAGGCCAGTTGGCTTTGGCACCCCACTCCATCATAGTCACCCTTTAAAGATCTAACCCATCTATTCCTTACACTCATTCCATCGGCGGGGGGGGGAGCGGTGGAGAACCGGCGGTGGCCCTCCATCATTTGCAAACCTTACAACAGCAGAGGAGGCTGCTTTAGAAATATCTGGAGTCGCCGAGCAGCTGGAGGTGGGAGACGGGGAGAAGGGAACATCTCAGCAACCTGGTGACAGAATACATATCATACAGCTACATGGCATACATCAGTCATTCATATGGTGACTGATGTCAGCAGCCACTGAATGGTCATCATGTGCATAATGGTATCTGTACCCATTCTTCATATGGCATATCTAACTCATCTCTTTACTCTCCCACAGGTCCATCAAGAGCACTTCCCCCCCCCCCATCGCCACTGTCCAGGAACAAGAGCACGACGAACTCCTCAGAGGAGCCTCCAGCCTCTGAGGGCGCACCGTCACCAGACATAAGCTCACCCAGCACCAGCGCAGATACGCACACCTCGGTGGGTCCTATGCGAGATAGAGTAGTGTTGTCTCCTGGTGTCTCACAAGTCACAAGTGAGCAAAAGCAGATGGTGGAGACAGGGACAGCAGTGGAGACTCCTCGCCGGAGGGCACAGGAGGCTCCTAGCTCTGCTCAGCTGCATGCAGACACTGAGCCTCGAGAGCTATACAAAAAGAGGGCGATCCTGGAGGTGTAGAAGTGCAGGGGGCTCTGACAGGTTTTGCGAGCGCGATGTCTACAAATGTGCAGAGAATGGAGGAGTCCATCTCCAACATGAGCACCACCGTGTTGCAGGCGATGATGACTGTAGGCTCCTCCATGGATAGGATGACTACCTACATGGAGCAGCTAATACGCCACTCACAGGAGCACATGGTCTCTATGGAGAATAGATCACTATCTATGGAGAATAGATGGCTATGTATGGAGAATAGATGGCAGAGTCTCATAGACCTCCTGTCTAGGAGGGATGTCAGTGTAGACGTGGGTCCTCATGGCCCCACTGATGTAAAGCAAGGTGCTCTCCAGCTCCTTGCGAGCAGGGAAGTGAGCAGGCTACCTCTACCTCTACCGAAGCCACAGGGCTAGCACTTCGTAGAAGCACGCGGAAGAAAAAGATGACACACAAGTAGATTCTCAAGGGTAGCCACTTGGGTGTTCTTTCCAATGTTTATGTAAAGTTTCTGCTAATGCGCTGTCAAACATAAAAATCTTTATTTTCAACACTTTCTGGTTTTGGACAGATTTGTGTCCACCTTTGTAAGTAGCTTAGTAAGTTGCAGTGAATGGTGAGACATATCTGTACCTCCAGCAATGGTGGTGAGTGTGAAAGGAATGGCTTGGTCATTGCAGGGATGCTTTATGGTGTTGGTGTGGGGTGGTGCCAACCTGGCGCATCATGTGGCAGCCATATGGGTGTACAGCGTCAAGTAAAGTAAATCTGGCCATGATGAGGCCATCCCTGACCTCCCGGGCAGCAATGTGCTCGGGTGCTGATGCCCTCTGTCCTGTGCAGCATCTGGTGAGTGCGGAGAAGGTTGTTGGTGTTGTTACTGGTGTGCCTGGTGCTGCTGGTGTTGGGGTTTATCGTGCTCAGATTCTGAGGACCAAGGAGAAACAGTATAAATGGCATCCATGCTGATGAATAGATGGCAGGTGAAGTAGAGATGACAGAAGCAATCTGTCAATGGTGAGAGAGGTTCTTCAACGAGGTGACACTGGATGGAGACTTTTGGAAAGACTGCAGCCTGCAGAATCTGTGCTGGGAATGCAGTGACAATCTGTTAGGTGGGAGCTTTTATAGTACATTTTAAGCTGTCAACTAATCAGCTGGAGCAATGGCCACTGAAGTCCCGCCTCAAGTTGACAGACGTGGTTCCCGAGCAGCGTGTTTCCTGTGGCCATCCAGTTAAATTTAAAAGGTAAAGTTAAAGCCACTCTTAAGGGTCTGACAACAAGCTATTAATACTTTAAATTGGGTTGCCTGCCTCCGTTGGTTGGGTCGGGTCCGCGCTGATAGACGCGCCTAGGGGAAAGGCGCGTGGGAGCGGGATGACAGCGGGTTCCCAACCCGCTCCCAAAAATAACAACTTTCCCACCCGACCCGCCACCGATCGCGCCCGCTACCACCCCGGAAAATTCCAGCCTATATGTTGACATGGGATTCACAAAGCTGCTGTTTTGAGTTTTGAGACTCATTTTCTGTTAGGGTAAACTGGTATTCAGAATTCAAGCATCTTTGTTTCTGTGCTGCTAGTGGTGAGAATTAAGCTATTTTGTTGTTTTTTATGTGGAATCATTTAAATGTATAATATCTGGAACAGGACGTGTTGGAGTAAGTGGGAGAATTTGATGCAATTTTGATGAGGTCAGGAAGAATTTTTCACAGCAATGATGATGGTGAAATGCAAAAGCAATACTTGTATTGCCGTAGCTTTTTTGTCCTCCTCCCCTCAATTTTCTCCCATCTTTTCCTGAGGGTATTGATTCTTGCTGAGATACTTACTCTGTGGATGTCAGCAACTCTCCACTACCTCATCCTAATGGTGATTCTTCGCATGTGAACCAAGACAGTGAGTGTCAGCAGGCTATTTGGCTATTCTATCCGCACCTGAAATTCATATGTGTGCACTCTCTACTGCTCTAGTTATCGATCAGAAGTGGCTCATTTTTCTTTATTCCCTGCCAAGCTGAAGGATGCAGAGACTAATTGCAGTGCTCGAAATGCCACTCTGACAAAACTAGATAACTCAACGCAGACTAGTGATCAAATATGGGACCTTTTTTTTCTGTGGGGCTCAGTATCAATGATGTACTTGCAGACACATTGAGGAAATTTGTTATATGTTCTCTGGGGTGGAAATTTTTGTATGTGTCGTATCCATGGCAGCTCATGTTCAGGGAAAATGATTGAAACAAAAATAATCCAATAAAGGTTAGCGCACATATATTCCAGATTAAGTAATAAATAGAACCAGTTCTTGTTTTGCACCTTTTAATCTTCCAAGTACCACAGTGCTGTTATTTATTTTTATTTATACTGTGTTCTAGTTAACAAATAATAAGGGCCTGTTTCTTTCGTTACCTGTAATTAAAAGCACAGTAAATGAACCCATATGGAAGAATTAACTGTTCAGAAAGTTAATTTTAACAAAACAAAGAGAGCAGCAAGTTGTAAAGCCTTGGTAAACTACCAGAATGGAAAATGTAAATGAACAGTTTAGATCAATGGAAATTAAGTTTTCAAGCAGACCACTTATTCCAAGAATAACCACATAATTACTACCTAGTAGATAGCTCGGGGAGATTCAGAGCATCATAAATCCCTATAAAGTCACTTGCCACTCCTACATAAACCATGGAAAACCAGTAATAAATTTACAACAACGTGTTCCACTGCTTTTAAAGTTTCACTGTTTTCTGCTTTCATGAAATTGTAAATACCCAGTCCTGCAGATAGTGGAGGTGCAACTAATCCTGTTAAATGAGTAACTACTTGCGACAACATTGCATTCACTCGATCATATGCATTCAGGAATATGTAGTTACATATTAGTAAAACTTTTCTACTGCACAATGTCTTTCATGATTTTAATTGACCATCAAATGTAATTTTTTTGCTGCTTTCAACCTGCTGTAGATTGGATGTGTAATCGGAGTGTTACAATTCCAGGTCTGTCACAGACACATTCTTGGGTTCAGGGGCATCAGTCACTCCTATAAGTGGTCGGAGAATCTAATTTTTTATGGCAGCTGACTTGCACTGACCTGTAGCTACTTGTACGGTAGCATAATCCAGGGGTGTAACAATACCCTTTTGTGACCTAAACCAGATATTTGTGTATTTCTTCAATGTCCCTTACGGAGGACTGAACAAACACTTGATGAGGTGAGGCCAGATGTGAATTGTTAAGCAGCTTTATTTCACAGCAAATGAACATCCAGAGCAACAGTTATGATCAGATTAACTTATTTCAATCACTACAACTTATTGTTGCGTAATGATACAAAAATAAAGAATATACCAGACTTTCCCACATCAGTGGACCATCTTACTTGACTTAAACAAGATATCGGGCTAGAAATTCGTTATAGCCAGGGAATGGGTGATGTCAGTAGAAAAGTTGGAGAATTAACGCCAGGCACTAATGCTTTAGACCACATGCAAAATTCATGCTCGCTGCTCAAAAAAATGATTGGAGTCCTAATTTAAGTCTTAAAACCCAAGCTCATTGACGTTACACTCAAAGGGTAGACCAATATCAAGTGCAGTCTAATCGCAAGTCATGATTGCCACAGGCTTTTTTTACAACTTAAAGGGGAGTTTCATTGATGCTGCAGCACTTTATTCTCAGCATTGCTGGCTGTGCAGCTGCCTAAGCAAGCAGAAGCAGGACAAGGGGAAGGAGCCGGAGGACTGAACCAGGTGTGCTCATGGCAGATCCACGCCACAGGGAGAGAACCCGCAGATACTGCGATGAAGCATTGGAGGCATTGGTTTCCGCTGTGGAGAGACAGAGGGCGGTGCTCTACCCGGCAAGTGGCAGGAGGCCCTTGCTGCAAGTCTTCTGCACCATGTGGCGGGAGGTAGCGCAGCATGTCTCGGGCAGCATTGTGGTTCTGCAGGACCTACACGCAGTGCAGGAAGAAACTTCACAACCTCACTCGGGTAGTCAGGGTGAGTGAATGCTTCAATAAATACTATATACCACCATCTAAACCACAATCTTAACACACTGCCCAAAGTACCATACCCCCAGCACTCACCCACCAACAATCTCTACCTACCAACACTCACACCCACATCTCACACCTTGAGCACAATGACAGCTATTTAACTATCTTGTCGCCTCCAGCATTTCTAACCTCTGTGTCTCAGCGAAGGTGTTTCCAGCTTTTTGTTGAACAAAACCTGACTGCCCTGGTAGCCCTCTGTGTTTTTAAAAGCTTTAATTCAGTGTCGGCTTTTACTCAAATCCCACCAGGGCAGAATCCACCCTTCCAACTTGGCAATGAACCCTGCTGAATTCAAATGAGTGGAGCTGTCACAGAAGCTATGGGCTGGATTTTGTCTTGGGGTCGGGTTGGGGTCGTGTTACCCACATTTCGTGTTGCCCCCCCGACTGTAGATTAATGTGGATTAATGATGTTATTTTAACTTAATTGGCCAATTGAGTTCCAACATGTGGGAACCCATGGCCAATGAGTTATTCCAGTCTGAAAGTCGCCTCCGATGACGTCATCATTGCTGCTGCATTTAAGGTCTGCAACAAGCCTTGCTTCCTCTGCAGGCTGCCAAGCTTTTGGACCTCAAATCTAAGCACCTGCAGCAGGAATGGCCAGCCAACGGCCCAGGGCTGCTCCCAGATTCCATGACATTGCCCTTCAGGCTTTGGTGGATGGAGCAAGAGCCAACAAGGAGGTGCTCTTCCCCTCCTCAGGGAGGAAGAAGCCTCCCCAGCAGACAAAGGCTGTGTGGGTCCAGATCGTCCAGGAGGTCACCTCTTTACCTTTGACATGCAGAACCTGGATCCAGTGCAGGAAGAGGTTTCATGACCTTCTACGTACTGCTAAAGTGAGTATGACTTTCCCTTCACCCTCAATCTGATCCCCATTGCCTCTCCTCACCAGCACTCAGCTTTAGCAACCTCTTCCTCCATATCCCACTTGACACTGACATCCATGCACCCTTAACCATTCCCTCTCCCTCTATGGTCACATTCACCTTACTATTCGACTATGCAGCCCTCACACTCCCTATCACTGTCATGCTTTGAAAACAACTTACAACACACAGGGAGGGCCCTTAGTCTCGCCAGCTCAATCCATCTTTGTCTCCTTCTAAGCATCTATGCTATGGATTCTCTACACTCACTCCTTCAATCTCACTCAAACTCCACTTGTCTCCCTCATTGCAGGAAAAGAGAGCTCACAATAAAAGGGAAAGAGCCAGGACAGGAGGAGGGCCACCCTCATTAGCCCAGCTCACCCCCTGGGAGGATGCTGTCCTGGAGATCGTGGGCGTTGAGGACGAAACGTAAATGGGGGATGGACAGACGGGTGCAGCAGAGCAAGCTGGTGACTGAATAGTGTTCCATCTCTCTCATTGACATTGCATGAGTCGCTGATGATGAATCTGAAGCTTTAACAGATGGATTTATGATCATCTGCAATATGCAATGTGCATGTAACCTTGGCATCACATCTCTGACTCTTTCCTTTACTCCCCCACAGGACCATCGCAAGCACCCGTCCCCACTAGCCAGGAGGAGCAGCCTGAGCAGACAGACTCCTCAGAGGAAGCTGCAACCTCTGAGGGCGCAGCGTCATCAGAACTAAGCGCACCCAGCACCAGCGCAGACACTCACACCTCGGTGGGACCCTCGGGACATAGAGTAGTGTTGTCACCTGGTGTATCACGGCTCACAAGTGAGCATCAGCAGATGGTGGAGACAGGGACAGCAGTGGAGAGTCCTAGTCGGAAGGCGCAGGACTCTCCTAGCTCGGCTCAGCTGCATGTCGACCATCTGCCTCTGGGGCCATCCATAAGATCAGCGGTGCTGGGACTCCAGAAACAGATGCAGGAGTCTCTGACAGGTTTTGTCTCCAGGGTCGCTGCGAGTGTGGAGCAAATGGAGGAGTCCATAGCGAACATGAGCAGAGCCTTTGTGGAGTCATTGGCGCATGAACGCATCGCCATGGAAAGGATGGCAACCTCCATGGAGGTGATAAGTCGCCAGAGTGCAGAAAACATGGTCATTGTTCTGAATAGAATGACATCTCTGGAGGAGCGATGGTCATCTATTGAACAGAGAAACCAGACCTTCATGGAAGTCCTTCTGAGTAGGACTTCCAGTGCAGATACGGGTCCCCATGGCCCCCCTGATGTGCAGCAAGGTGCTCTCAAGCCACTTGCAAGCGCTGAGGTGGACCTGACCCATGAGAGGGATGTTGGTGGCACACAACAAGGAGGTGGGGGCTCCTCTCCAAGTGCTCACACTTCCATGCCACTGACAGGTCCTCGCTCAGAGCCCCACCAGAGTCCGCACCCAAGTGAGATCGGCGTCTCAACCCCTGCTGAAGCCACAGGGGAAGCACCACGATGATGCTGGAGACCCTGGCTGCTGAGTATTGCAGGGCTCCACCTGATCTATCCAGGCATCTGAAGCGCATCTGAAGCATACCGATGGTTTGCTCGATTATGGATCTGGTGGAAATGTGGCTGGAGTTGTAGCTCTCCTCAGCTGCGTTGGATGGGCTCCTCAACGGCGTCATTAGCCACATCCTCAGGGGATAGCCCTTGTCTCCAAGTAGCCATCCGTGAAGTTGGTCTGGCGGACTGAATAGCGGAGGCACACTAGACTGGCGCAGTATGAAGGAGTCATGGCAACTGCTAGGGTACTTGGCACAAACATGCAGAACTTCCTTGTTGTGGTCACACACCAGCTGAATGTTGAGGGAGTGGAAGCCCTTGCGGTTGACAAAAATACCTGAATTGCAATGGGGTGCCTTAAGGGCCACATGTGTGCAGTCAACGACGCCCTGCACCCTTGGAAAGCCTGCCAGATTAGCTAATCCAACCGCACGCGCCATGACACTTGCTCGATCCTTGGTGAAATGGATGTGATTGTGCGCGATGGCAAAGAGGGCATCGGTTACCTGCGTGATGCAGGTGTGTGCGGCCGCCTGGGAGATGCCGCTGATGTCTGCTGCTGATCCCTGGAATGAGCCTGAGGCAAAAAAGTTGAGTGCGGTGGTGACTTTGACGGCCACTGGTAAGGGGCGTCCACCTGGTCCTCTGGGCTCCAGGTCTTGTTGCAGCATTGCGCAGATGTCACCCACTACCTCTCGAGAAAGTCAGAGCCGCCTTTGGCACTGCTGCTCAGACATGTTGAGGTAGTTGACCCTCTGTCTGTAGACCCTGGTTGGGGGCTATCTCCTGCGCCGACGGCCTTCCATGCGCTGGCCCCTTCTGTCCTGTGCAGCTTCAGGTGGGTGAGCAGCAGCTTGGCGCTCCTGCTGTTGCTGCTGCTGTTGGTGGTGCTGTTGTTCATGGTTCTGCTGGTGCCGCGGCTGTTGTTCCTCCTCATCGGATATCCAGGAGGGAAGGAAATAAATGGCTCCCATGCCTCTGGTATATGTCTCAGTTGAGGAAGCCCTCAATGAGGGTGGCGAGAGGGGTTTCCCAGGAGGTCACACTGCAGATGGGTGTCAGGCTCCAAACTTCCAGAGCTGTGGTTATGCCTTCTAAAAGTTCCCCCAGACCTGTTACAACAAAGTCCTGCCACCTGCAATTGATGGAATTTTTTGAGGATGTTTCCAATAGGGTGGACAGGGGGGAACCAGTAGATGTGGTGTATTTGGACTTTCAGAAGGCCTTCGACAAGGTCCCACACAAGAGATTGGTGAGCAAAGTTAAAGCACATGGGATTGGGGGTAATGTGTTGACGTGGATTGAGAACTGGTTGGCACACAGGAAACAAAGAGTAGGAGTAAATGGGTACTTTTCAGAATGGCAGGCAGTGACCAGCGGGGTACCACAGGGTTCGGTGCTGGGACCCCAGCTGTTTACATTATATATTAATGATTTGGACGAAGGGATTAAATGTAATATCTCCAAATTTGCGGATGACACTAAATTGGGAGGCAGTGTGAACAATGAGGAGGATGCTAGGAGGCTACAGAGTGACTTGGACAGGTTGGGTGAATGGGCAAATGTATGGCAGATGAAGTACAATGTGGATAAATGTGAGGTTATCCACTTTGGTGGTAAAAATAGAGAGGCGGACTATTACCTGAATGGTGGCAGATTAGGGAAAGGGGAGGTGCAACGAGACCTGGGCGTCATGGTACATCAGTCACTGAAGGTGGGAATGCAAGTGCAGCAGGCAGTCAAGAAAGCAAACGGAATGATGGCCTTCATAGTAAGGGGATTTGAGTACAGGAGTAGGGAGGTGATGCTGCAGTTGTACAGGGCCTTGGTGAGGCCACACCTGGAGTATTGTGCGCAGTTTTGGTCTCCTAACTTAAGGAAGGACATTCTTGCTATTGAGGGAGTGCAGCGAAGGTTCACTAGATTGATTCCTGGGATGGCCGGACTGACATATCAAGAAAGATTGGGTCAACTGAACTTGTATCCTCTGGAGTTCAGAAGAATGAGGGGGGATCTTATAGAGACATTTAAAATCCTGACTGGTTTAGACAAATTAGATGCGGGCAGAATGTTCCCAATGTTA
The DNA here is from genome assembly GCA_030390025.1 of Squalus acanthias. Taxonomy (NCBI): domain Eukaryota; kingdom Metazoa; phylum Chordata; class Chondrichthyes; order Squaliformes; family Squalidae; genus Squalus; species Squalus acanthias. The sequence goes on from CM059429.1 coordinate 37,113,330, forward strand.
GGGAAAACTAGAACCAGGGGTCAAAGTCTAAGGATTAAGGGGAAGCCATTTAAGACTGAGCTGAGGAGGAACTTCTTCACCCAGAGAGTGGTGAATCTATGGAATTCTCTTCCACAGAAGGTTGTTGAGGCCAGTTCGCTAAATATATTCAAAAGGGAGTTAGATATAACACTCACAACTAGGGGGATCAAGGGGTATGGCGAGAAAGCAGGAATGGGGTACTGAGGTAGCATGTTCAGCCATGAACGCATTGAATGGCGGTGCAGGCTCAAAGGACCGAATGGTCTACTCCTGTACCTATTTTCTATGTTTCTATGTTTCTAAATCTCCTATTTAAAGGTTGAGCTGCAGCTGAGAGTCAGCAATCCACTTGTGCTCCCGCCAGGTTTCACTGGAGTGTTTCCCATCAGGCGTGCTTCACGTGGGAAAGGGGTTAAACTGCCTAAAATGGTTCAAAATGGCATTACTGAGCCAATTTAGGGCTTGTTAAGGGCGTGAATGGCCTCTCCCGCCTCTTGGAGGCGGGACGGAGTCAGGAACCCCGCGACCGATTTTGTCAAAATTGCGTGGAGGCGTGTTGGAGTCGGGATGGGGTCGGGACCCCCGAATCTGCTACTTTAACCCCCCACACGCCTCCAAACCCGACTCTACGGGTCATTCAAAATCCAGCCCTATGAGTTTGAATGATCACAATATGGTTCTGAATTTAGGTTTTCAGAGCAAGTTATCCCTGTTCTTTCAAGAACCCTCCACCCAATGTCCCCAAACTAAGATGGTGCCCCTTTCCATCAGAGTTTGGCTGCAGTATTTGTCTTGACTTTGAGAACATTCTTTTGAATTTTAACTAGACCTTGGGGTTTATCTAATAGTTTCTGATGTAAAGTTTACCCAGTAATCAATTGTAAATTGTTAAAGAAGAAATAACGTGCATTTATATCGCGGCTTTCACCATTTCAGGACATCCCAAAACTTTTAGTAGTCAATTAACTACTTTGAAGTTTAGTCACTGTTGTAATGTAGGAAAATGTTGTATTGTTAAGTGATAAACTTGCAGTAATATTGTCAGAATCAATCATCCATCCATGTGAAGATCAATATCATTGGGCGTTCTTGTAGTTGGTGTTCTCACTGAGAGCCACCACCAGCACAAAATAGTGACAAGGAGCTGAATGAAAGTTAACAGTATCAATTATAAAAAGTAACAAATACCTTCCAATGATATTAACACTAATCATTTTGGATCATAATCACTTTTCAATATCGTTATTTTCCATATTACTCCCTGTTCAGACAGAAATTGTTTTACTCTTCCCTAAACAGCAAATGTAACACCGCTATTCAAGAAAGGAGGGAGAGAAAAAAACAGGGAACTACAGACCAGTTAGCCTGACATCAGTCGTCAGGAAAATGCTGGAATCCATTGTTAAGGAAGTGGTATCAGGGCACTTAGAAAATCATAACATGATTAGGCAGAGTCAACATGGTTTTATGAAAGGGAAATTGTGTTTGACAAATTTATTAGAGTTTTTTGAGGATGTAACTAGCAGGGTAGATAAAGGGGAGCCAGTGGATGTAGTATATTTGGATTTCCAAAAGGCATTCGATAAGGTGCCACATAAAAGGTTATTACACAAGATAGGGCTCATGGGGTTGGGTGTAATATAGTAGCATGGATAGAGAATTGGTTAACGGACAGAAAACAGAGAGTAGGGATAAACGGATCTTTTTCAGGTTGGCAAGCTGTAACTAGTGGGGTGCTGCAAGGATCAGTGTTGGGGCCTCAGCTATTTACAATCTGTATTAATGACCTAGATGAAGGGACCAAGTGTAATGTATCCAAAGCTGATGATACAAAGCTAGGTGGGACAGTAAGCTGTGAGGAGAACACAAAGAGTCTGCAAAGGGATATAGATAGACTAAGTGAGTGGGCAGTAAGGTGGCAGATGGAGTATAATGTAGGGAAATGTGAGGTTATTCACTTTGGTAGGAAGAATAGAAAAACAGAATATTTTGTAAATGGTGAGAAACTTTCAAATGTTGGTGTTCAGAGAGATTTGGGTGTCCTTGTGCAAGAAACACAGAAAGCTAGCATGCAGGTACTGCAAGCAATAAGGAAGGCAAATGGCATGTTGGCCTTTATTGCAAGGGGGTTGGAGTATAAGAGTAAGGAAGTCTTGCTACAATTGTACAGGGCCTTGGTGAGACCACACCTGGAGTACTGTGCACAGTTTTGGTCTCCTTATCTAAGGAAGGATATACTTGCCTTGAAGGCGGTGCAATGAAGGTTCACTAGATTGATTCCTGGGATGAGAGGGCTGTCCTGTGATGAGAAATTGTGTAGAATGGGCCTATACTCTCTGGAGTTTAGAAGAATGAGAGGTGATCTCATTGAAACATACAAGATTCTGAAGGGGATTGACAGGGTAGATGCTGAGAGGTTGTTTCCCCTGGCTGGAGTGTCTAGAACTAGGGGGCACAGTCTCAGGATAAGGGGTAGGCCATTTAAGACCCAGATGAGGAGGAATTTCCTCACTCAGAGGGTTGTGAATCTTTGGAATTCTCTGCCCCAGAGGGCTGTGAATGCTGAGTCTTTGAGTATATTCAAGGCTGAGATAGATAGATTTTTAGACTCTAGGGGAATCAAGGGATATGGAGATCAGGCGGGAAAGTGGAGTTGAGGTCGATGATCAGCCATGATCTTATTGAATGGCGGAGCAGGCTCGAGGGGCCATATGGCCTACTCCTGCTCTTATTTCTTATGTTCTTATGTTCTTAAACTAGACCAAAATTATATTAGAGACATTTTCCAATAAAACTTGCTGATTTAACACCACCTATAAATCTTCCAATCAAACTGCTATTTTATTCCAGGACATCTGCTATTGGGAGCAGCAGCGGGAGCGGACCGACCTGTGAGGGAGCAGGCGAAGGAGGAGCGAGGAAATAAAGCCCGAGGCTCGAGGCCCAGACCGAGCTATTGGGAGCAGCAGCGGGAGCGGACTGACCTGTGAGGGAGCAGGCGAAGGAGGAGCGAGGAAATAAAGCTCGAGGCTCGAGGCCCAGACCGAGCTATTGGGAGCAGCAGCGGGAGTGGACCGACCTGTGAGGGAGCAGGCGAAGGAGGAGCGAGGAAATAAAGCCCGAGGCTCGAGGCCCAGACCGAGCTATTGGGAGCAGCAGCGGGAGCGGACCGACCTGTGAGGGAGCAGGCGAAGGAGGAGCGAGGAAATAAAGCCCGAGGCTCGAGGCCCAGACCGAGCTATTGGGAGCAGCAGCGGGAGCGGACCGACCTGTGAGGGAGCAGGCGAAGGAGGAGCGAGGAAATAAAGCCCGAGGCTCGAGGCCCAGACCGAGCTATTGGGAGCAGCAGCGGGAGCGGACCGACCTGTGAGGGAGCAGGCGAAGGAGGAGCGAGGAAATAAAGCCCGAGGCTCGAGGCCCAGACCGAGCTATTGGGAGCAGCAGCGGGAGCGGACTGACCTGTGAGGGAGCAGGCGATTTAAAGAACAACAAAAAAACAAGGAGTGACGTCACAGGAAAGCAGGGAAGTGATTGGTTGGTCAGTATTTTTCTGTTTTCTTTGGCATTGGTTTAAATTAAGAGCTGGGATTAAAAACTAAACGTTCAAAACTTAAACACTTAATTAATTAAATACATTAGAGATGGCAGGGCAGGTGATGTGTTACTGCTGCAACATGTGGGAGCTGGTGGACACCATTGAAGTCCAAGACAACCACATTTGCAGTAAGTGTTGGTTGCTCGAGGAACTTTGGCTCCGTGTTGATGAGCTGGAGTCCGAGCTTCAAACACTGCGACACATCAGGGAGGGGGAGAGTTACCTGGACGCTGTGTTCCAGGAGGCAGTCACACCCCTTAGATTAATTAATTCAAATTTGTTCCGTGGTCAGGAACAGGTGGGTGTGACTACAAGCAAGGCAGGTATGGGGAACCAGGGGGTAGTGGTGGAGGAGCCTCAGCCATTGCCCTTGTCCAATAGGTACAAGCTTCACTCCCACTCTGACCTCACCGTCCTCGGCCTAATACACTGTTCCACGGAAGCTCAGCGTAAGCTCGAGGAACAGCACCTCATCTTTCGTTTAGGCACGCTACAGCCCTCTGGACTCAATATCGAGTTCAACAATTTTAGATCATAACCTCAGCTCCAATCACATTTATATTTTATTTTATCTACCCTTTTATTTGTCCCCCCCACCTTTTTTTTCCTCCTAGAAGCTGGCAGCTGTCCTTCATTCTGCCAGTAGATTTCACACTTCATTCAGCCTTAATCTGTCACATTAACACCACCTCTAGCCTTGCATATCTCTTAATGTCTCTTAATGTCTCTTCATCTCCTCCTTTGTTCCTTTATCCCCTCCCCCTTTTCCCAGCTTTACCCTGGCCTTAAATCTATTTGATTTCCAGCTCTTCCCAGTTCTGATGAAAGGTCATCGACCTGAAACGTCAACTCTCTTTCTCTCTCCACGGATGCTGCCTGGCCTGCTGAGTTTTTCCAGCGTTTTCTGTTGTTATTTCGGATTTCCAGCATCTGCAGTATTTTGCTATCGTACAAGGTTCTTATTCTCTGTGTGGCCAAGAGCAGGGACTGCAGGGAGGATGAGCAAACTGACCACAGCACCGTGGTACAGGGAGCCATTCAAGAGGGGGGAGCAAAAAGAAATGTGGTAGTGGTAGGGGACAGCATAGTTAAGGGGATAGACACTGTTCTCTGCAGCCAAGAGCGTGAGTCCCGAAGGCTGTGTTGCCTACCTGGTGCCAGGGTAAAGGACATCTCCTCTGGGCTGGAGAAGAACTTGGAGTGGGAGGGGGAGGATCCAGTTGTCGTGGTCCACGTAGGTACCAATGACATAGGTAGGACAAAGAAAGAGGTTCTGCTGAGAGAGTTTGAGCAGCTAGGGACTAAATTAAAAAGCAGAACCACAAAGGTAATAATCTCTGGATTATTACCTGAGCCACGAGCAAATTGGCATAGGGTCAATAGGATCAGGGAGACGAATGCGTGGCTCAAAGATTGGTGTGGGAGAAGTGGGTTTCGATTCGTGGGGCACTGGCACCAGTACTGGGGAAAGAGAGAGCTGTTCCGTTGGGACGACTACACCTGAACCATGCTGGGACCAGAGTTCTAGCGAATCGAATAACTAGGGAGGTAGATAGGGCTTTAAAATAAATAAGGGGTGGGGGGTGGGGGGGAGGGTCACGGTGGATAGGAATTTAGAATGCTAAAGAGAAAAGACAAGGAAGCAGTGCAGGAAAGTGATTGGGGTAAGGATAACCAGATTGTGTCAGGAAGGGACAGAGCGTACAAACAAAAGAGTGCACTAACAAATAGGATCCGGGTAAGAAAAAATGGTAATAAGACAAATAGGGCCATAGTACAAAAAAATGTTAAGATGTCTAAAAATGTTAAAAAGACAAATCTAAAGGCACTGTATCTGAATGCATGAAGCATTCGTAATAAGGTAGACGAATTAACAGTGCAAATAGATGTAAATGGATATGATATAATTGCAATTACGGAGACATGGCTGCAGGGTGACCAAGGCTGGGAGCTGAATATCCAAGGATATTCGATATTTAGGAAGGACAGGAAAAAAGGAAAAGTTGGTGTGGTGGCGTTGTTAGTAAAAGATGAAATCAGAGCAATAGTGAGAAAGGATATTGGCTCAGAAAATCAAGATGTAGAATCAATCTGGGTGGAGCTAAGAAGTACCAAGGGGCAGAAAACATTGGTGGGAGTTGTCTATAGGCCTCCAAACAGCAGTGGTAATGTAGGGGACGGCATCAAACAGGAAATTAGAGATGCATGTAACAAGGGTACTACAGTAATCATGGGAGACTTTAGTCTACATATAGACTGGCCAAACCAAATTAACAATAATACTGTGGAGGATGAATTCCTGGAGTGTGTACGAGATATCTTTTAGACCAGTACGTTGAGGAGCCAGCTAGGGAACAGGTTATCCTAGATTGGGTATTGTGCAATGAGAAGGGGTTAATTAATAATCTTGTTGTGCGGGGTCCTTTAGGGAAGAGTGACCATAACATGATAGAATTCTTCATTAAGATGGAAAGTGAAGAAGTCCAATCCGAAACTAGGGTCCTAAATGTAAACAAAGGAAACTACGATGGTATGAGGAGTGAGTTGGCTATGATAGATTGGGGAGCTTCATTAAAAGGCATGACGGTGGATAGGCAATGGCTAACATTTAAGGAATGAATGCATGAATTGCAACAGTTATACATTCCTTTCTGGTGCAAAAATACAAAAGGAAAAGCGGCCCAGCCATGGCTAACAAAATAAATTAAGGATAGTATTAGATCCAAAGAGGAGTCATATAAAGTTGCCAGAAAAAGTAGCAAGCCTGAGGATTGGGAGCAGTTTAGAGTTCAGCAAAAAAGGACCAAGAGTTTGATTAAGAGGGAAAAAATAGAGTATGAGAGTAAACTTGCAAAGAACATAAAAGTGGACTATAAAAGCTTCTATAAGTATATAAAAAGAAAAAGATTAGTGAAGACAAATGTAAGTCCCTTACAGTCAGAAATGGGAGAATTTATAATGGGGAACAAGGAAATGGCAGAGCAATTAAACAAATACTTTGGTTCTGTCTTCATGGAAGAGGACACAAATAACATCCCAGAAATGCAAGGGAACCAAGGGTCTAGTGAGAAGGAGGAATTAAAGGAAATTAGTATTAATAAAAAAAATAGTGCTGAAAGCTGATAAATCCCCAGGGCCTGATAATCTGCATCCCAGAGTACGAAAAGAGGTATCCATGGAAATAATGGATGCATTGGTTGTCATCTTCCAAAATTCTATAGATTATGTAACAGTTCCGGCAGATTGGAGGGTGGCAAATGTAACCCCACTATTTAAAAAAGGAGGGAGAGAGAAAACCAGGAACTACAGACCGGTTAGCCTAACATCAGTAGTAGGGAAAATGCTAGAGTCTATTATAAAGGATGTGATAACAGGACACATAGAAAATATCAACGGGATTAGACAAAGTCAATGTGGATTTATGAAAGGGAAATCGTGTTTGACAAACCTACTGGAGTTTTTTGAGGATGTAACTGATAGAATAGATAAGGGAGAACCAGTGGATGCGGTGTATTTGGATTTTCAGAAGGCCTTTGATAAAGTCCCACATAAGAGGTTAGTGTGCAAAATTAAAGCACATGGGATTGGAGGTAATATACTGGCATGGATTGAAAATTGGTTAACAGACAGGAAACAGAGAGTAGGAATAAATGGGGTTTTTTCGGGGTGGCAGGCGGTGACTAGTGGGGTACCACAGGATCAGTGCTTGGGCCCCAGCTATTCACAATATATATCAATGATTTGGATGAGGGAACCAAATGTAATATTTCCAAGTTTGCTGATGACACAAAACTAGGTGGGATTGTGAGTTGTGAGGATGATGCAAAGAGGCTTCAAGGCGATTTAGACAAGTTGAGTGAGTGGGCAAATACATGGCAGATGCAGTATAACGTGGATAAATGTGAAGTTATCCACTTTGGTAGGAAAAACAGAAAGGTAGAGTATTATTTAAATGGTGATAGATTGGGAAATGCTGATGTACAAAGGGACCTGGGTGTCCTTGTACACCAATCACTGAAAGCAAACATGCAGGTGCAGCAAGCAGTTAGGAAGGCAAATGGTATGTTGGCCTTCATTGCAAGAGGATTTGAGTACAGGAGCAAGGATGTCTTACTACAGTTGTACAGGGCCTTGGTGAGACTACACCTGGAGTACTGTGTGCAGTTTTGGTCTCCTTACCTAAGAAAGGATATACTTGCCATGGAGGGAGTGCAGCCAAGGTTCACCAGACTGATTCCTGGGATGGTAGGACTGTCGTATGAGGAGAGATTGGGTTGACTAGGCCTGTATTCACTAGAGTTTAGAAGAATGAGAGGGGATCTCATTGAAACGTATAAAATTCTGACAGGTTTAGACAGACTGGATGCAGGGAGGATGTTTCCCCTGGCTGGGGGGTCTAGAACGAGGGGTCACAGTCTCAGGATACGGGGTGGGACATTTAGGACTGAGATGAGGAGAAATTTCTTCACTCAGAGGGTGGTGAACCTGTGGAATTCTCTACCACAGAAAGCTGTGGAGGCCAAGTCACTGAATATATTTAAGAAGGAGATAGATAGATTTCTAGACACAAAAGGCATCAAGGGGTATGGGGAGAGAGCGGGAATATGGTATTGAGATAGAGGATCAGCCATGATCATATTGAAATGGCGGAGCAGGCTCGAAGGGCAGAATGGCCTACTCCTGCTCCTATTTTTCTATGTTTCTATTTTCTATCAGTAAAACAATTGTTCTGTGAAAAAACAATTGTTCTTTGAACATTGAGCTATAGAGTCTAATTGTTAAGTAACATCACTCTGAAACTCCTTCATTGAATCAGTAGATAAATGCACCATATGCTGTGGTTCTAACTGACAAACACCTGGTTCCATTCCTGGCCAATTCTGAGTTAGTTGATTCCAGCTGTTGCAGCAACTGACCTGCTGTCCCAGAAGTGCGAGGGGAAAAATCTTCCAGGGTTCCAGCCCTAATTGTTTTTTAGTGCCCTCTGTTGGAAAGTGCGATATCTGAGCATGAGATGAAGAAAAGATGTGGTGTGGCCAAAATGCCCTCCATAGCTGAATAGCCTGTTGACACTCAGGCTCTCACATGAAGATTAGTCATTTGTGTAAGTCGTAAAGGGGTGAAAATTGAAAAGAGAAGCAGCATCAGTCACAACTGCAGTATTTGCTTCTCCAAAATCTAGTCTTGGAAGAGCCACAATTTCCTCCAGCTAAACATAGAGAAGACCGAAGCCATAGTCTTCAGCACCTACCACAAACTCCATACCTTTTCCACCGACTCCATCCTCTTCCCAGCCACAGTCCAGGCTGAAGCAGACTATTCGCACTCGAGCTGAGCTTCAGACCCTATATCCCCTCCATCACAAAGACTGTCTTTGACTTCCACCTCCATAACCTTGCCTGCTTCCACCCTTACGTCCAGGATCACAGTAGCACATGTGCCTATGGGGCCCATACCCAGGGGCTAAGGCCAGGTATGGGGCCCCTGCCAGGGACCCGTGAACACAGCTCACCATAAACTTGAACAGCACTGCCTGCCAGTTGCGTTAATTGCAATGTACAATAGGCAGTGACTAGAATTTGAGTGCTGTGGGGACGGTTTAGTTACCTGACTGTGGTTGTGCCTGCACCATGCAGCCTGCTTGTGATCCCAGCAGTGGGAAGATGTGGTTGAAGAATCCAGTGAACAGAGCAGGAAGAGTGGAAGACACCGTCAGAGCCTCACAGCAGGGCGGGAAGATATGGTAGTAGAAGTTCTAGAAGCCTCTGCAGCTCTTCATAACGTTGGATATTTAAGTTTTAGGCATTTTATTACATGTTTGTGTTTTAATGGATTGGGCATGTTGAGCGGAGGAGTTAGGGGGTGAGGCTGAATATTCTTAATGTGACCCTGCCTACTTCTGCTGCAGAAATCCTCACCCATATTGTTGCCACCTCCAAGTTCAACTATTCCAATGCTTTCCTGGTTGGCATTCCATCGTCCACCCTCAGTAAACTTCAGCTCATCCAAAACTCTACTGTATCCTATCCCAAGCCAAATCCTGCTCACCTATCAGCAGCTGATCACGCTGAACTTCGTTGGCTCCCAGTCTCCCAATGCCTCAAATTTAAAATCTTCATCCATGCATTTCAATCACTTCATGGCCTCACCCCTCCCTATCTCTGTAACCTCCTCCAGCCTACAACCCCCTCCCAGAACTCTATTCCTCTGACTGTGGCCTCTTGCCTATTCCTCTGTCTTTTCATCCCACCATAGCCTTCAGCCGCCTAGGCCGGAATTTTCCCCTAAAAAAAGGGTGGGTTTGGAGCGTGGGTGCAGTTAAATTGGTAAAAATGGGATTCCCGACCTGATCCCGCCTCCAACTCGCGAGACAGGGGGGCGTTACCTTAATTTAAATATTGTAATGATGCTAGGAGCCCTTTTTTCACCTCCATTTTGAATTTAACTGCCTGTGGACGGGTTTCACACAATTCGTGAAACCCCACAGTTAAACCGAGGCGGGGACTGCTGGATCCAGGAGGTAAGTGGCTTTATACCTGCCTCCTGGATCCAGGGTCCCTACCTAACCTACCTCCCACAATGGAAGACACCACCACTAGGCCTCCGATCACCTCCCCAGGCCTCCGATCCCCACCATGAGGCCTCCCCCACCACCCCACTGATGAAAATGAGGCCGGCCACAATCCTCTCTCCCCCCCTGCCGATCCCCGGGCGACCCCCCCCCCCCAACAGCCGCCGAGCCTTGATGCCCCCGATCCCCGATTGACACCCCCCCCGCCGATCCTCGATACCCCCAATCCCTGATTGACGCCCTCCACTGCCGGTACTCTGGCTGACATCCCCCCTCGCCAATCCCCGATCCTCCCGATCACCGGATGACCCTCCCCCATCCCCCAACCTCCCCCCTGCCGATCACCGATCCTGGAGTCGAACCCTGACCCCCCCGCCACCCCCCCCCCCCCCCCCCCACTGATCATCAATGCCCGGTCGACCCCTGACGCCACCCCCCGCCGATCCCCGAGGCAGCTGTTCCCCGATCCCCCCTCCCGCGAACCCTGAGGCAGCGTTCCCCAACCCCCCCCTCCCCTGCCGTGATCCCTCCCTCGGGCCGACCCCTCGCTCCCTCTCCGCAACTGAGGCCTACCCGCCCGCAGCCAGCCAGCCTCTCAATCTGGCTGGCTGCGGGAGGGAATCCAAGGTCTCACATTCAAATCAGACCCTGCCGTTAAAGTCAGCAGGGCCTTTGGAAAACCTGGCCTCCCGGGTTTCCCACCCGCCTCAGAGGCCCCCCCGCCCCCAACCTGCCTACCTCCAGTAAATTCAGGCCACAGTATCCATGCCCTGGAATTCCCTCCCTAAACCACTCTGCCTCTTCACCTCCCTCCATTCCTTTAAGCCACCTCATTGATAAAGCTTTGGTCACCTTACTCATATTTTTTTCTTTGGTTCAGTGTCCATTTTCTTGATTGTGCCTCTGTGCAGTGCTTTGGGACATTTTTCTACATTAAAGGCGCTATATAAATGCAGTTGTTGAGCTGCTCCTTTAATTACCTTTGCCAAGTACGGAGCGATAGACTTTCAGCTGCCAATTTCAACATCTTTTATTTAAAGGTTAATTGATGCACTAACAAATAATGCGACATTCTTCTTTCAAAAATATGTTTAAAGTCATGGGGGGAAAATTCAGTACCTTAGCGCCTCCTGTTAGCGCCAGCAGATGGCACTAATGGGGCGCTAGAGCATTATCGCCGGGGCGAGGCGAATCCAACGCCGCACGCTAAAATCTGCCCCCCTCCCCGCGGCGCCGCCGCTAACAGTTATCGTCGGGAGCCTCAACGCCAGGTGGGTCGTGACCGCCCGATCTGCGAAATTGATTGTCGCCATCTACCTTAGCGCCTGTAGTAAACAGCGACGTGGAGAGCTGGCATGAAGCACCAGGAAGCCGGCTTCAGTGACGTTATTTAAAGGGATCATCAGTAATGAGTCGCAGCTGCAGGTTAGTGGAGTTTCAGTGCTTTCTTGTCTGTTTCACATAGTCCAACAGTCTCATTCTGTAATTTCAAGGTTATTTAGTATCAGGAGTGTTGTGGCAACTAAAAGGTAGCTAAATTTATTCTTAAAAAAATCAAACTGCTACACTTAGCAACATTAATGGGGGCTGTACTGGCAATCGGCCTCGCCCTCCAGCATCTATGGCGGAGAGAGCGGAGGCAGCGAGAAAGAATGGAACATGTGCCCAGAGGGAGGAAGAGGGCCATCAGGCCTCGCAACAGGAGGCCATACCCTCTGTGGGTATTCCGAGAGCACTTCTCCTTCCTCCAATTAAGTGAGGAACAGTGTATTACTAAGGAGGTGGTCACAGAACTTTGCCACCTCCTGCAACCAGACCTCCAGCCTCAAACCAGGGCAACCACGGCGCTCTCAGTGGCAGTCAAGGTTACCGTTGCCCTCAATTTCGTCGCCAGTGGATCCTTCCAGTCTGCAACAGGAGACAGAGCTAACATCTCGCAGTTCGCCATCCATCGCTGCATCCGGGAGGTCACAAAGGCTCTCTACAGTAGGAGAAGGGAGTACATTTCCTTCCCCATCACTAGAGAGAAGCAGGACGAGCGTGCATGTGACTTTGTAAGGATAGCGGGATTCCCCATAGTGCAGGGCATCATTGACTGCACCCACGTGGCTTTGCGGGCAGCGCATAACAATCCTGAGATCTTCCGTAATGACAAAGGCTACCACTCACTTAATGTGCAGTTGGTGTGCGACCACAGACAGCTAATCCTCAATGTCAATGCCCGCTATCCTGGCAGCAGCCACGATGCCTTCATCCTGTGCCAGACCGGTATGCCAACACTCTTCCAGCCACCACGTCAAACTCAGAGACAAGGGCTATCCGCTCTCCACCCGGCTCATGACTCCCCTCCGCAACCCCAACACTCCTCACCAGCATTCACATAATGAGAGCTATGCTGCCACCAGGAACATCATCGAGCAGACCATCGGCCTGCTGAAGTAACCATTCCGCTGCCTTGGCTGCTCGGGAGGAGCCCTCTAGTACTCGGCAGAGTGGGTGACCCATTTCGTGGTGGTCTGCTTCATGCTCCACAACTTGGCCATCATGAGGGTCCAGCCCTTGCCACCAGGGATTGCGGGACCATCTCAGGAGGAGGAAGAGAGAGAGGAGGAGGATGAGGAGGGAGAGGACGATGAGGAGGGCGACAAGGAGGACGAGTAGGAGGAGGAACAGGAGCGAGGGAGGAGGCAGCTACTCAAACGGCTTTCCGGAAGGGTGGTCCATGACCACCTCATCAGACTGCGGTTCAAATGAATTAAACCCCAGATCTCCGTTGCTCACCACATCCCCATTATTTCATTACTGTCGCAGGCCATTTCACAGCGCGAAGCTGAAATGAGAGACACCACAAAAGAATTTGAACAGAATTATTAAAATTATCAAAAATCATTGAACACATACTTACAACAAAAATATTAACTATTCACACTTGTGCAATCCCTTAGTGCCTCTCGTTACTGTGCCTTTGCCTACTCTAGTGCCCCTACGAAGTGTTGGCCCAGTGGCTGCAGCAGAGCTGGTGGAAGGCTGCTGAGTCTCCGTGTGGGAGACTTCAGATGGCCTTGCAGGACGCCCTTGACCAGCTCTGGGCCTGGAAGGCTCAGCTGTAGACTGCACCACCTCAGCACGGGTGGCAGCAGCCTGGGCTGGCTGAATGACAGGCAGCGACAAGGGCAATGGCGGAGTGGTAGTGGTGGGAGCAGGAATGCTGCCATCCTGAGAGAGGACAGCAAGTTCCTGCTCCACTGACCCACTGCCACTCCCCTGGGGCAGCACCTCAGCATCCCTAGCAATCTGTTGGAGCACAGATTGCTGGCCTGCTGCGACACCGTGAAAGCCCCGGTCAATGGTGGTAGACCCAGCCACGATGGCAGCAGTCAGAGCTTGTGTGGCGTCAAGCTGAGACTGCATGAGAGCAGTCTGAGGTTGGATGCCACCAAGCATAGACTGCATTACAGCACAAAGACGTTGCGTCACTTCCGCCTGTGCTGCAATGGAAGCTGCCAGATCACCCATCACACGCGGCATCAGGTCTGGGTCGCCACGGTCTCTCTGGGAGTCTACCGTCCTTTGCAGACTGGAAATGATGGGCTCCATGGTGTGCGCAGAGCCTTGTGCAATTTTGAAGGCGGACTACTCCACGCTCCTTATCATTGCTGAGAGGCTCTCAGGTACCCTTGCCATTGCAGCTATCATCTCCATGTGCATGCCCATCACCCTTCTAAATGCCTCCCCATCGAGGTCCTCATCTGAGTCCTGTGCAGCAGAACTCGCACGCGAACTCGCCCTCCGGCGAGCTGGCCCCCGATCTACCCTTTCCCCCTGGCCTTGCTGCAGTCCACTCGTCCCCTGTGCCTCACCCTGTGCAGATCCCGCTACTATACTAGCCTCTGATGAACGTGTAGTGCCAGTATCTGAGCTGTGCCTGCAGATGAGACAGGCAGTGATGCGGTGTGTTCTTCCTATTCCTCGTCTCCCGCTTCGCTCTCTACAGTGCCCTCAGGGACAGGCTGCTCAGGTGCTTGCTCATTAACTGAAAGCATAAAGGCACAAGAGTCGGGTTAAGGTGAGGGGAGGAGGCCGGAAGGAAGAAATGCATGCATACAGCATGATTAGCTGGTAAGTGCAAAACGCCTGTGGGGTGAGGGGGAAGTGGGATGTGAGAAGAAGGAGTAGGAATGAACATACCATTGTTGTCCCCAAGGGGGTCAATGCCCTGGTGGCCACGGCGCCCACCACCTGGTGCCCAATAATCTGCAGCACTCTATTTTCCAGTGCAGACAGTGGTTGGGTGTCAGCTTGTCCCCCGCCTGTGCACTCCTGCTCCCTCCTGTTGTGAGCCACCTTGGCCTGCAAGAGAAAGGAAAGTGTGTGAGTGAGTGTGGAGCAATGTGTTTGGGTGATGTGCCTGTCATATTTGAATAGCTGTCATTGTGTGCAAGGTGTGAGATGTGGGTGTGAGTGTTGGTAGGTAGAGATTATTAGTGGGTAAGTGCTGGGGTTATGGTGCTTTGGGCTGTGTGTGAAGACTGTGGTTCAGATGGTGGTATGTAGCATTTGTTGAGGCATTCATGCGCCCTGACCACCCGAGTGAGGTCGTTAAATTTCTTCCTGCACTGTATGTGGGTCCTGGGGACCAGAGTGCTCCCCGAGACATCCTCTGCTACCTCCCTCCCCATGGTGTGGATGACTTGCAGCAAGGGCCTCCTGCCACTTGCCAGGTAGAGCACCGCCCTCCGGCTCTCCACAGTGAACACCAACGCCTCCAATGCTTGATCGCAGAATCTGCAGGCTCTCTCCCTGGGGCGTGGATCTGCCATGAGTACAGCTGCTTCAGTCGTCTGGCTCCTTCTCCTTGACCTGCTGCTGCTTACTGAGACAGCTGCACAGCCAGCAATGCTGAGAATGAGGTTCTGCAGCATCAATGAACCTCCCCTTACTGTACTGAAAAAAGCCTGTGGCAATCATGACTTGCGATTAGACTGCACCTGATATTGGTCCACCCTTTGAGTGTAACGCCAATGAGCTTGGGCTTAAAGACATGAATTAGGACTCCAATCATTTATTTGAGCAGTGAGCACGAATTTTGCATGCAGTCTAAAGCATTAGCGCCTGGTGCTAATTCTCCAACTTTTCTAGTGATACTGCCCATTCCTGGGCTATAATGAAAATCTAGCCTATGGAATCCCTAGAAATCACTTGAGTTCCTGGGCTTCCTAGTACATACTACTAGCTTAACTTTGGAGTCTTGTTGAACTGAAGGGGAAGTATAATAGATAACTTTTCCAACTTCTTTCTCTATCCGCAGTCTTCTCAATTAGACAGTGAAAGTTTGTGCAGTTGCCAACATTTCTTTGTTCCCTCTTATTACAGAGCCTTTCAGCTGCATCTCCTTCTGTGCCACTGGAACAATCATAGTCTTCTCTGCTCATTTTCATTGTTTTCTAGAACTATTGAGGAATTCTATTTGGAAAATACACCTTAAAAATTGGAGGCAGTCTATTGCTTCTTGAAAGAGATATTTTCAAATCAACAACCTGGAGTTCTTTAGAGAAAAAAGAACCTACAAATGCCAATATTGGAATCTGAAATTAAAACAAAAAATGCTGGAAATAAACAGCAGGTAAATCAACATGGTAGTTTGCAGATTTGACTTGTAACTTATTGTTCTTTCCTTCCTTCTTTATTTTGCCCGATCCAAAAAGCAGCTTTTTTTTCAGTCTGATGAAGACCCAAAATGTTAACCTATTTTTTCTCTTTTCAAATACTATTTCCAGCATGAAGTATTTGACAATGTATGAGGTCCTCAAACCCTTCTACACTTTCCTCCTGAATTTCATATTCAGGTCCTAAAGACAACTATTTGGCTTATAAACTGGTAAATTGTTTTACATAAAATCTAATGGAGAATCACTGTTTTCCATCTTCTTATAGCCATGTCCTATTTGCTGGTCCACATCGTATGATTCACTCGACAAATCGCTCCTTTCTTCTTCAAAGAAAGCTTTTATACCTCCTCTTGTCTATATTCTGTCGCTGTACTGAGTCCTCAATGATTTGTCTTTAAGTAGAACTTTCCCTCCTACTCTAAGCTTGCCCTTTGCTATTAAATGATGTCTTCAGTGTTCACTAATATTATTTGAGTGTTCCTAAGTTCAGAGTTCCTCAGTTCATTACTCTGTAAATAAATGGCTGTCTTATGCCTTCAGATTTTCAGTGGGTGCCTGCGCCTTCTTATGTTGACAGTACTGCAGGTCAGAGTTCAAGCACACATTTGTACACAATGCCACCTTTCAAACTGGGTAAGCTCTATGCTACTGAATTCTTTTCATTGGTCACTGAAGTTTTACATTCAAACATAATTAAGAGGCAGGACGTATGAGGAAAAAATTCAATATTTTATTAAAAGTAATGTTTTTGCATTACTTTCATAGAAACCATGTTCATCATATTTTTTTCAAACAAACAGCATTTAAGATCGTTTCCACGAATTCCATAAAACTATGCTGTTGCTGTTTGAGCAGAACAATTTGTAATTTATAATTATGATTTTTACAATTTGTGCTAAAGCTTAGAGCAAAATGCAGTTCTTATAACTTTATATTGTATTGGGTTTATACATGGAATGCAAAATATGCTGGGTTATAATTAAATGCGCCATTGCGGTTTGAACTGAATGCGATCTCCCAGCGTAAATGGATTGTGATTTGGTCTGTGCTGAAGAAAGGAAAAAACCTTGATGTTCTTTTAATGGTATTTCTGTCTGCTTCTCTAAAAGGTAAATCCCAGGCAAAAGTGTCCACTAGGGCTTTAAACATGTAATTCATGATGTGATGGCTGTTAAACATCTTCCAAGTATTTCTCTCCTCCTTGTGTGGACCTTTGATATTTCCATTAAGGGCTACAACTCTGAAACTCAATCTCAGAGAGGAATTTTTCTGCCTTTAATCTGAATAGGGGAATGCACAAATACAATCGTTACAGGCAGAATACAATGTTGGTGGTATTCTTTATTACATTTTAACAGCTTCAAATAAAACTGACATGTAACATAAGACAAAGTAATAAAATTGAATCAAACTCATGCATGCACTTTTTTCTTAGCTTTAAGAACTGTAAAATTCTAACATTACCATATTTAGTGGATGCATTTTCATGGTGTTTACAAGGATATGAAGTAAAAATGTGATTGAGATGGTCTGGTTAGTTGTTGCACAGTGCTGCCTTTATCTGCATGCCAGCAGTATTACTGAGTGATCTATTAATCAATGAGAAACAATGTTGGTTGCTTGGCTGAACCGTGAGAAAATTTCAAACACTACTGCCTAGTAATTGCTGTTGGTGAGCTATTTATTAAAGATTTGGGGAGTATGAAAACCTGTTCATTAACCCCCAATTTTGCTGTTTTTTGCAGCAGGAGAAAGTAAATTATGCTCTTTACCTTCTGGACAGTGGGCTAACCAATGCAGTGGATCCATTGTTAACTGCATGAAGGAGCAATTTAAACCACTGCATTAGCACAACGGAGAGCAGAGCAGGTGATTACTCAGCAAAATTGCTGTACAATGTAGGTATATAGACCATGGAAGGGCAGATTTGATGACCAGGCATTATAAGTGCTTATCCAGGAAGTCAGGGAAAGGAGAGGAATACTTTCTGGACAGATGGACATCCTCCATCAGTTCCACAAAAAAAAATCTAGGCTGACACTCCAGTGCAGTGCTGAGGGAGTGCTGCACTGTCGGAGGTGCTGTCTTTTAGATGAGACGTTAAACCGAGGCTCCGTCTGCTCTCTCAGGTGAATGTAAAAGATCCCATGGCACTATTTTGAAAATGAGCAGGGGAGTTATCCTCGGTGTCCTGGTCAATATTTATCCCTCAATCAGCATCTAAAACCAGATTATCTGGTCATTTTCACATTGCTGTTTGTGGGAGCTTGCTGTGTGCAAATTGGCTGCTTCATTTCCTACATTACAACAGTAACTACACTTCAAAAAGTACTTCATTGGCTGTAAAGCGCTTTGGGACATCCTGAGGTCGTGAAAGGCGCTATATAAATGCAAGTCTTTCTTCCCAGAAGTGCCTGGTGCAAGAGGCTTAGGAACGGATTTCAGAGACAGTGATACACAGAATACATGGGCCTGGAAAGATGTGAGGCTAACCTGAAGAATGTGGCTAAGGTAAACAGAAAGTACTGTTTGGAATGTCTACTACCTGCCACGAGGAGTTTTGTCCTCAGAACAAATTTAAATGATTTTGAGCTCAACCATGCTAATCAGTAATAGAAAGTTAACCTGTGCTGTACTGCCATAAGAAAACAAGGGCACTGATGCTCGCCATGAATGGCAGTACTTCAGTGTGGGAGAAACACTGTGAGTAACTGTAAAAGCCAACTGTAGTCAATCTAGCGGAATGCTTTAGTGTCCAAAAGGTTGGCCTTGAGAGTAGGCAGCTTCCTGATACTATGCAAATGTAAGTTAAGTCTTTCTTTCTTACTTTCTTTCTTTCTTTCTTTCTTTTCTTTATCTCAGCATAACCTATCTGTTTGCAGAGCAAGACAGCACACAATAGAAGGGAGTAGACAAGAATTGGCAGAGGTCTGAAGCAGTACAATCCCTTGACTCTTCTTGAGAAAGCCATTATGGGCATCCTAGGGCATGAAAACTTTGAGGACCTAGCGGATGGCAAATTAGGGGCCTCCTCCAAGCTCAGGGCTAGTACTGTTCCTGTTATGACTACTCAATCATTGACATAAAGCCACAGGGAGTGAATTTCCTCAAGGTATGTAAAAAACAGTTTTGTGCCCAGTGGTGGCCTGTAGAGGAAGTTACAAATGGGTTTCTTGGGTCCGTACATGTAAGAGAGGAACAATGCTTGGCTCTTTCACTTCACTCTCTAATAACTTCACTGTACGTCTTAGCAATATTTTTAATATATGTGTACAGAATTATGACTACTTAAGGACCATCTGGACCCAGAGGGCAGCAGGATATGGCTCCATACAGGAGAAGAACACACAGATGCAATCCTGCAAGCCCTACTGGGGAGATTAAAGGCAGGAAGCACAAAATCCTGAGTGTGGGTGCCACCAATCTTGCCAGGTATGTAACTCATGCCATCTGGAGGGAGGTGGTACTGGCACTAAATGCCAACTCCCTTGCCCTCAGGACTGCAGATCAGTGCTCTTGGTGGGTGGCAGACAATGCTGGCCTTTGATCACCATGGCATGACTTCTTTCAAACTGTAACACTTAAAAAGCTTGACATACCATGATTGGGACACTTCTGAAGAACCATCCAGAATAACGGCGAGTCAGGCTTTCATACGGCTTAGTGATGCCACTGGGAGTCTGCTGATGCAGCATCCTTTGGGAGGCAAAGCCATCACCCAACACTACATCTGCCAAAGCAAGGTATCCCCTCTCTCTGCAGATGCAGATTGGTGCGTGCTGGCGGGAGGGGGAGAGCAAAGCAACCCGCAGGCACCTTGGCCGGCCTGGCATCTCTCTGTGCTCCTCTTTTTTTGAATGCATCAACTTGGAGTATTCCTATTGGGAAATCCATTGGTGCCAGTAATGGTGCTTGGGCAAAAAAAAGTAAAAACAACTTGCACAAAGCACATGAAACCTTAAATACCCCAGCAGAACAAAATGGCCCCAAAATCATCATAAACATTTACACAGGAACATAGGAAAAGAGTAGGCCATTCAGCCCCTCAAGCCTGTTGCAGCATTCAATTAGACCATGGCTGATCTGTATCTTAACTCCATCTACCCGCCTTGGTTCCCTAATCCTTAATACCCTTGCCTTACAAAAGTTTAATTCATTGGCTTTTCCAAGAACTCCCGCAACACCTATCGGTCTCGAGCTACCCTGGATGCTAATGTCCTGCATGCCAGCAGATTTAGAAATGCCAACCAGGATGCTGCAGACAAGTTTAGGGATCAGCTGCCAGATCATTCGGTTCCTCGCTGGATAGGCCTAGTGCCGTTTCTCCCTCAGGTCTACCAGTAAAAATTGCAGCCATGTCCCAATGACATCATCGGGACCCAACAAACATATGCTAAAAAGGACCTCGATGGCTTTGGGCAAGTTGGCCTTGCGCCCATGGTGAAAATCCTGGCAGGTCAGCTCCAGGGGACTCCAGGGCTGCTGTCTTGGGGGATTTTAACATCCCACCCGCCCAGTGGAAACCAGGTGGGTAGGGTTAAAATCGACCATTCAGACTCAGTGTGAGTTATAACTATAATAATCTCCATGAATGAATGACTGAAATGAGGCTTGCACATACCTGCGTCTTGGACTCATTATGTCCCCACCAGGTGGGTGGCCTCACGTTGTCAATTGACAGCCCAAGCCTGCCACCAATAAGGCACTGGGTTGGTGCACTGCATCACAAATTTAAGCCTTGTGATCCTGTTAACAAGTGATAAAGTGTGCCACACCAGTACTGCCAGCTCTTAGGTTATGATCAAGCTTCGTGTTATTGCTCCAAAATGTCAAAGAAAGTTCTGTCAAAACCATTAGGCAAGAAATATCTCTATGAAATCTCAGCTATTCTACATTGCTACACTGTTCTTCCAAACACTATCAATCATAAGTGGCATATTCTCTGCAGTTGCACTAAGAAATGTGTGGCCGGTTTACCAGAAACAAGTTAGAGGGAAAAAAAACTTTTTAATCATTGGAAAATGTCAAACTCTACAAGTATTCAAGAGGCAACATATGTTAAACAGAACTCAATTTGAAAAAATGTACTTGGAATAATTAAATATTTGAATGGTTATTTTGCCAATGTAAATTAGACACCAACATTGGTGTCCTCATAATAAAGGACTGGCCCAAACATTGTAAAAATGTGATGGCAGCTTTAATAAGGATTCTCTACTTTCAGCATCTGTTTTACACACTTTGGGGACAATTTTAACTTGCTGAAGTCAGTGTTAATGGGACAAGAAGGGCCTCAAAATGGGATCAGTAGCCATACTGCCCCATCATGACCGACGCTCTGCCCACCGCCACATTTACAGGGGCCTACCATTGGCTGGCCGAAGTACCTGCCTGTTTCTGGTGGTAGGTCCCTTTTGATATGCAAATACGAGTCCCATGATGTACATAGGATTCTGATTGCCATTTCAGTATAGAACTGGTCGGAGAGTGCACGGTTGACGTAGATGCCGAAGAAGACACAGGAAGGTAAGATTTCCATCATATTTGTGGGGCTGGGAGCAGCAGGAGTACTTCTCCGGGCCCCACAAAAATAAGCCGGGCTGCTTCCGCCCGGGCTCCCCTGCCTCCGCGATTGCGACCGCCCCCACCCCCGACTCGGCAGCATCCGGGCCGCCCTATTTTTGGCCAATCTGAATCCAGGAAGCTGCATCAAGATGATCCATTTGGGGGCGCCAGGTCGCCGTGCCATTTAAATAAGGCCCGGGTCTCAAGATGACACTGACATGTTCGCTGCCAGAACGGGGAGGGGGCTGCCAGTTGGCTGCCCAAAAATTAAAATCAGTACCTAGATGATGGAATAAAAACAGAAAATGCTGGAAATATTCAGCAGGTCAGGCAGCATCCGTAGAGAGAATCAGAGTTAACGTTTCAGGTCGATGACCCTTCATCAGAACCTAGATGATGGAACAGCCTTTACTGTTACCAGGCACTGGAGGAAGAGCAACATGCTAAAATTTGATACAATATAAGGTCCTTTATTCCAGTACAATATTCTACAATATTTTTGTAACATCAATTCATTTGTATCAGTGCTGAAATAGTTAATTGCGTGGGTCCCCTTTGTTTTGTACACATGATTTGTACTAATACCTTCGATGAAATTCACTCAACAAGTAATGAAAGTGATTTAGTACTAAGTAGTACAACATGTTGAAACACTAGGGGGTTGAGTTTCACTGCCTTTACCTGGCGTTAACGGGGCGGTAATGGCTTCAAAATGGGGTCATTTGCCTTACCCCCCCCATCCCGTTAACACCAGCAATGCAGCTGAAAGGGGCCTATCACCGGGTGTCCAAAGTGCCCGCCTGTTTCAGGTGATAGGCCCCTTTTAACATGGAAATCGGGGTCTTATGACATAAATCGACCCCTAGACTTTCACCCCTTGAGACCTGGGTTTGAATCTAGCCCACACGAATGGCTTGAAAGCCTTTCCCTTGAGCTCAATGCTAAGCATAATAATACTGCCTTCATACTGTAACTTGTGCTCTGAGACCAGCTGCTACTATGTAGTACCTCATTTACACTGCTTAGTTCCAATTAGAATTCTCCTGCCCAGAACAGAGCCCTCATATATGCATGCTTACAGCCATGTGTAGAGCTCCCCACCCAGCAATTAAAATTTAAATACTTTAAGTGTCTGCACTCTCTAAACATTTAACTCAAGTCATGGTAAGTTTAAAAGCGCACAGGAAGTTTCGAGGGCACCTGAGCACTTTTTAAACCAGGTTTGACATTGCACTGGAGTTATACTCCTTGCAGTGTCAAACCCAAGTGGCCTTAGATCGCCTCCTCACAGGAGCTCTCGTACTGCTTCTCTTCTGTGTCACCTTCAGAGCTATACTGCAACTTTAGCATCGCTGCACAATACTAAAGTTATAATAATAAATCCATTGTCCAAAATTCAACCAGTTCTTGTGGTTGTGTGTCCACTGTAGAAAATTGCTCCTAACTCTGCACTAGCTTCCATTCTCATTGAGGGAGGCCACAAGGGCGGCTAGTGTAGGACACAGGAATGCCATATTAGTTCTGACAAGAGTGAACTGCAGCTAACGTACATTGTTGGAGCAGAATACAACAAACTTGACTCTGTAGCAAGCTGTGCACACCTAATCTGGGAGTGCCTGATGCTGACAATTGGTGCCAAAAGCAGAAACGTTTCCCAGTATTGACATCCATCAGCTACACGAGCGCAAAAAACCACGCTCCTCCATTTTAAAAAATTGATTTAACATTTGCACTTTATTGTTGTGGAAATAGATGTGTATTGTGTATTCAATGTGTATTGTGTGTTCAATGTTTGAACTGTAACACTGATGCAAGCAAGAAAATCAAACACTTTTGCCATGTGTCAGGCATCTGCAGGTGTAAGTTTGGTCTACGGGAGCCTTTGGGAGTAGTTTACACAAGGCTGAACCTTCAGTGAGAATTTTTCATCGGCATTATATTAACATTTCTGAAAGAGTGATAGTTCAAGCAGCTTTCGCACAAATCAATTGTTTGGCAAAGGCTTAATGACTACAGTCCCAAAAGCACTTGCTTGTGGTTTCTCTATTTGACTTTCTCAGGGTCTTGTTTTATTTGCTGGCACTGCCCCTTCCGTTGTAATTGATCAAGATGCTTCATGCAGCTATTGCCAAACATATGTAAATATTTGAATAAATGAAGGCAAAGAAAGAAATTGTGTCATACCTTTATGGTTATAAATTCAACCATTTTTACTGAAAATGCTTGCAGTTGTTCAGCCAGTTACATCCTTGAGTAACTGCATTTCTATTTCACTTAAACAACATGACCTGGATTTTTCTCCAACTCACAGTCCATCTTGAGGTGGATAAATGGAATAAAATGGGTTCTGCGAGACGACCACCTCAAATCCGCTGCAAAAAATTTGCACCTGAATTATCCTTCACATAAATACCTGTTCCCATTAAGGCCTGCCAGGAATCCAATCCATCTCATGTGAATGGAGTCAAGAAGATGTGGCTAACCCTGCATATCAATCTCTTTAGTACTTTGAAGGTTAAGTCAGGACTTTTTGCTGCTAGTTTCACAGAGCTCAAAGTATTGCTTTGCACTAAGGACATGGATTCTCCAAGGAAAATCCCTCTATTATTATGCTATGACGAGGATGAGAATGAGGATATGGAAGCTGCTCAATTGGAGGCTCTTAGGGGGAAAAATTAAGTCGCGCCCCAATATCGTCCGGGCGCAAAAATTAGCGCCTGGCGCTAATTATCGCCACTGACTGGAAACTTCACTTTTAACGCCCCGGGAGGTGATTGGAGCGCTAAATCAGGCGCTGCACACCTGTCTTAAGGCGCAAAGGCCGAGCAGTGAGGCGCTAACTCAGCGCGCGAGCGCAGCGCAGGTGCTGCCAGTTAGCGAGGGAACACAGACACACTGGCGCTGGCCAGTTCTTAAAGGGGGGGGGCATCTCGCTCCCCAGCCACACCCTGCTCATTGCAGCCTTGAATCTCGGCCTGAAGAGACCTGTGAATCCATTTTGCTGCCAAGGATGGAGAGGGTGAGAGAACGAGCTCAGCGCTTCACCGAGCGGGCCTTGGATGCTCTGGTTGGCGCGGTGGAGCGCAGAAGATCTATACTCTTCCCTGAGAGTGGCAGGAGGCCTTTGCCACGCGAGTACAGAAGAGTGTGAAGGGAGGTGGCTCAGAGCGTCTCCTCCAGGAGCATGGTGCCCAGGACCCATGTTCAATGCCGCAAAAAGTTCAACGACCTCACTCGGGTCGTCAGGGTGAGTGGCTTTTTCTCAATACCTCTCCATCCCTCCATCTCAACCTCACTCTATGGCCAGAGGGTCTTAAAACCCCAATGCACAACACTCATCCAACACCTATGGCCCTTTCATGAAACACACACACACATTCCACACTTTGCATACAGTAAGGGCTATTCACCTATGGGAGGCACATCAGGCAAGACCATGGCTGTATACAGTAAGGGCTATTCACCTATGGGAGGCACATCAAGCAAGACCATGGCTGTATATTTACTCAGATGCTGTCCTTTTTCTTGCAGGCCAAGCTGGCGCATAATAGGAGACAGCAGCAACGGACAGGTGGAGGGCGGCCTCAGCTGCAACCCCTCAGCGATCTTGAAGAGCGCGTCCACAGGATTGTGGCAAGCCGGGTGATCGGTCCCGTCGCCACTGGAGACACCGACCCCGTTCTGGACAGCAATGGTAAGGTCATCACCTTTTTGTCCTCTGTCCTTCCACTTGTCCCTCACAACACCAGCCTTTGACACTTTCAATCCAACTTACTAACTCGCTGCACTTATTCCTCCCTTACTGCCACCCTGTCCTCACGCTAAAGCCACTCTTGTACCTCCATGCTTTCAGATGGTGATTCACCAGCTGAGGAGACGGGCCCTGAAGCTGCCAGTGGGAGTGAAGCTGCAGCCGAGGAAAGAAGAGGAAGCTGGAGCATCAGTGCCACCCTCTCCCGAGGAAGCCCATGCCGACACTGGGAACACGCCTTCCCTGGAGGGGAGCAGGGGGGAAGGGTCTGATGAGGGTGAAGCTCCAGGACCCAGCGGGCTGCAGCAACGCCATGGGGGTAGGGAAGAACGGGGGCCTTCTCCCCAGAGGGAGAGTATGCCAGCGACTCCTACTGCAATGGACGCAGAGGAGGAGCGGCTGATCGCAGAAATGAACACCCAGGCGGTGGGCATGCACACTGAGCTCATGGGTGCAGTGGGAAGGGTGCCCGAATGCATTGAGTCACTGGCAAGGAGTGTGGAGCACTTCGCTGTAGCACAGGCGGATGCCACACTAAAGCTTAGTGCTGCAATTCAGTCACTGACTGCCGTGATCCCATCTCTGACTGCTCTCATGCAGACTCAGATTGAGGCCACGCGAGCACTGACTGCTGCCATCCTCGATGGTTCGTTCACATTTCCCCGGGGCTCTCACCGCGCCGCAGCAGGCCAGCAATCTGTGCTCCAGCAGATTGCTCCGGATGCTGAAGTGCTGCCCCGTGGGAGTGCCAGTGTGTCGGTCGAGCAGGGAGTTGCTGTCCTCTCTCACGATGACAGCATTCCTGCTGCCAACACTGTCACTTCTCCACTGCACTTGCCACCGCCTGTAGGACAGACTGCTGCCGCCCATGCAGAGTTGGTGCAGTCTGCAGCCGGGCCCTCCAGGCCCAGAACTGGTCGAGGCCGTCCTTCAGGGGCATCTGCAGTGTCAGGGTCTGACAATCAGCAGCCTTCCACCAGCCTTGCTGCAGCCACTGAGGTCCCATTAAGGAGGAGCAGTAGGGTTAGAAGGGGGGAAGTGCGCAAGGGAAGGAGATCACCCTCGAAGGGCAAAAAGTAGGAGGTGTGACAAAATGCTGGTCATTTTTTTATTAAAGGCCGAGGTTCGTGGTCCAACTTTTGTTTAGTGTTTTGGACATTATCTCCAGGTTGTGAGAACCAGTTATGTTAATGACTGTTTTTTTGTGTTTATTTCTATGAGTTTGTCATGAGGAGATGACACACACAGAGTTTTTAAAATAAATAAGTTTTTGTATTCAAAATATACATGTTTGGTGTTTGGAATCATTGGTGCCTTGGCCGGCTTAGGGGTTGCGTGCTGGGTTCATTGATGTTGTTAGCAATGGCAGAAGCCATTTCCACAGCAGGGGCCCTAGAAGCGGCTTGCTATCAGCCGTTGACGGACGGCCCTTGCAGTTTCACCATTGTGGGCCGCCCTCCCGCCTTGGTGCTGCTGATGATCATCCTCCTCGTCCTCTTCCTCCTCTTCCTCCTCCTCCTCTGGTGGTGCTCCAAGGTCTGGTGGCATTGGCTGGGTCCTGACGATTGCCATGTTATGCAACATGCAGCACACAACTACGAAGTTGGATACTCGCTCAGGCGAGTACTGCAGGGCTCCTCCAGAATGGTCGAGACAGCGGAACCGTTGCTTCAGCACGCCGATTGTGCGCTCAATGATGTTCCTGGTAGCTTGATGGCTCTCATTGTACCGCAGCTCAGCAGGGGTGTTGGGCGTACGGAGCGGTGTCATCAGCCAGGTGCTCAATGGATACCCCTTGTCCCCGAGAAGCCAACCAACTGGCTGATGCGGTGCCTCGAAAAGTTCTGCCACAGTAGTCTGGCGCAGGATGAAAGCATCGTGGCAGCTGCCAGGATAGTGGGCATTGACAGCGAGTATCAGCTGTCTGTGGTCACAGACCAACTGAACATTCAAGGAATGGAACCCCTTTCTGTTCCGGAAATCCTCGGCATTCTCATGTGGAGCACGCAAAGCCACATGCGTGCAGTCAATGGCGCCCTGCACCATGGGGAAGCCCGCTATCCTCGCAAAGCCCAGAGCGCGGTCACGCTGCTTGTCTAGGGTCATGGGGAAAGAGATGAACTCTCGTCTCCTTTTAAAGAGGGCATTTGTGACCTGCCGGATGCAGCAATGCACCGCGAACTGGGAGATATTGGCGAGGTCCCCAGCAGCAGCTTGAAATGAGCCAGTAGCATAGAAGTTGAGAGCCACTGTGACCTTCACTGCCACCGACAGAGACGTCCTGGACCTCAGTTGAGGCTGCAGATCTGGCTGCAGCAGGTGGCAGAGCTCAGTGACCACCTCCTTGCTGAATCGCAGCCTTCGCAAACACAGCTCCTCAGACATATGAATGTAGGAGAGCTGTTCACGATATACCCTGGGAGGGTAAGCTCTCCTGTACATACGCCTGTTGGCCCTCCTCCGTCTGGCCATCATTGCCACTCTCTCTCTGCGTCTCTGTGTCCTCCGATTCAGCTGGAGCAGGACGACACCCCCAATCAGTGCAGCCCCCATAGTCTCTTTGCAAGCAAAGTTATGAAGGACAGCAACCAAAGTACCAGCGAAGTTAGGATCAGTAGGCAAAACTACCTCACAAAGCGTTGACTCAATGCAGAAGTCTCTCTTTCTCTCTCTCCGAATCTTTCTCTCTCTCTCGGAACGAGTGGTGCAAAAATGTCAACCACAGAAAAAGACAGGTAGAGGCCCCCTTTAAATAGCGCCCCCCCCAGCCCCACAGCGATTGATAGCGTTCCAGTCTTCCGGTCGTTGGATGCGCCAGGCGGTAAGGCAGGGGGCGCCACTCAATTTCCGCTCCGGGGCGCCACAAGGGCGTTGCACCATGGAATGACGTCACAATCTGCGCGCACAGGTGGTCGCAGCGGTAAAGTTTAGCGCCGCCGCACAATGTCTAGTTAAGTTCCCGAGCGGCGCAAACATTGCTGCGCCCGGGCGCTAGCGGCTTTGCGCCCCATTAGCGCCCTCTTAAGGCGCTAACGGGAGGCGCAACCAACTGAATTTTTCCCCCTTAGAGTCAGGCTTCACAGAAGGTGTCTCTTCCCTATGCACTCATAACCACTCACCAGGGTTTACAGCCCAAGAAGGTCTTACTTAGATTATTTTTGACCATCCATGCCTCAGAAGGTTGTGCTTCCCATCCACCCCCCCTTCCCACCCCGTGTCAACTGCTGGCTGAAGTCCTGCAGCCCACTTCCACCAGGAGAAACGCACTATATGTACCAGTCAAGATCATCACTGCCTTGAATTTCTCTGTGAGGGATCCTTCCAGGCAGCATCTAGTGATCTTTGTCATATTAGTCTGAGTGATAGAGAATGTCTATTGACAAGAATGCCTTTGCTTACCTCAGCTACCCTTGTGAGAGCATTGAAACTTTTCCGGCACTGTGTGGTAGATCTTGGGGTGATGGAAATAGACTGACTGCCTCTGCCATCTCCCTCTAGACAACCTGCACCACCCACTTATGGGACTTCCTGCCTTTGGTGCCCAACAATCTTCCTCTTCTGGCCCTGGTTTCTGCAAAAAGGACCTTCAAAGGATGCGTCCAAGAATCCAGCTCCTGACACCCTGAATCACCTGAAGTGAGTGGTATTCCTGATCTGCTGCTAACCCACCAATGGGAGGGAAATCCAGGCCCATGAGTCAATACGTACATTTAATTGCATCTATGTAACATGTAATAGTTTAACATGAGACCAATCCAATACTTTCAATTATAGGTCAAAACACCAAACGAAAAAAAAATCCCTTCTTGTAAATATTCCTCTACTTAGTTAAGCATGATACAAAGTGATGTTTTAAATGGAAGGTAGCTTCAGATTTTTTCCTTAGTTTAGCCACGGATTCTTTGTCTCCTTTTCCTTAAACAGTAATTAATTACAGGTTTAAAAGTATGCTTGCATATGTATTTCATTATAGATTATAATCTATTGCTTTCTTCCAGATGAACAATATTTCCATTTTCCAACAAATGCTAATTAAATTTCAATTTTCAACAAAGTAATGCAAATAAATACCAGACTGAAATGCCTTCTCATTGTAAAAGTAAACAGCAAGATTTGTCTACCAGGCGAAATTTGGTATGCCACTTACACCAGCTTTAAACCAACAAACAGCAACTGAACAATTAAATAAATTGGCTAATTTAGATCTAACTTGGCACTATAAATATAACAGCCTTGAATATTCATTTGGGCCTTCCAGATGAGTGCATATCAGGTGGTGCAATCTTAGCACGTGCTCGATAATTAGTGCACCAAAGTCACCTCTCTTTACAGGTTCAGCCTAACTTTCATTGTGTGAGAGAGCTGCAGGCATGAGTATCGCCTCTTATTCGGAGTTTACTGTGAGTGAGTGAGAAATCGTGTGCAGCTAAAAAGCTTGCAGCAGTTTAAAGACCCAGTGATATTTCTGCTAGTAGTAGTTGTGCTAGAGGAAAGCACCATAGTTTTTGAGTGTAGCAATTGAGATCTTGTTGGAATAAGTGTGGTAGAGGAGGGAGGTTTTTTTTCCCCACCAACGGTCAATGTGTAACCACACGACATGTGTGCATGGCTTCGCCTGATGGCACAGTTGGTGAAAATTGTGTAAAGATAAGCCATATAGAACAAAAGACCCCAGTATATAGAGCCATATAGAACAAAAGACCCCTGTATATAGAGCGATATAGACCAAAAGACCCCAGTATATACAGCCATATAGAACAAAAGACCCCAGTATATAGAGCCATATAGAACAAAAGACCCCTGTATATAGAGCGATATAGACCAAAAGACCCCAGTATATACAGCCATATAGAACAAAAGACCCCAGTATATAGAGCCATATAGAACAAAAGACCCCTGTATATAGAGCGATATAGACCAAAAGACCCCAGTATATAGAGCCATATAGAACAAAAGACCCCAGTATATAGAGCCATATAGAACAAAAGACCCCTGTATATAGAGCGACATAGAACAAAAGACCCCTGTATATAGAGCCATATAGAACAAAAGACCCCTGTATATAGAGCCATATAGAACAAAAGTCTGTGTGGAACTGCTATTTTCTTGCACATGTCTTCAAGTATACACTGTTACCATTGTGATCGTACATATCTAAAACTAGCCATAAAACATACATCACCATAAAGCCAACACAGATTAATTTGTTTTAACTCAATTATTATCCCTATTGTAGCTTCACTTTCATAAAAGCAGAAGGTTTGGAACAAGGAAAACCCATTGGTCCATCTATCCCTTTCCCTTAGAAACTGCATCTGATTTTCCCCAAAGTGGCTCTACCTAACCTGCTCAATCTCCTGTGAGAGATAACCAACCACAAATGGTTCTCTTAGCAGGTAAAGATCTATCATGTTTTCCCCAGCTCCCAAGGGTAATTGAGCAAAGTTCCAGGATATTAATTTACCTTTACAAATATATTTACAACTCTGATCAGTTGCATTCCACAGGTGACTAATCCATAGTCCCAGCAGTACAGGGAAACATTGTTCCATAGAACATTTAATAATTGGTGTCTTTCTTACAACTTTTTATTCTGTCCATAAGCAGTTATTTATCTATTTTTAAGGAATTAACTGACACAGCATAAATTGCTTTTGCAAGGAGTCTATTCCATAGTCCCAACAATTGGAAAAAATAATATCTTCTATCCTCTAATTTTACTTAAGGTTTGCTAATTATGTTCTCATGTCCTCTAGTTCTATCACAATCAAATTAAATAATCTGATTAAATAACATGATTGGTGCCTTTCATCAAACCATGTCTTCTGTCTCCAAGGAAAACTTAAAGCACTAAATCACCAAATCTTTCTTGACATTCTTTTCTGTCTCCCTACAATGTTTCTTTTGAACCTAGGTTGTCAAAATTGCACACAATATTCCAAATGTAGCTTCACCAATGATTAGAACTTCTGCTGCTTTCACTGCTATGTTACATAAAAGTAAAACTTCACTATATTTTCAACGTGTTAGGAACAGCTGAGAAAATCAGTGCCAGTTTCCTAGCTAATTCTAAATGCAGAGGGTATCAGGCACACTGACTAAAACGGTAATGCAGACAGGCATGATTTGTTTAGCTGTGAGTGCTGAAGGAGTTAAAAAATAAAAGGGAAAACAAACCTGAGAGAGTTCATGCTTCATACTGCTTATGGTAAGATCTAATAGTTTAACTGGATGTTCTGATAATGCAGCATTGAGATAAGCTTCTCTTGATACATTAAAATTTGCCTTAGAAACAAATAGATGTTTATCTTTATGTGGGCTGCAAGGAAGAGATCATCGGTTTACAGCATTCATATTTGTAGATTTTTATCAATGATGGTGTGACCTATTTCTGCTTGCAGTTATCCCAGAAGAGACAGGTTCATATACTTGACAGATTTAATGCTTAGACATTACCAAGACAAACCGTTGCAAACAGTTACACCTGTGGTTTGATGATCTATTTTATGTTTTAAAAAAGCACAATGCAAGCATACACCAAACGGTATTTTTGGTCTTTGCATATTTACATCAAGATAGATAATGAAATTCCCTAATCACTGAGACAAATAGGTTCACTATCAGGGAATTCTGTGAGGAATTAAAAAGTGATAAAAGTTTTGCCAAATAAATTCCAGACCATTAACAAATTGATTTTAAAAATTGTCTCTTATTGGTATAATAGGGGGAGAAATTCAACTTGCACTGAAAACAGCAGTGTGAATGCTCCGCGCGCCTGATGATGTCAGTGAGAGGCACGAGCCAAATTCGTGCTCGTGCCTCATTTGATTATGATTGGCAAGCTGTCAGCGCTACTCGCACTGTTTATTAACAGCTCATCAATTGGGAGAGGGAAATTGGGGATCATGACGCCATTTAAAGGTAACCTGCACCTCTTAATGGGGAGGTGCACTTTGGCTGTATTGAATTTGATTCAGCATTGCAAAGTGGAGATGGCAGGCAGAACGAGTGTTACAAGGATGCCACGATTTATAACACAACTCTGGAGGTCCTTGTGGAGGAGATCACCAGGAGAAAGGAGGTATTGTTTCTAGCCAACGGGAGAAGGGTTCCAAGGCAAATAGCCCAGCAGCAGTGAGAAGAGGTGCCAGAGCAGGTCAATGCAAGGAGCGTAGGCCTAAAACTTGGCTGCAATGCTGCACAAAGGTCAATGACCTAACCAGATCTGCTAAGGTAAGATTCCTACTCATCTCTCTTACTCTTTACCCTGCACCCCTGTAGCCCCAGCACTCAAACACTCCCTGCCCCACATCCCATCACTTTCTACCAAATACAGCAGCATACTTCACTGACCCTCCTTCTGCTACTACTTGCACACTCTGCACCTGCTACTGTTCCCACAATTACTCCCTTCACTTCCCCAATCCCCATACCTATAGCATCTTTCACGTACTATCCATACTATCAACCCTGACACACACATCTTCACAACTTTTCATCAGGCTACACACTAACATACGTCCTTTTTTCATGCAGGATAGGCTGCATCCAATACCAGGGAGAAGATGAGGACAGAGGAGGGCCACTGTCCCTACAAGTGCTGTTTCCAATGGAAGAGGCTGCAATTGAAGTAGTGGGCAGAGGGTGGGCCAGGAGCATTGCAACTTTCTGCCCCAACATTTTACCTTGGCTCATAATTGTTAGTGACTGATCAGCAATCCAGAAATTAAACTTGGCTTAAGCTTGCTTGACCTTCCATTGACACACCCAAGTATGTATTAAAATATCTAAGTACAAAATAATGTGAATGTGTATGTATAAATGCAAATTTAAAATACTACCCATTCTTATTGAGTACTAATAACAGAATATCTAATAATTTTGAACAATAAAAGATCTTTTTAGAATAATGCTAATTGGGTAATTATACTGTTTTTGTACAAAGTGAAGCCAAATGGTATAACAGACCCTGATTTGACAAAATGAAATAAGAGCACACCTCGCAGTACATTACTGCAGTTAGAATAGCAATAACTTAAAGTAGCAATTTGATTCTTTCTGTTGCTGAACAGCATTTAGTCTACTGTAGAACAATCAATCAGATGTAGAATTAAACTGTATGAATATCTAGGGTTTGACATTGGTTTTTATCCTTATCTTTACTCTAAGTCACACAGAACATATCTGTGGGTTTTACTGAGTTAGTTGTTCTCAGCTGGATGCCAGTTGGGGTGCTGCAACCTCAGTGTCCCTGGGCATGGAAGGCAATAATCAGCCAGTTTCCTGCTCCTGATAATTATCCAATGATCCCTGTTGGCAAGTGCCTGTGTGGTTGTCGGGCGAGGACAAACTCAGGCTGGGCAATGACATTTTCTGTATGATTATGTTTATGTATCAAGGACAACAAAAGGCTATCTCACTACCATCTTTGGCTAATTTCATCCCCATTTACCATTCATTCCATCCCTCACCTGTAGCCAATTCACAAGTTCTCTGTCAAAATTCCTTTCCAAACACCCCCGAGGATGATCATGCAAGTTGCAAGAGGTCCAAAACCCATTAATTATTGTCCAGAATGAATTTACTCTCACCTGCCATATGCTGTGATTACCTCTTTTTCCAAAAGTCTAGGGGATAGAAATTTGTTATAGCCAGGGAATGGGTGATGTCAGTAGAGAAGTTGGAGAATTAGCGCCAGGCGCTAATGCTTAAGACTACATGCAAAATTCATGCTCACTGCTCAAAAAAATTATTGGAGTCCTAATTTAAGTCTTAAAACCCAAGCTCATTGGCATTACACTCAAAGGGTGGACCAATATCAGGTGCAGTCTAATCGCAAGTCATGATTGCCACAGGCTTCTTTCACAACTTAAAGGGGAGGATCATTGATGCTATAGCTTTGCTGGCTGTGCAGCTGCCTCAGCTAGCAGAAGCAGGACAAGGAGAAGGAGTCGGAGGACTGAACCAGGTGTGTTCATGGCAGATCCACGCCCCAGGGAGAGAGCCCGCAGATTCTGCGATGAAGCATTGGTTTTCGCTGTGGAGAGACGGAGGGCGGTGCTCTACCTGGCAAGTGGCAGGAGGCCCTCGCTGCAAGTCTTCCGCACCTTATGGAGGGAGGTAGCACAGCACGCCTTGGGCAGCACTGTGGTCCCCAGGACCCACACAAAGAAATTTAACAACCTCACTCAGGTGGTCAGGGTGAGTGAATGCTTCAACAAATGCTACACACCACCATCTGCACCACAATCTTCACACACTGCCCAAAGCACCACACCTTCCAGCACTCACCCACCAACAATCTCTACCTACCAACACTCACACCTTGCACACATTAACAGCTATTCAACTATGGCAGGTAAATCACCCAAACACATTGCTCCACACTCACTCACACACTTTCCTTTCTCTTGCAGGCCAAGGTGGCTCACAACAGGAGGGAGCAGGAGCGCATAGGCGGGGGACAAGCCGACACCCAACCACTGTCTGTGCTGGAGAATAGAGTGCTGCAAATCATTTGGCGCCAGGTGGTGGGCGCCGTGGCCACTGGCGACGTTGACCCCCTTGGGGACAACAACGATATGTTCATTTCTACTCCTTCTACTCCTTCCCCCTCACCCCACAAGCATTTCGCACTTTCCAGCTAATCATGCTGTATGCATGCATTTCTGGCTTCCTGCCCCCCTCCCCTCACCTTAACCCGACTCTTGTGCCTTTATGCTTTCAGATAATGAGCAGGCACCTGAGCAGCCTGTCTCTGAGGGCACCATAGAGAGCGAGGCGGGAGAAGAGGCGGAGGAAGAACACACCGCATCACTGCATGTCTCACCCGCAGGCACCAGCTCAGATACTGGCTCTACATATTCTTTAGAGGCTAGTATAGTAGCAGGATCTGCACACGGTGAGGCTCCGGGGACGAGTGGGCTGCAGCAAGGCCAGGGGGAAACTGTAGCTCGGGGGCCAGCTCCCCCGGAGGGCGAGTTCGCATGCAAGTTCTGCTGCACAGGACTCAGATGAGGACCTCGATGGGGAGGCATTTAGAAGAAGGGTGATGGACATGCACATGGAGATGACAAGTGCAATGGCAAGGGTGCCTGAGAGCCTCTCGGCAATGGTAAGGAGCGTGAAGGAGTCCGCCTCCAACATTGCACAAGGCTCTGCACGTACCATGGAGCCCATCATTTCCAGTCTGCAAAGGATGGTAGACTCCCAGAGAGACCGTGGCGACCCAGACCTGATGCCGCATGTGATGGGCGATCCAGCAGCTTCCATTGCAGCACTGGTGGAAGCGACGCAACGTCTTAGTGCTGTAATGCAGTCTATGCTTGGTGGCATCCAATCTCAGGCTGCTCTCATGCAGTGTCAGCTTGATGCTATGCAAGCTCTGACTGCTGCCATCGTGGCTGGGTCTACCACCATTGACCGGGGCTTTCACGGTGTCGCAGCAGGCCAGCAATCTGCGCTCCAACAGATTGCTAGGGATGCTGAGGTGCTGCCCCGGGGGAGTGGCAGTGGGTCAGTGGAGCAGGAACCTGCTGTCCTCTCTCAGGATGACAGCATTCCTGCTCCCATCACTGCAACTCCACCATTGCCCTTGTCGCTCTCTGTCATCCAGCCAGCCCAGACTGCTGCCGCCCATACGGAGTTGGTGCAGTCTACAGCCAGGCCTTCCAGGCCCAGAGCTGGTTGAGGGCATCCTGCAAGGCCATCTGAAGTCTCCCACATGAACACTCAGCAGCCTTCCACCAGCCTTGCTGCAGCCACTGGGCAACACTTCGTAGGAGTACTAGAGTAGGCAGAGGCACAGTAACGAGAGGCACTAAGGGATTGCACAAGGGTGAATAGTTAATATTTTTGTTGTAAATATGTGTTCACTGATTTTTGATAAATTTATTAATTCAGTTTGGATTCTTTTGTGGTGTGTCTCATTTCAGCTTTGCGCTGTGACATGGCCTGCGACAGGGATGGAATGATGGGGAGGTAGTGAGCAACCGGGATCTGGGGTTTAATTCATTCGAACCGCAGTCTGATGAGGCGGTCATGGACTGCCCTTCCGGAAGGCCGATTGAGTGGCTGCCTCCTCCCTTGCTCCTCGTCCTCCTCCTCGTCCTCCTCATCTTCCTCTTCCTCCTCATCCTCCTCCTCCTCCTCCTCTCCCTCTTCCTCCTCCTGAGGTGATCCCGTAATCCCTGGTGGCAAGGGCTGGACCCTCATGATGGCCAAGTTGTGGAGCATGCAGCAGACCACCACAAAATGGGATACCTGCTCAGCCAAGTACTGGAGGGCTCCTCCCGAGCAGTCAAGGCAGCGGAACTGTTGCTTCAGCAGGCCGATGGTCTGCTCGATGATGTTCCTGGTGGCAGCATGGCTCTCATTATATGAGTGCTGGGCAGGAGTGTTGGGGTTGCGGAGGGGAGTCATGAGCCGGGTGGAGAGCGGATAGCCCTTGTCTCTGACCTGCCAGCCGCAAGCTTGACGTGGTGGCTGGAAGAGTGCTGGCACACCGGTCTGGCGCAGGATGAAGGCGTTGTGGCTGCTGCCAGGATAGCGGCATTGGCATTGAGGATTAGCTGTCTGTGGTCGCACACCAACTGCACATTAAGTGAGTGGTAGCCTTTGCGGTTATGGAAGGCAGGCCTTCAAAGCCACGTAGTCAATGGTGCCCTGCACCATGGGGAATCCTGCTATCCTGGCAAAGCCACATGCACATTTGTCCTGCTTCTCTCTGGTGATGCGGAAGGAAATGCAGTCCCTTCTCCTACTGTAGAGCGCCCATGTGACCTCCCGGATGCAGCGATGGACGGCGAACTGTGAGATGTTAGCTATGTCTCCTGTTGCAGACTGGAAGGTTCCTCTGGCGAAGAAATTGAGGGCAACCGTGACCTTGACTGCCACTGAGACAGCCGTGGTCACCCTGATCTGAGGCTGGAGGTCTGGTTGCAGGAGATGGCAGAGTTCTGTGACCACCTCCTTGGTGAAGCAGAGCCTTCTAATACACTGCTCCGTGTTTAATTGGAGGTAGGAGAAGTGCTCTCGGAATACCGTCGGAGGGTAAGGCCTCCTGTTGAGAACCCTGATGGCCCTCCTTCTCCCTCTGGGCACATGTTCCAGTCTTTCTCTCTGCCTCCGCTCCCACTGCCATCGATCCCGGAGGGCAAGGTCGACTGCCAGTACAGCCCCCATTAATGTAACCAAGTGTAGCAGTTTGATTTTTTTAAGAATAAATGTAACTACTTTTTAGTTGCCGCAACTCTCCTGATGGTAAATAACCTTGAAATTATGGAATTAGACTGTTGGACTATGTGAAACTGACAAGAAAACACTGAAACTCCATTAACCTACAACTGTGAGTCCTTACTGATGATCCCTTTAAATAATGTCCCTGGAGCCGGCTTCCTGGTGCTTCATGCCAGCTCTCCCTGTCGCTGTTTACTCCCGGCGCTGCACATTCACTGACGTCACAATCCACCTGCTGTTGAGGCTCCTGGTGATAACTGTTAGTGGCTGCGCTGCGGGGGGTGGGGGGAGGCAGGGGCGGGATTTGGTGTATGGCATTGAATTCACCTCGCCCTGGCGATAATGCTCTAGCCATCTAGTTAGTGCCATCTGCTTGTGCTAATGGGAGGTGCTAATGTACTGAATTTTTCCCCCTTTAGGTCTTCTTAACAAACTGTTAAGAATCAGTCTTCACTACACCATCTGGGATCCTCTTCCACAGATCATTCTCCCTCTGAGTAAAGCAAAACTTCCAGACAACTGACCTCACTCTCTGCTTCCTCAGTTTATATGGGTGACCCCCAAGTTCTACCTATCTCCATCACCTAAAACATACTATCTACTTTTATATTGCCCTCACCTTTAGTAATGCTAAATATCTGAATCAGATCCTCTGTAATTCTTTGTCTATCCAATGAGCACAAACACAAATCATCAAGTTTATCTTTATAGCTCAATGCTCTGAGGTCGGGGATCATCCTTGCTGCCCTTCAATGCATCTTCTCCAGATTCACAATATCCTTCCTGAGGTGGGTTACCAAAATGGGACACAGCACTCCAAATGAGCATGTATAAAGGCTTTATGTAACCCTATTACAAATGTAGTCCTACTTTTGTAATGAATAGTCTAGGAAACACAGCACATGACCCTATTTACTTTGACAAAGACTTCCTGACACTGCATTGACATACTTTGAGGGAGCAATCAATGATCACTATCTAAGCTTTCTCCTGCTCTGCTACCTTTAACCTGCACCCACTCATGGTATATTCCATGCACTTATTAAGTGCATAACTGTACACTCGTCTGATCATTTGCCAATCTTGGGCCTACTTTCCCACTCCATTTCCCTTTTGTACGGTCCTGATTCTGCTACACAATTGGGGGTCTGCCAATGCCCCCATCCAGATCGCCAATTAAGGAGACCGAGTTCTGGAGGACCCCACTCATGATCAAGCCCCATTAGGAAGCTAGCCCTTTAAATATGCACTTTGTTTATAGTCCCTTAGAAAGAAAAGAAAGACTTGCATTTATATAGTGCTTTTCATGACCACCAGATGTCCCAAAGCACTTTACAGCCAATGAAGTATGTTTTGAAGTGTAGTCACTCTTATAATGTAGGAAACACGGCAGCTAATTTGCGCACAGTAAGCTCCCACAAACAGCAATGTGATAATGACCAGATAATCTGTTTTTTGTTATGTTGATTGAGGGATAAATATTGGTCAGGACACCAGGGATAACTCTGCTGCTCTTCTTCGAAATAGTGCCGTGAGATCTTTTACATCCACCAGAGAGGGCAGACGGGGCCTCGGTTTAACGTCTCATCTGAAAGACGGCATCTCTGACAGTGCAGCACTCCCTCAGTACTGCACTGGAGTGTCAGCCTAGATTTTTGTGCTCAAGTCCCTGGAGTGAGACTTGAACCCACAACCTTCTGACTCAGAGGCGAGAAGTGCTACCCACTGAGCCACAGCTGATACAACTTGAGCCAATTTGTATTCATCTTCCCATTTAACCGCCCCCCCCACCCCCCACCCCCCACCACCACACACACACCATGACCTCATTTTGGCACACACACCCTCATACTGCAGCTTATCAAAAGCCTTTTTGAAATCCAAGTACTGTGGATGGTTTCTACCAGATCTCCTTGGTCACTGTTTTAATCACCTTTATTAAAACATGGATCAGGTTTATCAAACATGTCCTCGTTTTCTGAAGCTGTGTTGGGCATCCCCTTCAGCTCCTATAAGTTCTAAATGCTCATTCATAGCATTCCTTATGATAATTCCCATTATCCTTCCCGCCACAGAAGTTAAACACACTGGCCTATAGTACCCCAGAAATAATTTTGGAATAAGGTGACATGTTTCTCCATTCCTACGGTATTACCCCAGATCTCAATGAGCTATTGAAAGTATCTTCTGGGTATCACACATGACCTCAATACTCTAGGATCAATTTGTCTCGCCCTGCTGCTTTTTCTGCCTTGAACTCTTCTAATTTAGCTAGCACCTTTCCATTTGTTACCTGCAAACAACTGGGTTTCAGTCTTACCTACTCAGCAAGGGGTAGATCCAATAAGTAGACCAACAAGTAATATGGGTTTTGACGATTCACATAGGGGGATGCAGATCCTGGCATAAGGGGGATACTTTTAAATAATATTTTTTAAATCTCATCATTTCCTTTAGGGTTCCAGGCCACAATCCTTCCTGGGCCCCCAGGTGGGTTCCACTTCCACCCTTTGGGTCTCATAAGACTTATGTCTGCCGAATTATTATTGGTGTATAGATTGTGTGAATATTTATCGTCCCACAATCATGTGTGAGATGGCTATCATCTCATTTTAGAAGATGTTTGGCCACCCTATAAAAATCTGTTTATTCTGTTGGAGCCTCAAATATTTGACTGAGGGATATTTTGCAAATTCACTTAAATGCAGCCATTGTACTGAAATCAATGCTATGGATTACAGTTTATGTTAGAGTAACATCCAGAGCTGGTTTTCCACCAATATTTTCAGATTTCTAAATCATTCATACAGTTAAATGTTTCAAGTAGTTCCATGACCAATTCTATAACACTATAATATTTAGGGATCAAACAGTCCACCTTGCAGCCAAAGAGGTATGAGTGGGCAATGAACTACTGTTCCGTAGCTAACTATGCAATAACATTGTTTTTATTCCATAGAGTGAAAGACCAAATATAAACTGACTTCTTTGTTCTCTGCTTTAAAAGAGAATGAGAAGGCACTTTATAAATTTATGGTATAAAATGACACAATCTTATTCATTTTTAACTGTTTTATAAACGATAACCGCTTTGTAGGAGAGAGTTACAAGACATTTACACAATGGGAACGGGGAAGTTACATTATATCGACAAACAGCTAAAAATGTGCTCTGTAATCTGAACCCTTCCTTTGTGTAAAAGTACTCCATCTCCCGCCTATCTGGTAATGCACATTCAAGGTTAGCTGCAATAGACCTCAGAGAAATCAAAAATAAGTGTTGAAAGGGGGGGAGCAATGGATAGGAAAATGGCCCCGGGACAAATTGGTGTTGAATACATGGAGAAAACGGTAAAGCAATTAGATTTTAAAAAAAGTTTAGGGTACGCGTAATCCAAGAAAAGTACAAAAAAGCCTTGAACAGCTCGATATATGGAATATATCGCCACCTAGTGATAATTAGCTGTATTAGTAACAAAAAAATCATTTACAATGTATATGTACTTTGAAACAAACCAGGGATTTGGCCCATGAACATTTAATATATAAACATTTCATATCCTGCAAAAATATCTATTATCATAGATATTCCTTTATAATGTTATAGCGTAAAAAATATAGCTTATTGACAGTTCTTAAGTTGCCATGGAACAGAAATGTAAAATTTATATAATTTTGAATTTAGATGAGTCAGAAAAGCACTTTTGTCAAATAAATAAACCTTAATTTATTTGCTATCTGTGGAAATATAAAATGCTGACATCCCAGTGCCTATTCTATCAACAATACATATATATATGTGCCATTATATAAGAGTTAAGAAATGAACATTTTTGTAACCTGTCTTTAAATTTCAGTGTAGAAATGGTAGTTTGTTGCCGCTGGTCAGCTAGTGTTTACCGTGGTTACTGACAGCCAGCTCACTGGGTTACCTTGGATATACTAGCCTGTGTTCAAGCTTTATCTCTTTTCCGAAGGCTGAGACTTTATTACTTGCCCAGCTGGCGGGAACTCTCCCGCTTCTATAATTAGATCTCTAACAACTCCAACCGTGGGAATAGAACAAAAAATATACCACAAGCAGCTAATAGATTTCACCAGTGCGGCGTACTGTCTGACGGGAGATGGTGTCGTTTGCAGCTCGCACACCTGCTGCACTTTACAGCTTGGAAATCGTTGAATACCGTTATGGCAAAGTGCTATTGTTGGGACTTCAACTGATTTTAAACAGCGCGCACACCAAGATATGTCGAAGGGGGTTTCTCCCACTGAAATGGCAATTAGCATAAAAATAGACACTAAACTGTCATTATTTATTAGAGCTTGCCTTACATGTCTTGATTATTGTATAGGGTCAAACCAAAAGATTAGATTTGAGTGGGGGAGGGAGTTACAGTTTATCACTAGCTCATACTTACACTGAACCATTCAAAAATTGCCATCTGTATTTGTGTGTATATATTTTTTACAAAATTCCATCTGGTGCGCTGTTTGACACCCACAGTTTTATACACACTGCCTCGACTAATGTATGGAACAATACAGAAAAGAACTGATTTTAAAACTGTACAGGCATATAAATTGTCATTTCATTAGCAAAATATAAGCAAATTATGAACAAAGCACGCTCGTCTTTTATATTTGTAAATTTTTATTTATGCATCGCCTTAAAAAGTATAATCATAGTCCTCCTTTTACTGTTTCATTCCAGAATGGGGCAGACAGAACACAGAACTAGTAGAGGGATTTGTTTGGTTGAATCTATTACTGGTGTATATAATTCTTTTTTTTTTAAAACACGCACAGGCAGCCAAAAGTAAAACAAGAGCAACTCAAGCTGCTACTTTTAAGGATTTGGGGAACTCAAATAAGAATTTCCGGAATATGCGTGTGTCCGCGCCAAACTGCGGACGTGCTCCAACTGGCCATTGCCCGCGGGCACTAAATGGCGCATTAACATGATACGGCGAGTATGCTTTAAATAATAACAGGGGAAATCCAGTCAAAGGGGTTTGTAGGGTGAGTTATGGCCGGAACGATGTGCTCGTAATATGGTCTAAATTAGATCTGGCCCCTGGCACGGTGTTTGAGGGATGTGCCAGCCTGGTGGTTCAGGTTGTGCTCACTTTGCTTTAGGCTTTCGCGGTGGATCAAACTCTCACGTAACCCCTGCCAGAAATGCCTCGTCTTATCAAATGTTTTAAAATCCATCGGTGATCCGGGTAATTGTGTGGAATTTCACCTTAAAGCCTGTTTAATTCATCTCACGATCCTTAAATTATTGCTTGTCGGAAGCAGCTTAGTAAATACTTTGGGCTTAAATCTCTGTGCGGCAATCTTACTGCTGTTAGGTGTATTCACACGGTTCTGAAAGTGCCTGCACTGTGTAGGATCTTTGTGATTGCGATCAGACCCCTTGTCTGCCTGTTGCCTGAGCTCAGCTCCTGTCTGGACTTTGTCACCAGGCGGCATCCGGCCGCATGGAGGGCGCGTTGGCTTCGTGTGTTCAACCTACCGCCGGGAGCCCCTCGGGCTTCCGCTGGGTCCTAGTGTCAATTGGAATCGCAGCATGTATGATTTTTGTCAAACCCAGTTTCCGATCTGGCGCTGGGAGCGCATGATTGCCCTTACAGTTTCCTGACATTTATGATTAGGACCAAAATCGCAATTTACAAATATAAATCACGCTCACCTCTCAAGATACAAAGTAAATTGGCGCAAATCTAATGTATACTTTCTTTATCTTTCAAATGGCTAAAATATTACATATTATATGAAATACTTAGGTATTGCAGCTTATTTTGTTCAGAATGTGGTACAGTACTTGCCTTAAATATGACCTCTCAAATTGAACTGATGATCACACAATGATATCAATACAGAGAAACAATGCTAACACAATTGTAATTTTTACTAAAATTTAGTTATCTTATAATGTAATGCCCTCCAAATTAGCTAGTTATACAGGACATATTAAAGCTTTGCACCATTGCAAAATGTGCAGTGTATTGCTTCACTAAAACTGCAGCTACTCATCTCTGATTGATATTTTTGAGTCAAATGTGCAGCTGACAGACCAAAGTTTTACTTCGGACTGCGCGTTGCTTCAGGTAGCTCTGACATCAATGACAAAGGTGCTCTGGGGATGTGTACTTGGATACATGCATGACTCTACTCTCCAGGCGACTAATTTTTAATGATGTGAGCATATGGGCAGGTGTGCCCATCTTATCCTAAAATGAAAAAAACATTGGAAAATTCATTTATGGCGTCCCCATGGACCACTTGGAAACTTTTAAAATACAACTTTGCACTGGCAGCAGTTATGCTGTGCCTGGTGTAAACTCCAAGTGCTGTGAGACTACCTACTTGCAAGAGTCTCACCCCCATTGGCTTTAGTGCACTCAGGAATCAGATCAGGATCAGACTTCTGAGTTACACAGCCACTTTTGTGTCGGTGCACTTTGCATTGATGTGAAAGTGTTCAGTATAATTGTACCCTTACTGATGTTAAACCAGGCTCTGGTTTGATTTGGGCACCTCCAGGAGGTAGTCTCATGATGCTTTGGTTTCATACTGACTGCAACCAATGTAAAGCAATTTTTTTTACATTTAAAAGAAGTCTGTTGCACCACTTTTTAGCTTTTATTTT
This sequence comes from Squalus acanthias, assembly GCA_030390025.1. Taxonomy (NCBI): domain Eukaryota; kingdom Metazoa; phylum Chordata; class Chondrichthyes; order Squaliformes; family Squalidae; genus Squalus; species Squalus acanthias. Next base: position 37,157,390 of record CM059429.1, read on the forward strand.
TCTTCAGTTTGACAATAGTGTATAGCTGGTAGTTTGGATATATGCTGCCAGCTTACATCTTTCCAAATTAACAACAGAAAACGCTGGAAAAACTCAGCAGGCCAGGCAGCATCCGTGGAGAGAGAAAGAGAGTTAACGTTTCAGGTCGATGACCTTTCATCAGAACTGGGAAGAGCCGGAAATCAAATAGATTTAAGGCCAGGGTAAAGCTGGGAAAAGGGGGAGGGGATAAAGGAACAAAGGGGGAGATGAAGAGACATTAAGAGACATTAAGAGATATGCAAGGCTAGAGGTGGTGTTAATGTGACAGATTAAGGCTGAATGAAGTGTGAAATCCACTGGCAGAATGAAGGACAGCTGCCAGCTTCTAGGAGGAAAAAAAAAGGTGGTTCAAAGCAGGTTCCACTATCAAACCAATGCAGTATATCTGAAGTATAAAGGCAGCATTAATATTTTATAAAGTGGTATCGATGGGCTTCACCTGAGACACCAGGCTAGTCTGAATGCAATTCTATGTATGCCAAAAGTCCTACATAAGCAGAAGATAATGCCAGAGTTTGTATAAATTAATATTTTGAGAAATTGTGTAAATTGCTTAATTGTACTGATCTGTCCCTTTAATTTCCCTGTGTGTAAATTTGGAACTATTGGAACACTAATGACTTTCAGGTCTTAGCTTATGCCCATTGTAGAGAGTTTCTTCTCTTCTGAATTTCCAAAGCAAAATTTGTCTTTGAGGCTATCTGATTTTTGCAATACATGCAGATTTCCCCATCAGCATTGCAATCCTTTGGGTTATGGTTTGTTAAGTTTCAGCCACTCAGACTTGAGAGCATTCTTGAATGCAATTGAACTGCAGACCACTTGTTTCATTCATGTATGGCTATATAATCAGCAATTTGATGGGCCAACATAAATCAGTCATGTAATGCAGGACAAAAATGTACACATAAGTAATAGACCCTTTCAGATGGAAGCATGTGAACAAGAGAAGCAAACTTCAGATGATTCAACTTCAGATTTGTAATTATTACCACTGTAGTTCCAGTAAACTCTTCTTCATATGTATCTCAAAAGTAGTGCATGCTGGTGATGAGAAGGTGGGGTAGTATTTTCTGGGAATATTTTACAGTGAAGGGAATCGGGGGGGGGGGATTATTTGCCTACATTAGCAATCCATTAATGCTCCTTTCTATATCTCTTTTTAGTTTAGATGATTAAATTATTGTACAGTTCTGATCAAAATATTAAGTTGGTATTGTTTAGTTCTGGCTGCCAAAATAGAAAGAAAAAGCTACCCTTCAAAAGCCAACACATTGCAAGTATTTATCATTGGATGGGTGAAGCGAACCAGATTGCTTTGTTTGAATTAAGTACATTAATGGTATAGAACCAGTGGACTAAAATGCATAATGCAGGAAACCTTTGTTCAGTGTGCCCATGAATACTGAATAATTGTAATAGCTTAAAGGTCTGCCTTGGAGTTAGCTAAGGCAGGACCAAGCTCTTGATTTTATAACTGTACCAGCAATTAACTCATCAGAGCTCTAGTTCAACTGCAACTATTGTGCCTTATATTGTCATTATATTTGTAACAACAATGGCCCAGATTTTGTGGTCAGTGGCAAAGGGACAGCGCTCGCCGCTGACCTCAAAAAAAGCTGCCCACGAAGATTTAACGGGCTCCAGAGCATAGATTTCCTCTTTTCCGATGTCAGTTTCAATTTGGTGCCTTCAACAGGGGATCTGTGACATGCAGCAACAGGGCAGTCAGCAGGCAGGCTGATCAGCCAATCAGATTGAAGAATTCTCACAGACAGCAAAGCAGGAAGTAAAAAGCAGTGAATATAAATCACATTTAAATCATTGTACAGAAAGTGAAATAAAGATTGGAGTTAAGGGAGAAACGTAAATATCAGAACATAAACTTATTTTTTTTACTTTATTAAAAATCTGCAATTTTTAAATGTTCTTCTGAGGGAATGAGACTCCACACGTGTAAATTTAGTTTTTCAGGGCCAGAGAGGTTGTTCAGCAGTAATTATGACTTAGTATGCCGTTAAAAACTCTGTAGTAGGCAAAATGCTAGAATCGATTATTAGGGATGTGGTAACAGGGCACTTAGAAAATCGGAATATGGTTAGGCAAAGTCAACATGGTTTTATGAAAGGGAAATCGTGTTTGACAAATCTGTTATAGAGATTTTTGAAGATGTAACTAGTAGGATGGATAAGGTGGAACCAGTGGATGTAGTGTATTTGGATTTACAAAAAGCATTCGATAAGGTGCCACACAAGAGGTTATTACACAAAATTAGGACTCATGGGATTGGGGATTGGTTAATGGACAGAAAACAGAGAGTAGGAATAAACCGGACTTTTTCGGGTTGGCAGGCTGTAACTAACGGGGTACCACAAGGATCAGTGCTTGGGCCTCAGCTATTTACAATCTATATTAATGGCTTAGAAGAAGGGACTGAGTGTAACGTATCCAAGTTTTCTGATGATACAAAGTTAGGTGGGAAAGTAAGGTGTGAGGAGGATGCAAAGTGGCTGCAGAGAGATATAGACAGGTTGACTGAGTGGGCAAGAACATGGCAAATGGAATACAATGTGGGGAAGTGTGAAGTTATCCACTATGGTAAGTAAAACAAAAAAGCAGAATATTTTTTGAATGGTGAGAGACTGGAAAATGTTTGCATTCAGAGGGACCTGGGTGTCCTTGTACATGAATCACAGAAAGTTAACATGCAGGTACAGCAAGCAATTAGGAAAGCAAATGGTATGTTAGCTTTTGTTACAAAGGGATTAGAGTATAAGAGTAAAGAAGTCTTACTACAATTATACAGGGCATTGGTGAGGCCACACCTGGAGTACTGTGTACAGTTCTGGTCTCCTTACCTAAGGAAAGGCATACATGCCTTAGAGGGAGTGCAACAAAGGTTCACTAGACTGATTCCTGGGATGAGGGGATGAGAAGAATGAGAGGTGATCTAATTGAAACATATAAAATTCTTAAGGGGCTTGACAGGGTTAATGCTGAGAAAATGTTTCCCCTGGCTGGGGAATCTAGAACACGGGGTCACCATCTCAGAATAATGGGTCGGTCATTTAGGACTGAGATGAGGAGAAATTTCGTCACTCAGGGTTGTGAATCTTTGAAATTCTCTACCCCAGAGAGCTGTGGATGCTCAGTCGTTGAGTATATTCAAGACAGAGGTCGATAAATTTTTGGGAACGAAGGGAATTAAGACATATGGGGATAATGCGGGAAGGTGTAGTTGAGGTAGAAGATCAGCCATGATCTTGATGAATGGTGGAGCAGGCTCAAAGGGCCAAATGGCCTACTCCAGCTCCTATTTCTTATGTTCTTGCGTTCTTACTCCTGATTGAACAAGGCTTAACATTTTTATTGGTTTTTACAGCGAGAATAGTGTGTAAATAGTTGAAGCTCACAACAAAGTTCTAACGATTCCATCTGCGAAGACTGCAACAGCGCACCCTGTGGAGGAGCAGGGTATCACTGACAGCAACTTATGGATTTCCGCTTTAAACTGCGCATGTGCGGACGCCAGAAGTTGCTGTCAGTTTTACACAGTAATAACGGCGAGCGCTAACAGCCTCGCTGTTATTATTACCGCAAATTCCGGGCCAATGTAATTGCACCAGTGTTGCATGAGTGAGGTGGTATTTATATCTCCAGGTTTAGGCCTACTGGTGGAAGCAGTGCTCCAGTCTCTTCTAAAACCCAGATCATCACTGTGTAAATAGATATGTACCATAACTCCACACACACCATGGTGGTTCCAGTTTCAGAGGAAAATGAAGTGCCCAGTGTGTGCAGTCCACTGCACCCAAACACGCACACTGAAATCTATTTATTGGTATATATCTAAAATCTACTTACCAATATGAGTCTATAAACCTGGGGTGCAGGGTCAGACTTGTGCTACAAGTAAATTGACCATCTTATTTGTAGTTCAGGATATTTTGACAAAACTTTACATATTAGTTCTTGAAACATGTTAGCTCCAACTATTAAACTGAAGCTGAGGAAAAGTCAATGTACTTTTTAGGGATCTGACCACAGGTGGTAGAGGGACAGTGACTTTGAAAGACCATCTTACTTGGTGTTAGTGCTGAATTTATACCAAAATAACATACATTTGACACTAAACAAATAGTATAACAAGACTATTTTACTCAATTGAAAGAAAAAAAATCTAGTTCTGTTGCATCAATGATTTATATGTGCACTCATGAAGTAGACCATGATTTATTTATCAGATTTATTCTCTATTTCTCTGTCTCCTTCAAAAGGTTTGGCCATTCCATTCTCCTCCAGTGTCCAGCTCTGCAAAACGTTCGCATGGCCTCATTCCTACCAATCTCAATCGAGTTACTTCATCCACTCCAATGGTTTCTTTTCACATGCTCACAGTCATCTGTGTTGTGCCTCATGGCTCCATTTTTGATCCCCCTTCTATTTGTTACTTACATACTACCTTCAGTAACATCGTCTGTAAGCACAGAGTCATCAATTCTACTTCTCTGCCACCAGAAATGACTCCAGGACTGTTGCTGTACTTCCTAACTGCCTACCCAACATCAAGTCCTGGATGAATTAAATTTTTAACTACTTAACTCGATCAAATTGAAGCCACCAGCACCTATTAGCCTCTGACTCCAACTCTATCAGCTTTTATGGTTGTCCGCTCAGGCAGTACACAGTGGTGCGCAATTTTGGGATTCAGTTTGACCCAAAATTGAGCTTTTAAATCCCACATACAGCCCTTCACCAAGATTGTTTTCTCCCACCTTTGAAATGTTGCTTGCTTGTGGGCTTACTTCACCCCATTGCTGTTAAACTCCTTAGCTCTGGCTTTAACACCTTGGAATTGATTTCTCAAATTCTCTCCTCACTGAGATTCCCATCTCCACCCTTCACAAACTCCAGTTAATCCTCTCCTGCACAAAGTCCCACGTATATTCACCACTGTTCTTTCTAAGTTCTATTGGCTCCCTGTGACCTAGTGAATTAAATTTGAGTTCCTAGTTTTTGACTTTAAATCCCTTCAAGGTCTCACTCCACCCTGTTTGAGAAATCTTCTCCCACACTATGCCCCAACAATTCTTTTGATTCAGGTTTGCTGCTTGTCTCCTGCTTACTTCACTTCACTGTTGGAGGTTAATCCTTCAGCACTTGCCACTGAAATTCACTGAAAGCACTTTACCTTGTTAACTCTTTTCCTGCCTTCAAATCTTTCTAAAAAAAAAATCTTTATTTCCTGCTTGGCATCCATAAAAATGCTCTGAGATGTTCACCTACATGAGGTCTATATAAATGTGAACTGTTGTTGGCTGTAGTCTCTAAATGCAACCTGAATTTCATTAACAGTAATAGGACAGGGGAAATGGAGAAGACTTCTTCTGCATGCTATATGTAGTAAAGTTGTAAATGTGTTTATGATTTTGCTATACATGACATACAGAAGAAATCGTCCTCTCATATTTTTGCTAGGGATTACAAACTTGTCAGCAGAGATAGGGATGGTAGACCCCTGACGGCCTACTAGATAAGTGCAAGGTGTAATATGGCACACAGACATATAGAGCTGAAGGTCCCATGTTGGATCCCTGGTCTGTGCTGTGCTAATTTATCTCAATCTGGTCATCAGTGTCCCTGAGAAGCGGAGGAGAAAAAATAATCAATTTCTTGCTCCTGATCATTATGCAGGCCCCTTGCTGGAAAGTACTCGGGTGTGGATGTCCGGGTGAGGACAGGATTGGATTCAGCTCTAAGGCAATGGTTGAATATCCTGGCAACTCACACTGTCTAGGCTCACATCTAAAGAATAGTCACTTGTGCAAAGTACCAGATGGATGCTGATACTTTTTGAACCAGACTCCAGCATGAGAGATCACCTTCAGAAAAACAAGGTAGAAAATTGGATGAAAATGAATAGGGGTGGTAAGGAAAATGAGGGGCATCCACTGTCACCTTTTAATTTAAACTTGTATTTTCAGATAAATCACATTATTGAGATTAAGCATCCTGATTTTACTTGAACTAGAAATAAATTTAAAACTACATTAAATTACATAAGTGACATTAATATTTTCATAATCTGTCTCAGTAGCTTTTGTTCTTTTCCTCTGTAAAGTAGGTATTGAGTAATCTTTATTTCTGAAAAGTGTTTTGTCAGTTTATATTTTTTTGGACAGGATAATTTATTTTATGCACTGTCAACACAATTCAAATTTACACCAAACATCCTGCAAAGGCATTTGTTTCAGAGCATATTTGCAGATTGATTTTGACAGTTCAGTAGCACAATTTGTCCAGTATATCAAAAGCAGATTACCTCGTGTTACAGTAGCATTTCATTGCATACTACTGTAAACAGTAAAACAGTCATACTCGTTATAGAAATAAAATGTTGTGAAATTGAATACATTTTTAAGCTGAACAAATGCAACATTTTAATGTGCTCGTGTTGTTGTTTTACTTCAGGGGCTTTCATCCATTGAGTAATCTTTCTTTGTGAAAATAGTTTTTGACAGTTGTTACATTTTTGGGACAGAATAATTTATCTTTGGCCATTGACAATTTTGTCTGGTCTTTTCACTGCACACATTCACTAATATTGTCACAGCAATTTCATTCTATTGGTAGTGCAAAAGCACTGAGATTGTAATTGATTTCAATATAATGCAATATCCTGTTTAACCTACTCCAGTCTTACGGTCCTATACTTTTCTTAACGGATTTATAAGCAGCACAGTATTGACATTTTTATTAGAGATCCATGAAAAGACTCGACAAGCAGTTGTGTTTATAGTTGTCTCTAGCATGAAACAATGCAACATCAGTGATATGCCAGGTTACCATTAGCAACCTATAACCTGTGTGGCCCTGTGTATGTGTGTGAGAGAGCTGGTTTCCTTCACGAGTTTCATAATATGGACTAGCTTGAGATACTGAAAAAGGAACCTCGGCAATTCCTAAAGTTAGTGTACTTTGAAAGTATCTATATGATCCCATTAAAAGTTTAATATGCAGCATTTCGAAAAAATATATAAAACATAGCTATAATTCGTTAAAAATTGTGATCCATTACTGTTATTTAATCGTTTCAGATGGAAACTCAGATCACTGTGCCTGAAATATAGCTTGATGCCTGTGAGATATTCCGCATGAAATCCTGACAGGCATTAGGACCAAGAAGCAATCTCTCCTTCGGGAGGACTAACTCGTGTGTCAGAAACGCGCTCTCCAACATTCTCCGAGTGACTGGCAACATGCCGACTGCAAAGGGTTCGCTTCTTTCTCACGACCTTTCAGGTTTCTGATGTCATCTGGGAGCTATTCATTTCCTGCCAGAAGCTTTGCCTGCAAACCACCTTGGCCGCAGTGAAGCCCAGGGCTTGGTACAAGCTCAGCTAAATCATAAGCTGCTGTCCGAATACAATAAAAGCAGAAATAGATTGCACCATATGGTAGCACTTAGCGCCAAGAGAGAAGCGAGGCTACACTTCATATGTGCAAGGAGTGTGGGAAAAGTTAATTGACTTTAATGACAACCTCCAACCAACTTATGATGTCCAATTTAACCATATGATTGCAACACTGACCAAACTAGTAAAAAGTCAGAGTCTGGTTTTACCTGCCAATTTAATATTTTGTAACCTCGTCTCATGTAGTTGTCAGGTCCTCATGTTTTGATTAACTTTATTTAAAAAAATCTTAAGTAATGATGTGTCTTTATTAGTCTAAAGTTACCTAAGATACATTTAACAAGACGTGAGCAGATTCAGAACTGATTTTTTAAATTGTAATGCGCTAACGCCGTGCAGGATGCTTGCTAGGTCAGCACTGTTGGGGATAATTCAAATTTCCAAAGCTCTTCAGCAAAAGGAAGCATCACAGACCACATGTGCATTTGTTCAAAGAGCTGTAAAGGTCACCCAAAAACCACTTGGATCAAAACGCTTTACTGCAGCCTGCATGCCCTGACACCACTGTGTGTAATGATCCCGGGAATTTCCTGACTGACAACCAGTTTATGTGTAATCAGGTGCTGTGCTTAACGTTTCAGTGTAATAACTGCGCAACAATGAGCAAGTCACTCCCTCTGAACTGTAACACAATGGGACATATTTTCTTTAGCAGGATTGTTCTTTCTCTGATCGACAAGTTTTTGTCCACCAGGAGCCTGAAATAGTTCTGCACCTTTACCACAATGATGAGATCAAGTCTTTCTGGGATAATACGGTTAAGTATCGGGTTGATTTGCCCCGCGTACTTTATGTATTGTTGACGAAACCACATGAATAGCGCATTAAACACCTGGGGCCCTTAGAGAGATTAGCTTGTTTTTGTAACTTTCACACAAAACAAACCTTTTTTTAAAAAAAAAATGCGAGTTTCAACCAACTGTAAATGCTAGTATGTCTCATTCGCATTTTTCTCTCTTTGTCTGGTTTCTCCTTGCCCCCACCACCTGGGTACACGATCAACCACCTGTGTTACCAGACAAAATACAACAAGTTTTGTGGTAGGAACTCAACAAATTCCCTACAGAATCTGTGACTGTTTAAAGCTGCCTTTTCTGGCCGAAGCTTGTAAGAGGCGAAACCCGATACCGAGAACAGGTTTATCGACATCTGATCGTAGAATTTACACACAAAGATCTCGCATAATTAGGGGCTCCTTTTCCCATTCCTCAACAATAGGTGAAATCACGCGCCAAATTTAAACTCTGAAGAGGTGCTAGGCTGGTGTTTAGAGAAAAAACATTTATGTTGCAGAACACATTCTGAATCGGATTCTCACACCAAATACCAAAATAAGATTGTTCAGTTTACAAGACGATCACTGTTTAACTCGTCCCCTGTCCCCCACCCATCCCTTCCATTGAGTTGCTTTTCCTCTTTAACACACCATTCACAGCCCCTCCTTTCGCGCTTGCGTTCTGCTCACAGAAAGGCAAACAACTTTATGAATGTTAGTTTTCTTTTTATTTCAAATATAAATCTTCCAAATAGGAAGGAACTTTTAAGAGCATTCAATTTATCTTTGGCATTTCATCACATCATAGAACATCTTGATAAGACAAATGCAATCCGATATGAACATTCTAAGTATATACAAATATAGTGCATAATATCGACATTGCTATACAATTCTATACACGAAATGAACTTTAAAAAGAAAGTCCTTCTTTTAAAAATAAGTTTCCAGTCACTTGTTTCACGCGAAGTGGCCCAGTTACCAGGGTCTCCAGACGGAATCTAAGGAATCTGATGGTACGCCCACACTAACCGGACTGACAGCAGTGGTGGCAGCCGAGAGTGGAGGAGGGAAGCCGGGCACTGGGGTAATCCCAGACGGTTGTATGGGGGACCTGCTGGCCGGGGAGATGGCGGAGGGCAATGCAGTCACGTTGGCATTGGCATACAAAGGGATGATAGGTCCTGCCGTTAGCTGTCCACTGGGTCCAAAAGCCGTGTTGGGAATGAGGAATGCAAACTGGCCGTCTGATGCTGGCACAAGCTGGAACCCGCCGTAGACTTTCGTGGCAGCGGCAACCGCTGCTGCAGGCATTGCCTCAGCAGCACTCAGTTTGCAAGGCATGTTGACTCCATTCAGGGGCATGCCGCTGCCGCCTGATCCCGGTAGCTGGACGTGCAAGGGCTGTCCAAAAGCAGCGTGGGATCCGCCGGTCACAGCTGGGCTGGGGGGCGGCTGGGAGTAGTTCATGGCGTTGATCTGAGACATGCAGTTTGCCAAATGACTGAGGAGTCTGGTGCGGACTTCTGTGTTAACCCCTTCGCAGGTGGACAAGAATCGGGTCACTTCGTTCATACACTCGCTGAAGCCGGCTCGGTATTTGCCCAGAACTGTCGGATCTGTGCTCAAAGCAGCTAAAATGTAAAAAAAAAGAAATTAATTATTCCATTTGATTGCCATATCTCTAAGTTTCAGTCATTGATTGATAAAACAGTTTGCTATACTTATGTTATTCGCATTATAGAATTACGTCTTTCCAAATAGTGATTAATCATACAACTATTTAAACGACTAGAACTATCTGGCTGTAGCTGGGTGTCACACTTGAAACAAATTGATAAGTAAACATTCTTAAAATTATTTCAAGTATTTAGCACAAGGCCATTTAATTTGGAGGAGCTAGTGCGGAAACAGTCGCCAAGTTAGAATCTATAAATAACCCAGACCGTGGGAAACCTTAACTTTCGCCAAGTCAGTAAAATGTTACCGAATACCAGCTCGACCACAGACGGAAGTTCGGAAGACAGCATTAAATTGTGAATTAAACACTTACCAGTCATTTGGGCTCGCTGCAGATTTCGGAGATGTTTCACTGTCATTTCCAGGATGTCAGCTTTTTCTAACTTTGAATGTCTGGAACTCTGTAAGTCAAGGATAGAATTTGGTATAAATGAAGGGAAGTGACACGCACGCACTGCACTAATTCACTGCCTGCTGACACCGCACGCAAAGTTAAAACACACGATCAGATACTTACATCTTTCTTCAGCGCATCCAGGATCAGCGTTTTAAGTTGACTTAAACTTTCATTTATTCTAGCCCGGCGCCTCTTCTCCATGATTGGTTTGGATGACTGAAAAAATAAGGATGTTTCATTAAGTAACAGGAACATAACTCTGTCTTTGATGTATTTGTATGACTTCTACAAAAAACTAGATACAACAGTGGGCAAAGTATTTACCTTCCGATTTTCAGAAGCAGTTTTTGGCTTATCTGGTGTAGCGTTTACACTGGCTGGGGTAGCAGCCACAGGGGAAGAGGACGATTTCTCCATTATATCTGCTGGCATTTTCTTATACAAGATTCCAGCAGATTTGTTTTAAACGATTCCTTGCGATCGGTAACTTTTTTAGGTTTTGTCTTCTTTCCGCGTCTTGTAACCTGCGAGTTTATTTCCAAGCCAGCCGGGGCACTTTATTTTATTTATATATATATATTGCTTTGGTTGTGTTATTATCAGTGATGTGAACGCAGATCGCCACTGTGTAAAGATCAGCTCTGGCCGCCTGTATTTATATCTGGGATTGCACGCGAACGGCTCGTGTGAAACTTCTCAAAGTTTCTTTCCCACACTAACTTGTGACCAATCAGAGCGCGGCACACACGAGCCCGTCCCCGGGGCGCGACGCTCCAGCTCGTGGTGGACGGCGCGCCACGATTGGTTGCAACGCGACGGGGCGAGCGGCCAATAAACGTGTTGCAATCGCCCGGGCGGGCTGTCAATCAAAGGGGAAAGGGGATCCGCGAGCTGGAGGCGCTTTGACGTCTGTCGGCATGCGAGCTCCATTATCAGGTGGGAGCACGTGCCAAGCGCTTTATTGTTGGGGGAGGGAGGAAGGGTGAGGGCAATAGCAGCTGTGTAAAAGCCTGGGAAAACCACTCCCCCCTCGCCACTGGGAGAAGGCTTATTGTAAATATTTAGCGGCGCTCCTTGCCTGGGGAGATTGCTGGGTGTGTGTGTGTGTGTGCACGCCAGGAAAAGGGTGAAAGCTGCGATACCAGCAGCTGCAGAACGAGGGCCCTCACACGCTATAATCCGCACTGACGAGGGGGAGGGGTGGGTGGTTGCTTTCGACTGCTCGTGCTGCCGGGGACCCCCTCGACGCGTGGCCAGCAACCAGCAGGGGCATGCTGCACCCGGAGCTGGGAGCAGATACTGCAGCCGGCCAGCAAGTCGCAGCTACCGTCCGACTTAAAGCAATGCGGTCGGCGGAGGGAAGCGTCTCGGCAGGCTCGGTCTTTGCTCCCCCACACGCATAAAGATTGATGTTCGGCCGATGCAGTCGCTGGCGGGCTCGGTTAACCCATTAAAGGTGCAATGAAGTCCCATGCCAAGCATAACAAATTGAAGTCTGCTGCAAGTCAGCATTTTTTGCGTTGTTGATTGCACCGGGTATATAGCTAACAACATTCTGGGAAGACGCCAGTATCTACAGCATCAGCACTTAGTTATGGATTATTTTCATATCTGCGCAACTCTTAATGACGTGCATTGATTACTAGTCCATGTCTGCAGTTTCAAAGGCTGTTACATTTGCAGTAGTTTACATGTTGCCATTGTTCCAGGAAAAGTTCCTCCGGTTTATATAAATAAAAACAATTGGACGTCATTACAATGCTGTATTTATATTTTGCGAATGTATCCCCCCAGCCCCCCGCCACACGTGTAGTTTTTTTAAGGAAGAGCAAGTAGATGAGACCTGAAACTGATCAGACAGTATTAAAAATGCTTAGAAGCAGCTTTGTTGAGGTATTTTGCGTCATCACGAGATAAAACATACGTTGCTGAGCGAAACTTCAGCATTTTCACGGATACAGTGTCGTCATGGTGTAATATTTTGAATCAAATTAAAAGATGTAAAATGTCAATTGGAAAAATTATACAATTAAGTATAATTCTGAAGAAATTTTGAACAATGTACTAATAGAAATAAAGACAGTATCTACACTCTAAACGACAGCCTATCTTTCTTATGTGACGACCCTTATGTATTTTCAGTATTTTTTATTTTTTACTCCAGACTTCCAGCATTTGCGGATTTTTTTGAATACCCACATACGATTTCCCTTCTTAAATTGGAAGCTGTACTGGCCTGAACATGTTCAAAATCTGGTGCGTGAGCTTGATTTGTGAAGGTTTCTGATGAAATGTGAGCACCTATTAATGCACTGCCAGCCAGCAAGGCAACTGGTGCGAGCCAGTCATTAAAAACACGGAACGAGGAAACAGCCACCGCCTTATTCATTCCATTTTCAATAGTTTAAAGCGGAAATGCCAACTATTTCGCTGAATAAATCATTCATCAGTTTCGTTTTTGCAATGGCTTTTCAAAATGCAAATTCTGTGTTGTTCATCCATTCGTTTGTAACGGATGCTCAGCAGTAAAGTTAAACCAGGATGCTTATTCATTTTGTGACGTTACAGTACGGAAATATTGTCCCTTTAAACATAATTCTTCATACACGGGATCAGAAGTGGGATTCGAGTTCGCTGAGCATGGCATACTGCACTAAACCTTACAGTCATTAAAACGTAGCATTTATATTTATACATTTAACGCTAGGATGTATATTTTTAAGTAAACATAAACTTTGAATAATTTTAATATAAGTTTCTATTCAATTCTTAAAGGGACGTTTCTCATGATCAGTAATGAAATTCATTTAAAATACTGTATTTTCTCTCCCAGTGACTAGAACGTTATACTGAGAACCAGTAACTACACTAATCGGAAAGATGTGATGACAGCGTTTTCAAACGAAATGATTTGTAACCTCCAAAACAAACCACTAATGATATACGAGTACTGTACCGGTCACTCTGCAAAGATTATTTGCTTTGGCGATTCTATTGAGGGGTAGTTTGTGTGTTGTTGTCTCGGGCAACAATATTTTTTTAGAGAAAATACAACTCCTGTCGAGTCCTGAGTTATCTGGTGCATTTCACACGTACCTACAGATTGTCAGTATATCCTCAAAATTTCGGTTCACATTTAAAACATATTCAGATATAACGAGCATCTGCCGTGAAAATCAAATGATTAACATGTGTAAAATGCAACTTGTCATAACTACTTTAACTAGTATTTCTTATCATGATGGATTGTTTGATCTTTTGACTATTCCCATTGAACAGGATGACCCCTCTCCCCATAAATATCTTGTCGCTGTGTGCAGTAGTCACGTGGCAGAGAAACGCTTTCAAATTTTGTTCAAGTTTCCGATGGTTACAGGTAGAAAGATGTGTGGGATTGGGACTCTGCCATGTTTTCGGTTATATAGGTTTTATGTTTACTCTAGAAACAATAAAAGGCAGGGCGCACTTTAGGAGGCGTCCGTTGGATCGTCCTGACTTGATTGTTTTGCTGTGTGCAGAGAGACAGTTCTGGCTGGGATTTTGTGGGCTTGGTAAATTGTTTTGCCTCAGGTTCTGAAACTGTTTTGCAAACGCCTCACTGATTTTCTCACACTCAAGTCCCATAGAACGCCAGCAAAGCGCGTCCCTCCCTGCCAACAAGCACTCCAGCTCTTTTGAAATCCAGAGTACACAGTTTTTCTATACCTGGTTTGCACCTGGTCAGGGCTAATCTCATACATCACGTCATCTGCTCCCTTCAAGAACCGTGAGAAAAGTAAAGTTAGAATAAAAAGGTGCACCAAGATGTTTACATATCCCCTGTGTGCAAACCAATTGACTAAACACGTGTGTACCTATATCAAACATCGATAAGGCTCGATGATAAAGTGCTGCGGGATATGTAGGATTGCAAGACAGATGGAAATTACAATTTAAGCAGAATGTCAAGTATATACCCAGAACCGTATCAAAATATTATGTTAGTATAAGGGTGTCAATTGATTGCTGCAACTTGTTAGAGTTACATTAGACAAACTTTGAGGCTAATAACAGTAATACTAATTTTCTGAGGCAGTTTCTGAAACCTGAAAGCTTTTAAAATTGAACTTTTAAACTCTTTTTTGTCCAATTAAATGTTGCTGTCCGCTTGAATTTCAATCTAATGAAACGCTGCTCGAAATGCCAATATGTAACAATGGTTAAGGAGTATTTGAGATTCCAGGCACATTTTTACTGATAATTGTCTGGGTGTTCAAATGTGTTTTTTTCTAAAGCTTGTCGGAAATCAGAGGAGAGCGCCGATCGTGTTGGAAGTGCTGTCACACGACTGACACACGACAGAGCAGCATCTCCGAGAAGAGCAAACTCCCGATCAGCTGCCAGTGCCAACGCGAGTGGACACGGACAGCGAAAGAACATTTAATGCAATGAGGGTCTTTCATTTTCCCGCACGAGGGGAACGAGATTTCTTTGAGCCAAAATGAACTACCAACACAACGAGAGGAGGGTAGTGACAAGTAGTAATTCAGGTTTTGAGTTTTCGGATGCTAAAATTGTAGGGAAACCGTGAATTAAAGAAAACAAACCGGAACATTATTTGAAATACAAGCTGAAACCACTTTCAGAAACTAGGTTATTGGTTTGCAGCATCTTAAAAGCCTAATTAATATTTATGGCTTTATCCGGTACCTTTGCCCATTAGTCTCTATAACTGTTTCCAATGCTCTGTGATGATTCCGTGGAACATGATTTTTGGAAGTTGACAGTACAGTGACAGCATAATCAATTTAGAAGGTGTAGAAACAACCAAAGTGTCAGACATACTGTTTGCAGACAGTGGAAACACCTAAAATAGTCATTATTTGTTATATTGTGAAATCAGTACGCACATTAGTGTTTTATATCAGAGCCAGTGACGCCAATCTCTGGAATGTTTAACACAGGTCAATATCGTGTATCGTCTCAGCCAAGGCATTATACCGCTTTACACAGTGTACGTTTTATGATTATATCACAGCAATTGGCAAAGAAGGGTAATCGATTTTATTAAACTACATTACCATTCCACCGGCTAATAAATGTTAACGATTAACTCATTTTACAACAGTGTTTGATTTGCTTACGTTTTTCAACATTGACGCTCCTTTCAGCACATTCTCAATAAATGTGTGATGCCTCGGTCGCATTTGAATATCCAACTATGTGAGTTGTTTGTGATGTGAGTTGATTGATCCCACCGCCAAACTTGCGGTTATGAAGAGCTTTATTTCTGATCTTATAACTATTAAATATATCCCCAATGACAGAGACGACGTTAACTGTAGTGAATTTCTGAATACAGCGATGCGATGTGTCCATGTTCGGGACGAGCTGGATGAGCCCGGTGGCACTTTTCTCTTTATCCAAATGTTCTAATTCCATCCACTGGTATTTCAAACGTCATTATCACCGGCATTTTCAAATGTTGAGAATGCAGCGGAATGTCAAGGCAGCTGTTGTTAAATTGCTCATATCAGGCTCATATAGTCATCTCAGTTTACTTATACCCCTTTCTCATGTTGATATCTTTATTGTAGGCTGTGAGGTTGCTCTCACTAGAGTATGAACGCAATTACGAGCAATTGTAAGCGCTAAAGTATGTGAGAATATTGAAGATAAGGAGAAGCGGTAACAGGTCCCCGTCAATCATTGGTCCCCGAGTCGTTTCACAAACCAACAGCTATTGAAGTAATCAAAGTCCGAATCATTTTGACGATTAAAAGTGCCTTGATTAGAACCGCTGCTCTTTCAATGATTAGCTTTCCAGAGATAATACCACCCCTTCCCCGAAAAATATAAGCATATGTGATGCGCTTCTATAAAATATAATTGCAATTCTGTATTTATAGAATCCGGAGCTTGGTACTTGGCAAGTGACAAAGAGCCTCACTCCCTAGTGTCACGAAGGAATTTTAAGTTTCCACATGTACCAATGCGAATATTGGATGACAATTGTCTGGGGGGTTTTTTGGTTACGAATCTAACGTTTTATTTCTGCATTTTGATGCATATTTCCATTATTTTCATACTTGACTGTATAATGCAATATTTGTAGACCAGAAGAATAATGAAAAGATATAAAGCGAGCAAAGGCAGAAAGAGAGAAATCAAGAGAAGTGTGTGACGAAGTGTGGGCAAACTAGACACAGTCTGCAGCCGTCTATGGTCCATTAAAAAAATGTTTCTTAGTATATTTGACTTTAATAATAAGAATCACAAAGGTATTCATAATTTTCTGGTTCAGTTCTATTGAGCAAACAATCCCAAATGATGCCAGTATGGCAACTGAAGTCCTCACGTTAGGCCCAGGTAAGAGGATTACAACTATAGTGTTGAACGAGCATCGCCTTACCGATCAGATTCAATCCAAATAGTGTTTGTTTCAGAATACAGTATTAGAATGATATATTTTATGAACAATTTGTAGATTATTGATTAAATGTTGTAACGGGTGGCGTTATTCTTACTTTGTAAGATATGAACAAAGTTCACATCTACAAGATTCGGTTTCTAAATCCCCTTATTAATTTGCAGCTTGCATTAATTTCATCGCTATCTACCACCCTGTGATCATCTCTGATTATCTACTCCTACTGTACCAGGGTGGCTTGCTTGATATAAACATTGCTTGCATGGACAAAAGTCAATAGAAAAGTAGTCAACTCATTGTCTTCGTGAAGTTTTCCGTGAGTATGGGGCTGAAGTTGATCGCTGCAGCAATGCGAGGAGACCCTAGTATTTCTACTGATCCAACCCATTCTCGATTTCAGATAGGGACAATCTCCTAGTAATTTGTCGATACACGGAGGAAGATGGATAGAATAATCTTTCAGTGTTGCAATCCCACAGGTAAACGGTGTTTTCAAACCGTTTGTAACAGGCATTCCTTTCGATTTATATGTGATACAGCAAGGTGTTGAACCTGTATTCCTTGAAGCCTCCAACTCTCCAAACCCAACAACTCAGCCCTAAGCTTCTATTTCTTATTTGCTGGTTCCTTCTGTTTGAATTTCGTGGACCTAGAGATTTACAAAGGGCTGTTTTAGCACAGTTGCCTCATTGCTGGTTAAATCCTAAATCAAAACACTAAAATCTGTTCGTATCAGCAACTTGAGATATATGCAGATTAATGGGAATATGGATTTGAATTTGTATATGGCTCCTGAGGCTCTGTGATGTGCACGCAAAGACAAACCGTGGCTACCCCTGCAATATGTTTGTTTGTAAGAGTTGAAAACAAAAGACTAATCAGAAACATCGATATTGCTGTCTATTCTGGTTTGTGATTCAGAAGGTCGTGGATTAACCCCCATTCCAGGACTTGAGCACATAATCTAGGTGGTTCAGTATTGAGGGAGTACTGCACTGTGGGAATCATTTTCAAATGAAGCCTCATTTGACTGTTCCAGTGCTTCAGGTGGATGGTAAAGGCTGCATTTACATTACTTAACCACAGCATTGGTGCAAAGTGGTAGGAGACTCCCTAACTCGTTTCACTTTGAATCAGTTTGGGCCTTCAAACCTGAATCACAGTTCACAAGTTTAGCATTAGTGTAAAGCCAAAATTGCTTTACACCAAAACTAAACCTGTATACCATTAATTTCTGTGGGGATTCTTCCAATTGTCCATCTTGACTTGGGCAGAAGATCTGCAGAGACCCCAGAGAAATGGCGGTCAATCAGGAGAACCTCGACTGAAACTCAAGTAGTGTGAATGGACCAAAAAGATTCCATGGCACTATTTGAAGAAGAACAGGGGGTTCTCCTAGAGCCTTGCCCATATGTAATCACTACCAAAAACAGGTCAACTGGTAATCCATCCCATAGCTGTTTGCAAAACCTTACTGTGCTCGAAGTGGATGTCATATTTGATGACACAACAGTGACTATTTCAACGACAATTTGGGGTGTTTCTGAGAAGATAATAAAGAGCTACTTAAATGCAAATCTTTTTATATAACAAGCATTTGGGAAATGTGTTTACGTTTGTGACCCTTTGTATTATTTATACCATGTTACTGAAAAAGTTAAAGACGTACACAAGAAATTGTAAGCCAATGCACTGCATTACATAGAGAAATGTGATTCTTACTTTTTTGCCATCACTACAGCACACTGCTTTCAGTTTACCTTTCCAAACAGACAAACTAGACCCTGTTCTCAATTACAATGACTGCTACTTCTGCCCATTGCATCCTAATGTAACATACATAAATTGGGCGGAGAGAAAATGAAGGCTGCTGATTTACATTAGTCCTTAATCACAAGAGGATGAATTGTTGCAATAAATGTAAATGATTAAAGCTAATTCGGCCTAAAGGGAATCTATCAGCAGATAGTTGCTTTTGGAAGTTCGCATCCTAACCAGCAAGATGAGCCTTATCAGCAGCGTCCTGACATTACACCTTTCAAGAATTGGCTGGTTACTTGGAAAAGAGCAATCTGTCTCTACCTTTCCCGTGGGAGTTTGCACAGTCAGGATAACCCCGAGACCTTGCTGGTGTGCTGCCAGCAACATTAAAGAACTTCCCCCACGATTACAGGGGCATTATGCTGTTTTTGATTGTCCTGAGATTAGATTTTTGGAAAGAAAAAAAAACCTGCGGTTCACATGATCCTTGTATTGCACCGTGAGGCCGCTATTATTCGGCAATTGTGAACCTGCCAATTTCATTTTCACCGTGCTTTCATCACCACAGTCGCTTTAGTTAAAACGTTCAAATGACAGTTGTAACTTAAGACTGTAAATAGGTACAACATTCAACAAATGAAATGCCCAAAACTGAACTCAAACCGAGTAGTATCTGGTTTGGGCTGTGGATTAAAGTGAATTAAAAGGAAAATAACAACGTCATGCTTCTTTCATGCATAAAATGTTTGACTCTAGTTTCTATAAAATGTAAAATATGTAATTTATTACAGATGCCGCTCAACCTGCCCTTGCGTGCTCCCCTGCGTGTTCGTCCGAGCAGCGAATTAGAATTGGTACATTGCTGTCCCTCGTTTGAAGCAGTCAGAAAGTTCAGGGTGTTCCCAGTGACACCATCTGAATAACATTACCCACACCAGGAGGCACTACTGAGCATGCGTTTATATGTCCTTGATGCTCAGTGATGATGTCATCAAATATACTCATATAATAGGACTTTGTGGTTACAGTGTTGGTTCTTGGCCCTGTGCTACCCTTGGCCACCTCCTCCTCATTTAAATACTGCCCCTCATAGGCATTATCCACAAAATGGAGTCAGCTTCCCTATGTATGCCGATGACACCAAATTTATCTTTCCACCATCTTTCTTGACCTCATAACCAATTCCTTGTTGTAACACTGCCTGTCCAACGTAAAGTCACAAATGAATCACAACTTCCTTCAGCTGCGCCGTGGAAAGATGGAAGCCTTTGTTTTGGCTCCCTCCAACAACTCTGCTCCTTTGCTGCTGATTCAAGCCGCCTGCCTGGCATTCACTCAAACTGAACCAAGCCATGTAAAATCTGGGCTTCCCATTCGACCCATAGGTAAGCTTCAAACCCCTTGTTCTATCTATCACCATAACAATTTATTTCTGTCTCCGCAGCATTGCCTGCTTGTGCTCCTACCTCCGCCTCTCTTTTGTTGAAACCCTCATCCATACTTTTGTCACCTCTAGAATCGATTTTTCTAATATCCTCCTTGGTAGCCTCCCATCCTCCACCCTCTCTAGTCTCCAACTTGTCCAGAACTCAGCTGCTCTTATTCTGTTCCATAATAAGTTGCATTCACCCATCACACTGGTTTCTACTAATGTACATTGGCTTCCTGTCCCCCAACACATTAATTTTTAAATCCTTGTCTTCAAATACTCCATGATCTCACCTCATCCTATACCTTAAGCCATCTCTAGTCTTAGATATCCTCCTGCACCCTTTGGTTCTCTGACTCTGGCCTTTGGTGGATCTCACTCCCTTCACCACATCATTGGTGATAGAGCCTTCGGTTGCCTTGTTCCTACTCTCTGGAACTCTCGTCTGAAAGCCCTCCACCTCTCTGTTTCTTTCTCCAGAGAGAGCTTTAGTGCTAGGCACTAAACTGGATGATAACAGAATAAAAAAATCACTGGTTTATTGCAATACGTAAGACTTTAGGTAATGAAAATACTAAACTAAACAGAATTTACATCAGAGGGATGGATTGCAATATACTTTGCATTAAATACAGGTACAGTGTTCAATTTATATTATTGAACAATCATGATTATTTTTACTTTCTGCTAAAAGATCTATATAATATAAACAGTTGGGGACAGCATCAGTAAT
Organism: Squalus acanthias; assembly: GCA_030390025.1. Taxonomy (NCBI): domain Eukaryota; kingdom Metazoa; phylum Chordata; class Chondrichthyes; order Squaliformes; family Squalidae; genus Squalus; species Squalus acanthias. The sequence goes on from CM059429.1 coordinate 37,178,151, forward strand.
GTTTGCACTGTTCATAGTTTCAATGCCCAGTTAAAACCACCCATTTTTAGAGGAATTTCCATTGGCAAAAAACATTAGATTGTGTTACATGCTTTTTGTTACTTTTTTTCATCCAGTACGGAACCTCACCTTTCTGATAATAGGTTACTTAGTAAATATGATTCTAGTGTTAGTGTATTGTGTAAATATGGGTCTGGGGAGGCTTCACTTTATCTTTGATCTCACCTAAGTGACATATCTCCAGGCAACAAAGATGCTTCGTTGGTGACATGACAACACAGAACTGCCATCTGTGCTGCATACATAGATCTCTTTAAAAGGCTTACAGACTGCAGTCATGTAACTGTTAATCTCAGATCTCCATAGTACCCAGACTCAGCCAAATCAGAATTATTATGGGTATTCCCTTAAATGGACTAGAAATGTCATGTATATTTTTCTAGGTCACTGAGTACATACAGTAACTTGTACGGTTATCAAATTACCTTCATCTTTATATTTGTAATCCATAATATCTGCTTTTATTTAAACTTGTTTTAGTGATGGTGCGGACATGTGGTTGGAAGCTTATCTCGGGGTCTGATACGACACCAAGGTTGCGAACAGTCTGGTTCAGCCTCAGACAGATGTTAGGGAGAGAGATGGAGTCGGTGACTAGGGAATGGAGTTTGTGGTGGGGACCGAAGACAATGGCTTCGGTCTTCCCAATATTTAGTTGGAGGAAATTTCTGCTCATCCAGTACTGGATGTTGGACAAGCAGTGTGACAATTTAGAGACAGTGGAGGGGTCGAGAGAGGTGGTGGTGAGGTAGAGCTGGGTGTCATCAGCGTACATGTGGAATCTGACCCCATAACTAAGACCACCTATTTCCACCTCCGTAACATCGCCCGACTCCACCTTTGCCTCAGCTCATCTGCTGCTGAAACCCTCATCCATGCCTTTGTTACCTCTAGACTTGACTATTCCAACGCACTCCTGGCCAACCTCACATTTTCTACCCTCCGTAAACTTGAGGCCATCCAAAACTCGGCTGCCCGTGTCCTAACTCGCACCAAGTCCAGTTCACCCATCACCCCTGTGTTTGCTGACCTACATTGGCTCCTGGTTAAGCAACACCTCAATTTTAAAATTCTCATCTTTGTTTTCAAATCCCTCCATGTCCTCGCCCCTCCCTATCTCTGTAATCTCCTCCAGTCCTACAACCCTCTGAGATATCTGCGCTCCTCCAATTCTGGCCTCTTGAGCATCCCCGATTTTAATCACTCCACTGTTGGCGGCCATCACCTTCAGCTGCCAAGGCCCTAAGCTCTGGAATTCCCTCCTTAAACATCTCCACTCTTTACCTCTCTTTCCTCCTTTAAGACGCTCCTTAAAACCCATCTGCCCTAATAACTCCTTATGCAGCTCTGTAACGCTTCTGTGAAGCACCTTGGGACATTTTACTATGTTAAAGGCACTATATAAATACAAGTTGTTGTGTGTTTTATTGATAAAATGCTAAAAAGAAAGAAACTTTATTTATTAGGAGTAAAGCCATTAGTCACACACTGCCCATATACTGTAGATCAATCTCTCATAATCCAGTACAACATTCTATATATGGTTCACAAAATCCATTGATAAGAACTTTTATTTTTTACCAGTTTATACTTTATACCTAATTTTTTGATAACATTAGCTGAGGGGGAAGATATACCCCCATGTTTTATCACATATTGGCTTGTAATTTGTGGTCAGCAGTGAAGCAAATGCATTTGCCGCTGGCCCCGAAGTAAGCTTTGCACAAAGATCTCGTGATCTCTATGGCGAGAAGTTCAGCTACTCCGACGTGTAATTGAAATCAACGCAAGTTAATGAGGATCCCAGCGAAGAGCTGCTGTGACATCAACAAGCTGTCTAAGCAGCCAATCAAAATGCAGGATTCTCACAGACAGCGAACCAGCGCAGCCAGTGGAGGAGCAGTCAATGACAGACCACAGCTTCGGGATTTCTGCGTTTGGCTGCGCATGCGCTAAATCCTGAAGTTGCGGTCAGTTTCAAAGGTGAAATGATGGCAAATGCTGCCAGTTTGCCATTGTCAGGACCGCAAATTCCGGACCATTGTGTGCATTGAGGTAGGTCTTCATACAGTAATAAAACCAAATGAAGATGATGCACTACAACAATTTCAATTTCCATCTCAACTCATCTTGCCCTCTCTCCTCTAATTTCACTGTCCCTGTACAACCTTAACCTCTCCCTCCCTTTAAACTCTCATACTCATATTCATGGACCCCCTCCCACCTTCAAATTTGATATCTCTTGTGGCCTCTCTACTCCCAATGTCTTGATCACAGACAAGGCCATTTCTGACCACTTCCTTTGTGCCCTTCCAACCCAACTTTCTCTGTGTCCTGCCCCTTGAAAAACTCTCCCCCAAGTCACTTGCAATTGTACTTTCAAGCTGCCAACTGCCTAGCCTTCGGCCCTCCATATGCCATGATAATTCTACAGCTGTTGTTCTGCTCAACCACTTCCCTCCTCCACCTTTGATACCCTTGTCCCCAGTAAAACATTTCCTCTTTCATATCCTGGTTGTTTCCCATGGCTCCCTCAAGTCCAGTGCATGCAGACTTGAATGTATCTGGCACACAACCGGTTTAGCCATCAACAGATTTGGCCTGACCATAGCAAGTGCTATCAGGCCACACTCTCCTCTGCTAAAATTGCTCCAGGATCATCCTGGAAAGCAAAGGTAACCCCTGGCTTCATTTCTCCACTACTAACCATCTCCTTTAAAGCCTTCACCTCTTTCCTTCCATTCTCACGTCCAACAACAAGTGAGAGGAGTTCATGAACTTCTTTGTCAGTAAGATTGATACCATCTGTTCAGCTGCCTCTGGCACATTTCCCCTTCTCTTACCCATCAAGCCAAACCTCCCCAAGGCTCCCCAATGCCTCAGCTCTGAACCTGCATCTTTCTTTAGTTTCTCTCCTATCTCCACCTTATGTGCTCTCTGAGCTCATCTTGTCCATGAGACCCACCTCCTGCTCTATTGATCACATGGGCAACACGGTGGCATAGTGGTTAGCACTGGTGCCTCACAGCGCCAGAGACCGGGTTCGAATCTGGCCTCGGGTGACTGTCTGTGTGGAGTTTGCACATTCTCCCCGTGTCTGCGTGGGTTTCCTCCGGGTGCTCCGGTTTCCTCCCACAGTCCAAAAATGTGCGGGTTAGGTGATTTGGCTATGATAAATTGACCCTTAGTGTTAGGGGGGGATTAAATATGTGGGGTTACAGGGATAGGATGGGATATGTTAGGGGGAATTAAATACGTGGGGTTACGGGGATAGGGTGGGATATGTGTCGGTGCAGGCTCGATGGGGATTCTGTGTGAGGGGTCAGGGACAGGGTACTGGATTTGGATGATCAGCCATGATCGTATTGAATGGTGGAGCAGGCTCGACGGGCCGAATGGCCTACTCCTGCTCCTAGTTTCTATGTTTCTACATTCCCACTAAACTGCTGACCACCCAACTTCCCTTCTTGGTCCCCATGCTAGATGTGAGAAGTCGCACAACACCAGGTTATAGTCCAACAGTTTTATTTGAAATCACAAGCTTTCAGAGCGCTGCTCCTTCGTCAGGTGAAGTGATGAAGGAGCAGCGCTCCGAAAGCTTGTGATTTCAAATAAAACTGTTGGACTATAACCTGGTGTTGTGCGACTTCTCACATTTGTCCACCCCAGTCCAACACCAGCATCTCCACCCCATGCTAGATGACATTGTAATTGCTTCCTCTCATCAGGTACTGTCCCCCTCCCTTTCAAAACCACCATCATTACCCCCTTTCTCAAAGAATCCACTTATAACCCCTTTGTTATTACAAATCACCACCCCATTTTGAACCTCTCTTTCATCCTCAAAGTCCTTGAACATGCTGTTGCATCTGAAATACATGCCCATCATTTCTGCACCTCCCTGTTTAAATATCTCCAATCAGGTTTCCGTCCCTGACACAGCACTGAAACGGCCCTAATCAAAGCCACAAATAACATTCTCTGTGACTGTGACCATGGTATATTAGCTCTCCTTGCCCTCCTCAACCTCTTTGCAGACACGGTTGACCACACCATCCTCCTCCAATGCCTCTTCTCCATTATTTAGTGCAGGGATTGCCTTCACTTTGTTCCACTCTTATCGATCCAATCATAGCCAGAGCAACCCCACACCTTTACCTCTGGAGTCCCCAGGGATCCAACCTTAGCCCCCTTATCTTCATCTACATGCTGCCCCTTGGCAATGTTACCTGAAGACATGGGATTAGCTTCCACATGTAGGCCGATGACACCCAGCTCTACCGCTCCACCACCTCTCTCAACCCCTCCACTGCTTCAGTATTGGCAGACAGCTTGTCTGACATTCAGTGTTGGATGAGCCATAAAATTCTCCAGTTAAATATTGGGAAGACTGAAGGCATCATATTTGGCCTCTGCCACAAACGCTGTACCCTTGCCACCGATTCCATCCCCCTCCACGGCCATTGTCTGGTTGCAGCCGACTGTTTACAATCTCGGCGTCCTATTTGATCCTGAGCTGAGCATCCGACTTCTAATCCTCTTGCTCCCAAAGACCACCTACTTCCACCTCCATAATATTGCACTTCTCTGTCCGTACCCATGCCCAACTGCTGCTGAAACTCTCATCCATGCCTTTGTTAGCTCTAGACTCAACTATTCCAATGCCATGCAGGCCAGTTTCCCATTCTTTACCCTCCATAAACATTAGCTCATCCAAGACTCTGCTGCCTATATCTTATTCCACACTAACTCCTGCTCGCCCAGCACCCCTGTCCTTTGTTAATCTATATTGGCTCCTAGTCCCCCACGCCCACATCCCATAAACAAATTTAAAAAAACAGTAAGGGCTGAATCTGAACTCCTAAAAACGGGTGGGTTGGGGTCGGGGCAAAGGTTAAAATTCAAAAAATCTGAAACAGGAACCCAACCCGCCTCAAACCCACCCACTTCTGGTTTTAACAGAGGCAGGATGAGGGGCGGTTGACCAATCTGCTCGCAGGAGGCAGGTTAGTCATTTAAATATTTTAATGCGTCTGCTGCCTTCATTTTAACAGTGATTCTATTTTTAGCCACAGTCGGTCGGGTTTCCCAGGCCTCGGGAAACCCAGCAGGTGAAAGAACATAAGAACATAAGAAACAGGAGCAGGAGTAGGCCATTCGACCCTTCGAGCCTGCTCCGCCATTCAATAAGATCATGGCTGATCTTCTACCTCAACTCCACCTTCCTGCACTCGCTCCATATCCCTTGATTCCCTTAGTATCCAAAATTCTATCGAAAGGAGGTGAGAAGGGCTGAATCCACGGGGTAAGTGCCCTTACAGCACTGCCTGTGGGCCAGAAGGAGCAGGAGTGTTTCCTCCAGGCCCAACAAGCTACCCAGTAAACATCCCGCCCCACGATCTGTCTGCTCCACTGCCAACCAAAACCCCTCCGACCACCATCGGACACCCCCTCCCGCGATCGAACCCATCGACCACGATCGGACCCCCCGACCACTATCCGACCCGCCCCTCGACCACTATCGGACCCCCCGACCACTATCCGACCCGCCCCTCGACCACTATCGGACCCCCCCGACCACTATTGGAACCTCTCACTCGACCACTATTGGACCCCCCCGACCACTATTGGACCCCCCCCCCGACCACTATCGTACCCCCCCCCCGACCACTATCGTACCCCCCTCCCCGACCACTATTGGAACCCCCCTGACTACTATTGGATCCCCCCCTCGACCACTATCGGACCCCCTCACTCGACCACTATCGGACCCCCCCCCGACCACTATCGTACCTCCCCCCCCCAACCACTATCGTACCCCCCCCCCCTGACCACTATCGGACCCCCCCCGACCACTATTGGACCCCCCCTTGACCACGATTGGAACCCACCCGACCACTAAAGGACACCCTCACTTGACCACTATCAGAACCCCCCCCGACCACTATCGTACCTCCCCCCCCCCCCGACCATTTTCGTACCCCCCCCCCCCGACCACTATTGGAACCCCCCTGACTACTATCGGATTCCCCCCCCCGACCACTATCGTACCTCCCCCCCCCCAACCACTATTGTACCCCACCCCCGACCACTATTGGAACCCCACCCCCGACCACTATTGGAACCCCCCTGACTACTATCGGACCCCCCCCCCTGACCACTATCAGACCCTCCCCCCGATTACTATCGGAGCCCCCCCCCCAACCACTATCGGACCCGCCCCTTGACCACTATCGGACACCCCCCGACCACTATTGGCCCCCCCCCCCCCGACCACTATCGGAACCCCCCCCCCCGACTACTATCAGACCCACCACCCCCCGACCACTATCGGAACCCCCGCCGACCACTATCGGACCCCACCCCGACTACTATCAGAGATAGCGGAAGGGCTTGCCATAACTTTCCAATCTTCCCTAGATGCGGGGGAGGTGCCTGAGGATTGGAAAGTGGCAAATGTGGCACCATTGTTCAAGAAAGGGTGTCAGGACAATCCCAGTAACTACATGCCGGTCAGTTTAACATCAGTGGTGGGTAAAGTTTTAGAAACAATAATCAAGGAAAAAATTAATGGGCACTTGGAGAGGTTTAAGCTAATTAAGGAGAGCCAACATGGATTTGTAAAAGGCAGATCATGTTTGACTAATCTAATTGAATTTTTTGATGAAGTAACAGGGAGGATTGATGAAGGGAATGCAATGGATGTTGTCTACATGGATTTTAGGAAGGCGTTTGACAAAGTACCACATAGAAGGCTGGTTAACAGAATTGAGGCTCATGGAATAGGTGGGTCAGTGCCAGCTTGGATAAGGAATTGGCTTAAGGACAGAAAACAGCGAGTTGTGGTAAATGGTTGTTTTTCAGACTGTAGACAGTGGTGTTCCCCAAGGGTCAGTGCTGGGGCCACTGCTTTTTTTGATATATATAAATGACCTGGATATTGGAATACAGAGTAGAATTTCTAAATTGGCCAATGACACCAAACTTGGGGGTGTGGCAAACAGTGATGATGATACCAATCAACTGCAACAGGACATAGAAAGGCTAGCAGAATGGGCAGACAAGTGACAGATGGAATTTAATACAGAGAAGTGTGAGGTGATGCATTTTGGCAGAAGGAACAGGGAGAGGCAATATACACTTAATGGCACAGTTTTAAAGAGTGTGGAGGGACAGAGGGACCTGGGAGTTAATGTGCATTGGTCCCTGAAGGTGTCGGGACATATTGAGAGAGTAGTTAGCAAAGCATATGGGATCTTGGGCTTCATAAATAGAGGTATTGAGTACAAAAGTAGAGAAGTTATGCTGAACCTTTATAAAGCGCTGGTTAGGCCACAACTGGAGTATTGCGTCCAGTCCTGGTCACCACACTTTAGGAAAGATGTGAAGGCACTTGAGAAGGTACAGAGGAGATTTACCAGAATGGTTCCAGGGATGGGGGATCTTAGCTACAAGGACAGGTTGGAGAAGCTGGATTTGTTTTCATTAGAGCAAAGGAGGTTGCGGGATGATTTGATAGAGGTGTACAAGATTATGACGGGTTTGGATAGGCTAGACGGGGAAAGGCTGTTCCCACTAGTTGATGGTACAAGGACTAGGGGAGACAGATTTAAGGTTTTGGACAAGAGATACAGGGGGGACGTGAGGAAAAACTTTTTTACGCAGTGAATGGTGAGGACCTGGAACTCGCTGCCGACGGAAGTGGTGGAAGCGGACACACTCAATGTTTTCAAGGGGAGACTGGATAGGCACTTGAGGGAAATAAACTTGCAGGGCTACGGGGATAGAGCGGGGAAATGGGACTGACTCGATTGCTCTACAGAGAGCAGGCACGGACTCGATGGGCTGAATGGCCTCCTTTTGTGCCATTATGACTCTATGTGAATCAAGTCTTTTACACTCATCAACCTAACATAGCCATTTGCAAACGGGGGTAATATATCTATTTTCCTCAAAAATGGAATAAATAGCTCTATTTCGTTGGAATTAACAAACCACTTACAGAATGATGGGAATGCACAAAATTGAACGGTTCCTGCGAAAAGGTTTAGTTGATGGTAACAAAAAAATCAGCTAATCACAACATAGCTGCAATAAATAATGCTTCTTAGCAAGTAATGAGCCACTTAACAAGCATAAGTTTCAAAATGTTTGTTCATCTTGTTCTAGATTGTGCAATTGTGGTAAAAAATGGCTGAACAACAGTAAGGAAAATTCCGATTTATCCACAAGATACTACTTAGGTACATAGTGGAAGCCCTGATTTCCTTCTGAAGAATGCAGAGAAGTGCAGTTGAGATGAAGATGTTACATTTTGACACTGATAGCAGTTTCTACTTGCCAGCCCGATCACACTATTTTATGTATTACATAAGTTGTTGCATTTTACTATTTTATTTTGCAGCAAAATAAGAGTGCAAAACCTCCCCTGCATTTTATGTAATGCAATTTTAGGACACAATAGCACAAATGCAGCCGAAAAAAACAAAAATCTTTAAAGCTTGGTGCAGTATTCTTAGAATTTTTTTAATTTGTCATCCTACTTATTAAATGGTATTCTTTGTTCATTGGTACTTAACATGCACCACTTATGTACATAATGCTGTAATGTACAGATCAGATTTCAAAGTATTGAACAATGTTCAAATTGTCAAGAATTTTCTGACTATAAGAATTTATGTGAAAGGGAACGTTGTTTGGGTGGATACTTGGGTAGAAATTGGTATGCGATGGGCTCGTTTTTCGGGCGTAAAATGGGCAGAACAATTTAGCAGTGGGATGACCAACGACTAATCTTTGCAGGTGTTGGTCCCACTGCCAAATTCATGGACCCATTTTAAACAGGCGTTAAGCTCCTTGAATATGTAAATTAGGGGCCTAACTTCTATTAAAGGACCCCTTTGACAAATTTGTCACCTCCATGAGTGGGCAGGCATTAAGCCTTCCCTGTGTAGAATTCTTCAGCGGCCCCCGTGGCTGCCAATCAAAGGTAAGTTTTTTAATTAAAAAAAACTTTGTGTAGAGCCAGAAAAATTTACTGCACCTTTTATAGTGCACTATTATCAGAATATAGAGGAGGAATATTTGGTTTATCAGGACAGAGATTCCTGTGATGAAAGTTCAGGCACTACTTTTTGTGAAAGTCGTGATCTGAATGCGCCTGAAAACAAGACAGATCTAATGACGAGCTGAAGAAGTGTGTGCTGAATCTGTCTCATTGCTCTATAATGTAACACAATAATTATTAATGTATTGCATTAAAAAAAATTGGAATATTTGCTTTCGAATAGTGGATCTTCAAGGGTGATTTGATGTAAGTGTTTAAAATGATGATAAAACCCCCACGTTGGGTGGGGGAAGGGTTAAAATTTATAAATGGGGAATGCATCCTCAACCCGCCACGTATGCAACTGCCTCCATTTTCACGCCGTCGGATTTCATAGCGATAAAGTGTCCCAAGGTGGGGCACTTCATTAACATATTTAAATCAGGCTCCCACAGTGTAATTGGGAGCCTGTTTCAAATTTAACAGTTGGCGCGTAGGTTTCCCAGGGCTTGGGAAACCCGGCAGTGAAAGGGAGGTAGGAGGCTGCCGGCTCCACAAGGTAAGTTCCTTTTCCAGTACTCCTTGTGGGCCAGCAGGAGCAGGAGTGCTCTCCCTGACCCCTCAAGGAAGCCTTCGGCCTCCCCTCTGCTGATCGCGGATTCTCTCTTCCCCCTCCCCCACTCTTGCTGTGATCACAGACCTCTCCTCCTCCACCGCCCCCCCCTCCAACAAGCACCCTCCCACGATGGCCTCTCTCTTTCCCCATTCCTCAAAGCCCCGATCTCCGGCCTTCCCCCACCTCGTGCCACCTATTGCTGGGGACCGTCTCCAGCTATGGCCTCCTGCCACTGGTTTTCCTGCCCAGAAGCCGGCCTGCCAATTTGGCCGGTGGCCAGGCAGGAAACGGAAGAAAAACACTGTAATGAGGTCCTGCCATTAATTTCGGCAGGATTTCTGTGTCCCTGGCCTCGACGCGCTCCCCGGCCACCTTAGCTCTCCTTGCACCCTCCCCGCCACCTCGTAAATATTGGGACCAGTGTTTCCAGTGATTGAGGGGTCGAGAATGAGAAGACACAGATATAAGAATAAACGTAAGAGATTTAGGACAGAGAGCAGGGTAATATTTGTTACACAGTGGTTTGTGAGGCTATGGAATGCACCACCAGAGTTAGTGCAGAGACCAGGGCCGCGAAATTCGATGTTGTAGCGCTGGCCGTTAAGGCCGGTCATCTTGAAAAAATGGCGGCCGCCTTGCATCCGCCCGCTTCTGGCGCGGGACACGGCAGCTGCCATTTTGGAGAGGTCCGCAGCGCTGCCGTTGCCTGCGCTCGCCTCTCCCATGTAAATGTGTAGATCGTGACGTCAATCGGTATGAAACATCCGAATTGACGCACGACTGCGATTTTGGACGTTGCTGTGTGTCATACCGCCCTCTCCTAACCACACACGGAAGAACGTGCGTGCAGCAGTCGTATAGAGATGCTGTCAGCACTTCTTAAAGAGGCACACATCTTTCAGGTAAGTTTCAATTTCAGCTTTTGGAGTGTTTTTTAAAATATTTTATTGGAGTCGTGGCTTGGTGCATTATCTATAAAAAGTTGTTAAAGTGTGCAGGGAGTGCTGCTGGATGTTTGCAATGCTTTGGATGTTGAAGGAACGCCTCTGAGAACACCACTTGCTCACAGTCATGTGGCTCTAGTTGCAGTCCCCCTTGAGCTGCAACATCACACGGAGATGAAGCAGAGGCAGCAAAAGTGGACAAGCTGCTCAGCAGAGGGAAGAGGAGGAAGCAGAAGAAGAGGAGGCGGAAGGAAGGTTGCAACCTAGACAGCCCCTTTCTGGCTGAGTTATCCGGGATCGAATCATCCGCCTGCGGTACCACACCAATTTCCCTTTCAACATTTGTCCCACACCTTACCTTCCCTCTGTTACTGAACATTACAGCATCCTCTTGGCCACAATGCTGAAATAAAAGCCACCACAAAGCAAACTTTCCAATCCAACTTTATCCATATAGGCATCCAATATTACATCAAAAAAATCAACTCATCACCCTTGTGCATTCCCTTAGTGCCTGTCCTAGTGATGTCACGCAGTGCTACCCCAGTGGCTGCAGCATGGCTGGTGGAAGGCTGCTAACTTTCAGTGGGGGACACTGCAGATGACCTTGAGGAGCTGGTGGCTGGGAGTGTCAAATCGAGTGCCGGTGATTCTTCTTCTTCACTCTCATCTCCCTCTTCTTTGTCACCCACTGGCTGGGCAGGCTGCATTTCTTGGGTGTCTGAAATGAGGAAGGCACAAGAGTAGGGTTTTGGTGGGGAGAGGGCTGGAAAGCAAGGGGTGCATGCTTACACCATGTGCAGCTTGTACATCATAAGATATTGTGGGATGAGGGGGAAGTGGGATGTGAGAAGAAGGATAACGTATGAGAATACCGGCATATTGTATTCTTTCAGCCCCAGCACTGGCTAAGGGCTCAGCCATGCCCCTGCCAAGAATGGCCAACACCGCCTCCTCCAAGGGGATGAGGTGAAGCTAGGAATGGAGGTGTGCCTCGTGTTTGGTAGAGATTGCTGATAGGTGAGCGATGGGGAATGGTCGTGTATTGAGCAGTGTGCGAGGCAAGTGATGCAGTTGGTAGGAGACGGCTTTTGAAGATGCATTCACTGACCTTGACTACTTGTCTGAGGTCATGAAACTCCTTTGGGCACTGGAGCCAGGTGGTGGGGACGACACTGCTGACAGTGACAGCCTTGATGATCTGCTTCCACATCCTTCTATCTGGAGGGACTCCTGGCCCCTGTGGGTAGAGGACCTCTCTTGCAGTGTTGACCCCCTGCACAAAGCTGGAGTGCGGCGTACGAGACCCTGGGTGGTCTTTCCCTGACCTGTTAAGCCATTTGTGTTAGTGCTGAATCACTTTCACCATTTTTTACCTGCAGAAGGCAGTTCAGCTTTAAGGGCTAAAGACTGCTTATTTTTGAATGATTTAAAAAAAAATTTCAGAGAGCAGTTTGGGGGAGAAGTTCAGTATTGCCCCGTTTGGGACGCTAACTTTTGAAATCTGGGAAACATAGCGCCAGATGCTAATGATTCCCAGCTTTTTCAAAATTCGGTGTTTGCGCTCCAGGAAGGAAGTGGACTGCTAAATCAAGCGCTCCACTTCATTCCTGGAGCGCTAAAGGACGCAAGTGGAGCGTTAGTGGTGCAGCGCCTCCTGCAGCTGTCGGTGTTGTTGCTCAGCGATGCTGCAGGGGCGGAACCGAAGTTCGGGTCTGGGGTGATGCACACGGCAATGACATCATGATCTCCAGGCGCAGGAGATCGTGGCGCTAGTGGTTACCGCCGCCGCAAACCTCCACGTCAATTTCGCGGGCGTCGGTACTATCGCCGCGCCCGGCCGCAAAGCCGGTAGTGGCCCCTTAGCACCCTCCCCCGCCCCCCCCCGGAGGCACTAACAGGAGGCGCTAACGTACCAAATTTCTCCCCCTTTACCTTTAAGGGCTCGTGACTGCTTTCAAAAATGATAGCCTTGCTTTAAGAGAATGCAGCCTTGCTCCAGCAATGTGACACTGGGCCTCCTGCTGAGCGCACAGCCTGAAGCAGCATGTTCGTCGCTGGGCTGTGCGCTTAAATCATTCAAATCAGCAGGCAGCACCAAACGAACGTGCTGCCTGCGCTTTCTAAACGGGTGCGAGCAAATCTCGCCCTGCGGTGCCACTGCCCATTTTCAGGCCTTATCGAATTTCTAGGCCCAGGTCAACATTTAAGAATAAGTTAGCTAGGTGGTTGAAGAAAGGGGGATAAAGGGATATGGGAACAGAGCGGACACATGGGATTAGGAATACTGCTTGTGTGGAGGACAAACACCAACAGAGGCTGGTTGGACAGAATGGCCTGTTTCTGTGTTGTAATTTCCATGTAATTCCTCATTATGTACACATGTGACACTCTTTATTGTAAATATTTCAATAAGATTGCATCAGAAAGTACAAGACAATATCAACTGTAGAGGAAAAATAGCTTTGGTTCTTCAGTCATAAATTTGTAAGTTTTTTGTTTTCAAGGGAAAAGAAAGTCTGGGGAGAATACTTTTGGTTCAAAGTACTACATTTTATAGAAAAAAACGTAATAGTTTCAGCAGAACTTTTTGAGATTCTGGTAAAATTGTGAAACTTCTAACTAGCCGAGAGACTCTTGAGTTGGGTTTCCTTCTTACATAGAATTTACAGCACAGAAACAGTCCATTCGGCCCAACTTGTCTATGCCGGTGTTTATGCTCCACACCCTACTTCATCTAACCCTATCGCATATCCTTCTATTCCTTTCTCCCTCATGCGTTTATCTAGCTTCTCCTTAAATACATCTAATATATTCACCTCAACTGCTCCTTGTGGTAGCAAGTTTCACTTTCTAGGTAAAGAAGTTTCTCCTGGTTCTTCTTTTCTAGGCTGTTGTGGAGTCCATGTTGTTGATTGGACATAGATTTCCCAGTTTATATTGTGGCGCCATAGCAGGCTGGCAGAGTTCCATAATACTCAATCCAAAACATAAATAATGGTAATATAATGATAAAGACGCTGTAAAGTCCACAACCACATGAGTCAGCAAAACTCACATTGCTCCCAAAACAAAAGAGAAGGTTAACCAAGGTGTCATAAATTATAAAGTCTCTGGAACACCAGTTTGCTAATTGTGTAACTTTAATATTAAGAGTGCTGCCAATTAAATGGTTACAGATCAAAATCAGCCGGACCTATCGACCATCTGAGCAAGCGACTGGAACTACTGCACCGCCCATTGACGGCCTGAGCACCGCTCCGGGGGAAAGCTACCCCCATATTCTACTCTCCATTCTTTGGGGCTGTCTGCATGCACCTAATGATGCTGAAGGCAGGACTGCAGCAAATTGGTCCGCCGACCTCATTAGGGTAGTCCTGACGAGCTGCAGGCGCCAGTGGAATCTAGTTAGTCGCGGAAGACACACACTGAAATTGGCCGGCTGGAACGCTGGTTGCGGGATGCGTGAGTCGGAGTGGGGAGGAGGGGGCAGTCGGAAGGGGGGCAGGCTGCAGTTTTACTGTGGAGCCAGGAGGTGCATTCCTGCTCCTCATGGCTCCACACTCAGGTAACCATTTTTCCAGCATGTACCTTTTTGGTGGCAACCTCCAGTGATTCCGTTAAGGCTCGTTGTTAGACCGCATGCTGCATTCAGGGTAAACCAATTTTCAGTTTGAGTCCTAAAACAGACAGCAGTATTTTTGCGGAACAGCCTCGATGGGCTGAATGGCCTACTCCTGTTCCCATGTTCCTAATGGGTGTTTTAGGTGGCTGCCAGGGACGCCCCTACAGCGCCCGAACCAATATGGTGTTGGACGTATTTACAATGCTCTTCAGGCGCAGGAGGTTTTGACCCCTGGAAAACAGGCCAATTTCACCCCCATTATACTAGTTGAGATTAGGATGTGATTTGCCATGAGGGTTATGGAGTTGTTCCTTTGGATTATTGAATTGATTTGTATTGCACTGTACAACATTTTGTGGAGTAAATTGTAGTGAGATCAGTTTTAGATTACTTAAAGTCACCAGATGGCACCATCATAACTGCACAATTTTTTTTTGTGTGATTGAGTCTTGACCACTGGAATCATAACAGAAGCATACTCATCATGTGGACTATTTGAATGCTTGAATTATGTTGGTTCATGATAGCGAGCCAGCTGGTCCCCATACTGTTTTGAAATGATGAAGCAAGGAGATGTGTTGGACGTGTGTAGTTTGAGCATTACAGTTAACAAATGCAAAATGAGTATAAAAACTAAGAAAGAAGAAATGAAAATTGTACCTGCAGGGCAGCATTACATTTAACATGCATACGGCAGCAACACATAATTCTAATTACCAGTTTGTTTCTTGTTTCAGTGTTAGCAACTAACTTAGTGTGAGCAAGTGCAGTTCCAAAGATTGATTGCAGTAACTTACACAATATTTCAGCATTTTACAAAAATAATACACATACAAAACCTAGCAAGGAATTTATAATAAGTATCATTTATTTAAATGCCACACTGTGTGAGAATGGCTTTTGACATCATTGGGTGTTCTAACAGAAAACAGATACAAATCAATTAAAAAATATAAAATAGAGGGTATGAATTCTTCTGTGTATTTCTTCCAGGTTTATTAAAGCCTTAAGTGTAAAATGGTTTATTCGACAGGAAAGTGTTTGAACTGGCTGCCTTGTGTTGCATGTGATGGTCTGGAGCTGGGACGGTTGACAAATACTTTTAGCTGAAATGTATATAACAGGTGGTATCCAGTGGCTCCACAGACTCTAAAACTGTCTGACTGGTATAATCCTATGCACAGATTCCGACTAAATGACTCCAGGATGGCATAAGCAGTAACATTCCAGAACTCTGAAGTTGTCTGTGAGTAGAAGACAGTTGAAAAGAAACAGATGCAAATTTCCACACATTTTAAATTAAGTACTAAAAAGTTTTCCGAGACTTTTGCACGAATCTTTAGTAAATTACATCAGAATGGAGAATTTTCATAAAAGGTGATCCAGTGTAGTCACAGAAATCTTTTCTTATAATGGTGGCGTCACTAAAAGCAAAGTGCGCTCTAGTGCTCTGCAGTAACGAGGGACCTATTAGATAGAGGGAACTCAACATTTGGAATACTTTAAATTTTTGGTCCCACATTTTAATCATTCAGCCCTCCTTCTTGGTCACCTTGTGGATGATTTTCCGTTGCTGTTTGCCCTGTTTACAAAGCATTCAGGAGTCAAAAATGGCTGTGAAGCAGCAATCCAGTAAATGGGTGCTCAGCACTCCAACAAAACAGATGGCAAGCAAATGCAGATCAGGGTCCTGCGCCAGTTGTAAAACCCCTTTTGCTATTTTCAAGTACAAATGCGTCACTGAGTGCTGAACATTACATCTGTGCAATGTAAATGGGATCATTTCAAACAGTTTCCTTTGGAGCTGTTGTACAGCAAATGCAATATGATTAGCTTCATAACAATGCAATTACAAGTGACTGTTATTTCATTATCCCGTTTAAATTTGGTCGTTTCCTGTGCAAAACCAATGCACATCAGGTCACATGAGTTTCATATACTAATAGGGAAGGAAACGTGAGGAATATAGAGTATATATGTTAGTGAAAAAACATTGTATCAATATATATACATGCCAATTGTTTCACTAACATTGGGCAATGGAGGAAAACACCCACATAATCAGAAAGCCATTTTTTATTCTGGGATTGGCACATGGTTAGTTCTTAGTTTGCCTGATTCCAAACTTCCCCATGGTGTATAATCTGTTTTCAGTTTGTTGGTGAACCAGTCACCACTGATAGCTTTACAGAATTCTACAACAATACTGAATGCTGTTCATCTCTAAGTTGATGTCGCATCTGTGAGTCTTCTTGACAAGCAGCAGTCTTGAACAGGTCAAATTCCTAAAGTGTGTTGGAAATGACATCTTCCTAAGTCACCGTCTTGTCTTGTGTAACAAAGGCAGGATAGTTGAAGCATTCCTCCATCATAGTTCTACCTTTCTGTGGAATGAGTAGACATCCCCCCTTTTTACAGTGTCTTGTAAACACATGTTTTCTTCAAGGCGCCATGTGTCACCCAGTGGATTATTTGCAGATCCTGTGTCATGAAGAAATACCATCTTCTATCATGGCCGTGATACTAACGTGCTAACATGATGACATGGAAATTTGATGGCACCACCCATGTTTTTCAGGCACAAAATGGATGCCAAAGCATTCAATATAATGGGTGGGGTGTGCATACTCATTATGTGCCGCAAGTGCACCACACACCATATTGGTGAAGGCAGAAAAAGAGGCGTCCAGGGTCCACGCCTGAAACAGGTGTTAGCCCATTTGTAAAATTGAGCTGCCCGGAACACAGCCGGTGCTGGGCTAACTGCATTTAGGAAAATGTGTTTTACATGCTTCCACATGTCCTTAAAGGGATCGCTGGAGGCCGCCACCAGAAAGGTAAGTTTTTTTTCAACATACTTACCTGAATGTGGACCCAGGAGACGCAGGAGTGCTCTTCCTGGCTCCACTAAGACCGTTACCAGGCCCTGCTTGGGCCCCTCCATCGCTCCTGATCGCCCCCTCTCCCCCCCCTCCCCCTTGATCCCTCATCCAAGATCTTCCTGAGGGGTGCTGCCAGTGACTTAGTGACCCGAAATTTAAATGCTCTTCACCTGTGAGCTGCCTCTGGACACCCAGCACTCACATAACTTTCGGTGCATTCTGAAAATGGTATTGCATTTATTTAATAGCTTGATATCTGTGCTGAGGTGCCAATGACTGACATTGAAGGTTATAATTTGAAACGATTGTCCTGAGTATGATCATGCTGAAATTAAAGCTAAAGGATGGCAATGCATATTCTCTTATATTGGTGACCTGGGAGTCTAATGCTTACCTTGCAAATCCATCATTGCCAGACTCGTCTTCAGAGCTGGAGACCACAATCTCCTTGTCACTTGGCTCTTCCAACAGGTAGGGATTGTTCTTCTCCTGCTGGCTCATGGCAATAAAGCAAGCAAGGCAGGCTGCTGCAGGCACAGCGAATTTCCTCATGCCCGGTCCCGCTCCACTGCTGTAACTTTACAGGAAGTGCGGCAAGCTGCCTCTCTGGCGAACTTAAGGGCAGCAGGGGCGGAGCCAGAGGCCAGCCACAAGGAATACTCTATGGGATACTCTGAATCTGATGATAGACTGCGCCTCCAGCTCCACGAAGGCAGGTAGGATGGCACAGGGTGGCAATTGACAGTTCGGGCTATCGGAGGCATGAAAGGAAACGCAAAAGTACTTTTCTCCCGGTTTGCCAGCAGGAATGCCTCAGAGGTCGATTAGCCATTCTGGGTGTCCAGCAGGAAATCTGGGAGGGTTGGCAACCCTACAAAGGGCAGGTAGGTATTTTCCCTCTGGTGTTCACCTCCTCCCTGTGCTTCACTGTTTCCCTTCCCTCTCCCTATGTTGGCACTGTGTCCCTTTCCCTCCCTGTGTTGGCACTATGGAAAAGAATGAAAAATAAAATTGTACGCAGTGTAAAACAGGCTGCCGATTCGCTATCAGCCTGTCTTGCAGTACTGGCACTGATCAATTTCACCCCCTGCCTCCTCCTCTCCCTCTATTGGCTCTGGGTCTCTCCGCTACCCTATGTTGGCAGTATGTCGCCTCCTCTCCAGTGCTGTACTGTGTCTATCCTCTCCCTATGCTGCACTGCATCCCTCTGGCTCCTCATGCTGGCACTTCATTCCTTCTCCCCCCCCCCATTCTGGCATTGTGTCTCCCCGCCCCCCACACTCCTGTTTTTCCCCACTGCTTACCTGAGTGGCACCATAGCTCCTGGATCATTCTTGCTTTAATCTAACATCCAAGTAATACTAATTACCGTATTACACTGCACCTTGGTTCAAACCACTATGAATTCAAATCTTGATTTACAGTATTACTGCAAACAAAAATGTTGAGTGCTCTTGTTTACTAACTTGCTGTAATTTCACAGACTGAATTAAAATCTACAACACACATCACATTTGGCTAATTAAAATGAAGGACTGAGAAACCCATAGCAGCAAGCAAACTCCAAAATAAAGAACATGGTACAATATAAGAAGCAATAAACTTTTTTTTTCTTTTACTTTTGGTTCAATGGGATAGAATTCCTTTCCTGAGAGGAGGGGGAGGGGCATTGGCATTCATGGGAACGTGGTACTAGGTCTTGGCTTACCATGGCTTACAGCCTAATTCAGGTTCAAGTCCGGTCTGGCAGGAAATGCCACACAGTGTTTCTTTTTTACTTTGGAAGACAGACAGGCAGGATTTAGGGACTCAGCAGCCTATTAAATCATCCAGTCATCAGGGATTTTCAGAGATTACTCTGAAAGAACACACAACTGAGGCAGACTTTCCCACAGATTGTTCAATTACTCTATGTGTACTGCATAATCCATTCAGCCAGCAATACAGGCACTTTGTAAAATAAAAAAAGTAACACACAGTTTTTAATAACTAAGTGACTTTAATTATCCTGGGAAAGTAACAGTTGCCTTGGGCTGTATGGCACATATTCATAATTAAGGTTACAAAGAGGTATTGTGAAAAGATAAACCACGTTCATTGCTATTAGACTCAAGATTTTCCTGACTTTAATGTGCTTCAGTTGAAAAGCGGCAGTTTAAATGATTTGTAATGTAATTTAATCTGCCAGCAACCAACCAGCTACTGGTTTCCAAATAAAGAACATGACCAGCAACAAATATGCTATAGTTTAACTCTCATAAGTGCTTCACTTTAAATGTCGATGTATTTAGATATACAATGTTAGCGTATATTGGAAGGGTTATTAGACTAGTTATCATGGATCATTTCAACTGAAAGGGGTGTCTTCAGTTCAGCCTTATTAGTTTTGTGAGATTGTGAAAGCTGCCCTGATAGTCCTTCACATGTATTAGACCTGTATTCATCTGCCTAAGCGAGGTTTTATTAAAATGTTAAATTAATTACTTTTTAAAGAAAATCTATTTTCCAGGGTAGTGCTTTGGTATGAGGTTGGTGAATCTCCTTGATGTACTATCATTATCCTCCTTGGGCGAGGGGGAGAAGCAAGTACAGGTCTCTTTGAAGTCAAAGTAGCTTCAAGATGACATGCCTGGTGATGGAAGTTTGGAATCAAGTCAACCTTTTGTAGCAGACTCAGTAATCTGATACCTGAGCCTCACAGGTCTGTGATACTCCAGGGCACTGTTGATAACTGACTAGCCAACCTAGCTCAATCATGGAATCTGCAGTGATAGATCTGTCATAGGGGCCTAAGATTCTTCCTGTTCATTTCAAATAACCGTGCAAGCCAATGCCATAACAGGTAGGATGGTTCTGGTAGGATATGCAGCAGGAAGCTTAGCAATGGTCTGCGCTGGTAAGCGGAATTGTTTCAGCTACTTAAGCTCCAATAGTATCCTTGTCCACACATAGGGGTCCCTAAACCTCAGCTCTATCAATCAGTCCCTAAACTTTCTGGAAAGTGGGGTGTGTCCCTATTGAGACAGAATGTTCTCTCTACATTGACCAAAAAATAAACTTGACCTGTATGGATTTCTCAGTAGCTTGTTTTGGAGATGCTTAAACATGATGATAGGTTTATGCAGATGTCAGACACACAGCTGTCCAAAAACAAAATTGTTGTGTTATGAAGAGTTGTGAAAACAAGCTTGTGCCCATGATTCCCTACATGTTATTTAAAGTTTTGGCCATCAAAGGGGGAACTAGGTGGAGGTTGGATATCTTCACTCAGGGAGAACACAAATCAAATGATCTGTTGCCCTGGGTTTTTTTACAGATCGTTTTTACAATGGTCCAGAATTTGCGGTCAGCGGCAAAGGAACAGCGTTCACCGCTGACCTCGAAGAAAGCTGCCCACAAAGATTTAATGGGCTGTAGAGTGTCGATTTCCCCTATTCCGATGAGACTTTCAATCTGGCGCCATCTATAGGGGATCTGTGGCGTCCAGGAACAGTGAAGTCATCAAGCAGACTGAGCAGCCAATCAGATGAAAGAATTCCCACAGACAGCAAACCAGGAAGTAAAAAGTATGGATTATAATTGGGACATACACATGGGATTAAGATAGAAGCTGAAATATCATAAACAAACTTTAAAAAATAAAAATTAAAATTAACTTATTATTTTAAAATTCATGGAATTTTAAAATGTTATTCTAAGGGAATGACACTCCACACATATAACAAGATTTAACATTTTCAATGGTTTTTACAGCGAGAATAGTGCGCAAAAAGTTGAAATTCACGTCAAGTCACTGATTCTATGTTGATTGCACCTGTGAAGACTGCAACTTCCAGATTTCTGCGTTTAACTGTGCATGTACTGACGTCAGAAGTTGCTGTCAGTTTTACACAGTAATGATGACGAATGCTGACAGTTTTGCTGTTATTACAACCGCAAATTCCGGGCCAATGTTAATACTTGGTCATAAAGACTTAAAGGTGGGCAACGATAAAATAGTTATCTCCCAGCCACTGACATTGTCTTTCAGTTTTGTGCATCAACTTGTACACAAGGCAAGCAATTAAACTAGTGCCTTAAGTGGAATTAAAATATCAGTGAAAGAATTTAGGACTAAAATATTAAATAAGAAATGTACAGGTGTTCTATAAGTTCATTATTTTATGAGTAGATATGTCCGACTCATTAGCTACTCTGGGAATAGTGGATGTCTCAGCTGACATCTATACATGCATGTTTTCGAGCAGGAGTCATCATAATAGGGACCAGGAGCACGGACCTTGGCTGATTTTCCCCTCCTTGACCCATGCAAACGAAGGTCAATGGCAGCACGCCCACTGCTGCACAGGCTGAGTGAGGTCAGCTAACCCAGCAAATAAACCTGGAAACAGAAAAAAACTTCTAACATTATGAGTACTTCCATGGGAGGGATATGTGCTTAATATGCTGCCATATGCCAGATAACATATATTTCATGCAAAATGATAAATTGCATTCATAGAAGTCTGTATTGCTTAACCTACATAACCTTTTACTTATCCTAGTGTGAGATGAAGAAAAAGGACGAGTGAGTGCCACAGTTGACAAATTTGATTTGACATCCACAGGACACACAACTGAAGGTTATGGCGTGTCTCGAAGTGGGAGCTTAGGGTCTTCACCAGAGTGGGCTGAAATCTCACATAAGCTGTGCTTTGATCATCCGCAGGGTCGTCAGAGTAGAGTTTAGCTTTTCAAGGGCAAAAAGATCACGTCCAGATTGTGAAAAGTTTTATTGCAAAATAAATCTTAGAGAATAGAATCCTCTATTAGAGTATGTGATGGAGAGATATCTGCTCGATAGAAGCTGTGGAAAATTAAATGGACTAAATTAAATCTCTGATGGCCCTGGGTTATATAGCAATGATGTTTTCTCTCTTGTTTGCAGTTAGCAAGAATTTTATTGCCATCGTCTGACTTATCTGTCTGAACCAAGATCATTTAAAAATAATAAAGCAATGAGTTTAGCTGCAGCTGGTACTGGATACATACTATAATGTTCCAAAAAACAATTTGCTGTATTCTCTGTGGTAAATGAAAGTACATGTATTATTTTATCAAGAAACCACTGTTACAATAGTTGTCAGAACCAAACAGAAAAGGAGCAAATAACAAAATGTTGTGTTTTTCAAAAATGGAATAGTATAAACAAATTACAATTAATTTACAACCTGAAAGCAAATTACAACCCATCATGTAATTCACAGGGCCTCACTTAAAATACCTTGTGTGAATTAACAAAAGTATATGCTTGCATTTGATGCACAGTAAAGAGTATTGATATGCAAACAAGTACACGATGCACATTTATGCCACATAAATTGTGCAGCTTTTTTATAACCCTAGGTAATTGGCACCAAATAAAACAAGGTGTGTTGGGTTCATATTAGGCAAGTACAGTGCAAAATATTGCTGTCCAAATATAAATTCAATTTCAGTGAGATCTTATTAGAAGGCAAGCCTCCACACGGCCTGAGATATTAATGTGCAGGAAACTTTTACCCTTGAAAATATGTCAAGAATGTTTTCATGGTTTTATTTGCACTGGGAAAGGGTCCTAATCCTATAAGCAGGTATTTAAAAATGTAAATGTTGGCCTTGTCAAATTCTAAAATGTATTCTTTATCTAAGAGCATTATGTCATAGCTACACAGCAATGCGATGCTGACAGTCTAAGCCTCAAGCCTGCTTTTATCCAGCCAAGGCTTCTGCAATGAAGCATGCAGACTGTGGGAAAGGGTTGCTGAGGCACGCGCCAGATAAGATCATACAATAAATGATACAGCCCTCTGGAACACACCATCACTTTCATATGCAAACACACTCCTTTGGCTTCTATTCGTTCTATCCTGTGCTACTCACCTTTCTCAAGTATTTCCACCACAATAATCTGTCAGGTAGAAAATAACCGAACAGGCCCACTATTCTTCTCCCTACTTTTCCCATGTCATGGACAGACCACAGTTTTAAAAAAAATGGTTTTCCCTTTTATCCTCCCCTCTCTGGCCTCTGAACAAACTCCCTCTATTTCTTTTCTCTGAATAGGGCTTGACTAAAGCTACAGAAAAAGGGTCTTTATATTTTTAGCCCTTGCAACTGACATGGAACTGTAGTAGCTCTTAATTACTCAGGAAGTGACAATGTCAAGGGTTTTGAAGGCAGCCATGCACTTCTTATTGATTTCTGTGCATTGTTACTAGTCTAGAATCAGGATTAAAGCACAACACTTTTATCAGTGTTTTGATTTTTTTCTAATCCGCTCCAAGAATGATCCAGTAATTTGGATATTAAACAAAAAAGGATGTTTGAGGTTGACTGGGAAATCCTAATTGCCAATTTGCAATTTATAAAGTCAGAACATGACCAATTCACTGGCACTTCACTTGCATTAAGCTTTGCTTAAAAGGAATTGAGAAAAAGTCTTCACAATTAGGAAAACATGTTGCTATGCTTGCAGTCATATTGAATATTTTGTGTTCTACAAAAAAAGCTATAGATATATCTAGGTAAATAAAGCTTTCCCTTTCTTTTAAAAATAGAAGGAGGTGAAGTGAATTATCCATTGTTATTGGTGTGTAATTAATCTCTCCAGCAAAATGTTCTCTAAAACGATAGTAAAATGAAAATGGGAATAAACAAAAACAAGTACAGAAAAAGACCAACTGGTCCATCCAGCCTGTAATATACTGATATGGTGCAACTTCCACACACCATCACCCCTATCTGCCCCTGCCCCCTACCCACCAGCCATGCAATCCCTTGGGAGGGACAAAAAAAAAGAAAAAAAACCGTAGGCCAATTTAGGAAAAAACTCTAGGAAGTACCCCTCTGACCCCCAAAGGTGATCAAGCAAGTTCTCGGAGACCACAGTGAGTGAAAGACACATTTAATCTTCTACATGCAGTTATTTTGCCTACACTCAGGAACCCGACCAACTCTCTTTAGAATCAGTGAATCTGCACATGCTGACAACTTGTTCCAGAGGTTGACAACTCTTGTGAAAAGAAGGGCCTCCTAACATCTAACCAAGTTCTATGCTTACTTAATTTATACTTATGCTCCCCTGGTCCTACCTAACCTATTTAATTCAAATGGCCTACCCACATGGACCAAATATAATCATTTCATTGGCCCATATTTTCCGATCCCTACGGGTGTGTACGCGCCGTGTACACACCCATAGGGACCTCGCAAGTGCCGGATTCAGGCATGTGAAGCGCATGTGCTGAAAACCGGCACTTCCGATCTGTCAAGAATCCTCTTGACAGATCGGACGGCGGCCCTGG
The DNA here is from genome assembly GCA_030390025.1 of Squalus acanthias. NCBI lineage: Eukaryota > Metazoa > Chordata > Chondrichthyes > Squaliformes > Squalidae > Squalus > Squalus acanthias. The sequence goes on from CM059429.1 coordinate 37,202,649, forward strand.
AGAAGGGCCTCTGCGGGTGGAGAGTTCCGCTTTCTGCAGAACCTCCGCCCGCTGAAATCACTTAAAAATCTTACGCCTGGTAAAAGCAGGCATAAGGCCTGCTTTTACCAGCATAAGAGTTTAAAAAAGTTAAAAAAAAAAAATTCACTCATTTATAATTTAAAAATACTTTTAAAAAAGGTAAATTTATTTTTAGCCCCGTAAAAAACTTAATTCTTTTTCAAAAAATTTAATTTTTGTTTAAAATATTTAATTTAATGTAATTTTAACTAATTTTAAAAACGTGATTTTTAAAAAAAATGTATTTAATGTTTTGATGTCTTTTTTCAGTGATCCCCATTCATACTTTTGACAGGTCTACCTGTCAAAAGTATGAAGGGGGATTCCCTTCTCCCATTGGCTCGCCTAGCCCACATGATCCCAGGGACGCTTGCGAACCGCCTGCGCCCCTGGGATACCTGGGCCTCTGCGCGCACGCACCAGGAGAGGCCCAGGAGCGGAAATGGCCGGACCTCGGGAGCCCTCAGGTAAGGGCGTGGAATATTTTCCTGATAGGAGGCATACGCATGCAGGAAGCCTCCTATCGGAAATTACGGGCCATTATTTTAACGACCTTAATCAAATCTCCTTGAAGTCTATGCTTTTCTAAAGTAAAATGTCCCTGCTTTCTAAGCCTGTTGTAATAACTGAAGGTCTTTAAACTAGGTTTCCAAATAGTGCCCCGCCTCTGATATGTTTCCATGCCATCTATATAAAACGCCATGTAAGGGGACCAAAACTGGACACAGTATTCTAGATGAGGCTTGATCAAACCCTATGCAAAGACAGAATAGTATTTCTTATTTTGTATTTAATTGTCCTGGAAATACATTCTAACATTCTCTTCATTTTTGCAATGTCTGCACAGCATTGATATGGACCTTCATCCCACCACTTGGCCTTCAGCCACTAGGTTTCACTATGTGGAATTCTTTACATAAACCTTATACCTCTCCACCTCCCTCTCCTGCTTTAAGACTCAGCTTAACTGACTAAACTTTTGGTCACCTATACCTAACCTCTCCTTTTTCTTCATGCCTCTGTGAAGTGCCTTGGGACATCTATCTTAAAGGCTCTATATAAATGCAAGTTGTTGTTGTTGATAAGGTGAAACATATATTATTAGACAATCTGCTGTTAAATATATTCAGTGCCTGGGGTGGTCTGTTAGCTCAAGTGGTAAGCATCTAACTGCCTTCCAGAGGTCATGAGCTTGAGTCAAGGCTGCCTGTCATTTTCTTTAGTTGGTAAAGTTTGTTTCTCAAACAGATTGATAGATTACACAAATTTATCCCATTTGAATTTCACCTCCTTCTGGTCAATTATGGAACAGGATTGATGACAGTCATATAGACATTAATGGCCCAAACTGACTCAGGAAGTAGAGGGTCCATGGTAGTGGACTTTTACATGGGAGAAAACAAACAAGAAAAAATGGATACTCTGTCCCCGATGCACTGAAAAGTTCTGCACTCAAGGCAATGAACTATGAGAGCAATTCCACAATCAGAGTTAATTGTGGTTTATTTGTTCTACAAAAAGACATGTGATGAATAGCATATTCTATTATGACTCATAGTCAGCAGCAAGTCCATAAGTATTATTCATCAATTATTTCCATCCCACAAAGTTACTTCAGATGCATGATATTAGCATTACTCACTGCAACATTTTGAGACATGCAGTAAGAACAGAAGTTCGAAACTCCCCTGTTGGCTTAGTGTGTAAATACAGCACCCAGGAAGGAACTGAGCCATATCAATCAGGAAGGTCCTCGATTCTATCCTTTGTCTGTGCTGAGTTAGCTAACCTAAACTGGAGCAGTAGGTTTGGTCCTACCATTAGCATCAGCACTGAGCTAGGAGAGGGATAGTATATCCATTACCTTCATTATGCATTATGCAGTGCTATCTGGTGCAAGTGAGTTAGAGGAAAAGGACGTGATTTTCCACAATGAGATTTTAATAAAAATTCCACTGTGTTTACAAAAGCACGATCTCAACCTTTACAGAAAATATCAAGTGATGTGAAAAAATTAGCTGCAGCATCTTAGAAACTGTTAATATTATTTTCTTATTTTAATTTAGCAGTAAATTGGCTGAACAACAAAACAAGGTACACAGAGGCCGTGCAGTTTCATGACTGGACAGTAATAATTGAGTAACATCCTATGGTCAGCTGTTGCTTTCTTGTTGTTTAAAGCAGGTGTAAAACTTTAATTCAATAAGATTTCAGTCACAAATAAGCAACAGACGGAGGGAGATACTATTGCAACTTTTGTTCCAATGTTGTGAATTAAATATATGTATAAAGGTAAGGCGGTGGTGATGTAGTGTCATGGAATAGTCTGTGCCCAGAATTCTCCACAAATTAAGTGCCCAGGCTCAGCCAAAACATCAAAAGAAGATGTCAAGCAAAGATGAGGTACTTCCTGAGAGAGGGATGGAAGGATGAAACATGGAGGGAAAGTCATCTCAGGTTGATATTATACACTTTTCAGTGGCTGAATTTCATCGGCAGAGGCTTGGGAGCAGTATTTTTTACCCTTCCTTCACCTGCGGAACATTAATGGCATGGTGAAACTAAAAGGCAGGTAGAAAATAAAACTGCTTGTATATAGACTGAACTTGAATTATACTTTATTACACATGCTTATTCTAGTTTGGCTGTGGTTGATTTCTAGCTCATATAATCTTTACTAGATTAGCTAGTAAACAGAAAATGCAGAACCTCCTTTGCGTAAGAAACCGTTTGACTCTCTCTGAATTAGTGCTGAATGTGCTGAAATTCCAGATTGGTTTATTGTCACTGAACTTGGAACTTATTGAGGGTAATTTTCAACTTTGCTACCTGGGTGGTAACCTGGCTGAGTGGAACGTGTACCCGATGTAGAAACCACCCGATTTTCACTCCATTGATTTCAGGTTCTACAACGGGTAGACAATCTGCTCCGCCAGATTACCACCCAGGTGGCGAAGCTGAAAATGGCCTTCATTTTTGTTCACAGTTTGATCAAACTGACAGTCAGTAGTGCAGCCATCTCATAATATGGCAAAAGTAGGACATAGATGACTGAAGGCGCTGGCACCGGTGGTGAAGTAGAGGGAAGAGGAATGCACAACAGGCCAGATTCAGAACTGAAGGGCTTAGGCTGAAGGAGGTTGCAGGTGTAGAGTGGAGTGAGGTGGTGATGAAATTTGTAAACAAGGACGAGGATTTGAATTGAATGCTTTGGGGATGGGGAGGCTGTGGAGGATAAAGACGGGGTAATGGGCGAGTAATACTTACTGCGGAACAGAATGTGGGCAGCAGGACTTTGCATGAGTTGGAATTAATATAAGATGGAGCTTGAGAGACTGGTGAGGAGGGCATTGGAGAAGTCAAGCCTGAAGGTAGAAATGAGCGTGAGGTAAGGATAATGTTGTAGAAGCGGTCTTTGAGTTACGATATGGGATTTGAACTTCAGCTGAGTTGAACAGGACATTGATGTTGTGACCATCTGGTTCAGCCTGAGCGAACAACTGAGAGGGGTGGATAAGGGACACGGTTACAGAGCTTTGGTAGGAACTGAACAAGATGGCTTCAGTCTTAGTAATGTCAAGTTGGAGAAAGTTCTGAGCTCATCCATGATTTGATGTTGAACACGCAATCTGACAGTACAATGATGGTCATGGAGTTTGAAGGTTGTGGCAGAGAGCTAGAGCTGGGTGTTGTCAGCATACCTGTGGAAGCTGACTCCATGCCTATTAATAAAGTCATCAAGATGCCACATATAACAAGGAAAAGGAGGGTACCAAGTATGGAACCTTGGGGTACCTCGGAGGTGGCCATGCGGGAGTGGAAGGAGAAGTCATTGCTAGAATTGTGCTGGCTACATTTGGACAGGTATAAATTGAACAAAGTGATAGCAGTCTGATGGAGGTGGACCACAGAGGAGAGATAATAGAGGATGATACAATTGTCAACTGTGTCAAATACTGCAATGGGTCAAGCAGGTTAGGTAGGATAACGTGTCACAGAGGATGTTGGTTCTGTGCGCAGAATAGTAACCAGACTGAAGGGATATGAACAGGGAATGGTAGGCCGGGTGATTTTGGTATTGGTAGCAACGATATGTCCAAAGATCTTAGAGAGGAAAGAAGGTTAGAGATGAGGTGGCATTTGAAGGGAACATCCTAAAGAAGAGAAGACCAAACAGAATATCTTATACTAAGTGATTATTCAGCATTATTTGGTTTTTCTATCATAGAAAAGCAGCTGTTGCAGTATTATTCTTCCCTTAAAGGGTTACTAATAAGTGCCAGTAAATAACTACCACTGATTCTGAGTCATGAAAACAGCCTCCTCTTTTCCAAGTCTTAAACACAAGTCCTTCAGATTGCCAAGGGCGGGACCTGTTAATCAGCAGCTCCCAGCTTGCAGCACTCTGTCTTGACTCAAGGCCAAACACAGCCTTTTTCTGGAGGCTGAGGAATGTGTAAGAGCCATGTGTCAAATCCCAGGACTGTGGGAAAGTACTGCTCCAGTGAACTCACACCAGCTGCCCTGCTCCAGGTTTGGAGTGTGGCAGGGGTAATAGGAGCTCAGATTAACAGCCTTTGTAATTGCTACATTGTTGTCATATGCTTTGGTATTTAAACATCAGCTTGATGATAGGGTCAAGTCTTTCAGCCATAACTAAATCGACACATAATATTTTTCATTTTTATCATTCTAGACCAGTTTTGACAAATAAACTATATTTGTTAACCTGAATAATGTTAGTAACTATCTACACTGACGTTTCTGTTATCAAGGTATATTCTTTATGTACGGTAACAAGAGGAAAAAAGAAGAAACTCAGAAGTGTATCCAACATTTGCTGCAGTTAGTGAAGCTCGTGGGATTAACCTTCTGCCCTCTCCAGACTGTTTTTCCACCAAAACAGAATGCTGTTGGAAGGAGCAATTAGGCTGGTGGGGGCAATGGGTTAACAGTCCAATTGTTACTAATTTTTTGCACTAAATAAAGTTGCTTCTAATTAACTGAACATCTGGTAAGTGAATATTTCAGTTACGTAAATTGAAATTAAAAAACAATATACATATATTAGGTTCCTTTCTATTACCGTATTAGGTTCCTTTCTATAAACACTTTTATGTAATTGCTACAGAGATTTTCAGTCAGATCAATGTTATCATATTACAGCAAGATATGAAAAATATATCACTGTGATCTAGTAATATAATATCCTGAACTATAATTTTGCTTTGTGGGGACAGAAAAAAGAAAGCACTGGCTTATGTCACCTGCTAACATGCATAGCATTTACATACTTATATTTGTTACAAAAAGCACAACACCAATCAGCCCATGACTGAAAAATCACTAAATGCCAAAACTCTATTCTCACACAGCTGATTCCATTCCTCCTGTAACAAACAATATTAAAGGTATTGCTCTCATGGGGCACAATGTTCACAGTTCATACAAAAAAAACTCAAGAAAACTACTTAAATCATTTAAAATTAAGTATTTTTTTCTAATTGCTCAGTAGTTTAATACAGTGTATAAGGTGAAACTGAGTCACTCAGAACAGATGGTTTCAAGTTACATCCCTAGTCTGTGCTGAGTTAGCTGGTTATCAGGCAGATTGGTGGTTAGGGTACTACAATTGGTATCAGTGTTTCTGGGCTTGGGAGGGAAAAAAGGTTGGCCAACATTCCTGGTCCTCATCATTATCCATGACCCTGACTAGAAGTACTCACTATCCAGGCATGTGATGAATGGCCATAAAAAACTGCATCTGAGTCTGCCACTGGCATAAGACAGCCATATTTAGTCCTGTAAATGCTGGAGGACACCTGCAAGTCTTTGACAAGGTCTGGCATTGTGCATAAGCTACCATTATATGGCTTCCCACCAATGTAGCGTAGTGGAGCGGATTGTTCACCCATTGAAATCAATGGGATAAAAATCATACAAGTTCTACAATGGGCGGGTGATCCGCTCTGCCACGTTACTGCCCAGGCGGTGAAGTTGAAAATTATCCCCTGTGATTCATGCTGCCATGGTGCAGTGTATAACTATGGCCCGGATTTTATGGTGTTAATGACGGTGAAACTGTCATTAACCCTCTGAAACTGACCCTAACGTTAGGATTTAACGCATGCGCAGATAAACGTGGAAATCCTGAAGTTGCAATCAGTCATTCCCTGCTCCACCACAGGTTGCGCTGTGGAACTCCCCACAGCCGGCAATCACTGAAATCACTTGAACTGATGAAAACTTCCCCTTTTCCGCTCTGATATCGCTGTTAAAAACCCCATAAAAAGTTAAGCCTTGTTCAATGAGGTGCATCTGGGTTTTTAACGGTGTTCTAAGTAATTTCTACTGTTGAACAACCATTCTGGTCCTGAAAAACTAATTTTATGTTTGTGGGATGTCAAATTTCTCCATTATGATAACAAATTACTAGATTTTTAAAATAATAAAATATTTGTAATTTTTTTTTAAAGTTTGTTTATGATATTTCAGCTTCCACCTTAACCCCATGTGTATGTCTCAATCTTTATGTGAATGATAAAAGCTGCTTTTTATTTCCTGGTTTGCATCTGTGAGACTTCTTCAATGTGTTTGGCTGCTTAGCCAGCTTGATGACATCACTGCTGCTGGATGCTGGAGATCCCCAATAGACAGCACTACAATCAAATTAATGTCGAGAAAGCAAAAGTTTTCGTCACGGAGATTGCGAGAAGTTTGTGGGCAGCTTTCTTCGAGGTCAGTGACAATTGCTGTCGCTTCGTCACTGACCGCAAGTTCTGGGCCTATGTGTCAGTGAGTCAGTAGAGGGAAAAGGAATAAAAAGCAAAGGATACTGCTAGCCCTGCATTTGGGGGGAACCTTGGCACTCACCTGCCCCCGTTCTCTCTATGGTCTCTGGTCCTGGAATTTGTAGGGTTAATTCCTCATATCAAGACAGCAGAAGGTAGTTGGGAAGGCCCCATCCAACCCTTGTTTATTCTTATCTCTAGTGTGTAGCCTTTTTCTGTGAGCAAGCACAAAATGTACATATGTTGAAATCTGGAACAGGATGGATAATGTCACCTAAGTGCTCAGCTTACATGTCACCTTGTGTGAATCCATGACCATGCTTACATTGGCATACAGGTAGCTTGATGGCCCCAACTTGGAAGATTTATGTGCGACGTTAGAAGAATATTTCAGTGCCAGCAAAGAAGTTTGCCCTGTAGCAATATAAGCATTCTTGAGCATGCATGAAAGCTGAAAGGCTACCTGAGTGTTTTGCATGCTACCTCAGGGAAGCTGCATCAAGTTGATAGCAAATTAATTGAACGATGCATCCTATAAACTTAAAGTAAGCAATTTGGGGGTAGTTATAATGGCAAGTTTCAGTTATAAATGTTTTTTTGTGCATCTGCTCCGATGACTGTATGTGGGAGACAGGCATTTCTTTGATTAACCCCAATAGGAGCGTGCCATTTTCCTCCAAAGATGTAAGTAAGCCATCCTGTGCTGCATCTCAAGAGTCTCAAATGAAGCAGTCCTAGTCTTGTTCCTGCTCGTTATTTCTGGCCTCCATTCTCCCAGGATAACAAAAAATGCTAGCAATCCTTCAGTGCAGATGTCCTTGAGCAACCATTGGCTCACCACACATGCAGTGGGCTCCCTGCACCTGGCCCAATGTGCACAGGAAGCATGTAGGTGTTATAATGAGTTGACCTCACAAAAGGCACATGGCATCAGCTATACTGGCAAAATGCGTGGAATGCACATGCTGTGATCTGGACCTGCCAGCAATGGGCTCTTTTATTCCTTCACTGTAACACAGCAGTGACATGTTTACGGACCACTGGCAGAAACTGATTCCATTAACCCACGCTTTCCTCTAGCAATGCTCATCATATCCTGCAGCCTGCTCTGATGCATTTGTGGCCAAACAAACATGGAAGAGGGTGAATAGGACTGTTTCCTGTCCCCTTTGTATCAATGTCATCTGTCAAAACATTGCTCGAGGAGGGACTGATAGCCATGATCATTGATATTTTTAGTGGAAATAAGATAACTAACTGGAGGTTGATTGAAAATAAATATGAAGGTAGATAACAACAGGACCAACAGATAAGGGGCATCTATCAAATTGTCACATAAGCAAAGCAACAAAAACAACCATATGGTGACCACCTCATGAGATCTGGTTCACCTTTTGCCCTTTTAGTTTTGTACAAGTGGCAGTTGTTTTCAATCCTGAGGCTTTTTTCACCAATGCTTATATTCAGTTGTTTAATATTTAATTGCAATAGATGTGAGTGCTGCCATACATATGTCATTCACAAAATATCACTAACATGTCTCCTGGCTACATAAATTACAGTGTAAATTAAATGTACACATAAATCTAGAAATTACTGAACTTGCTATTAGTGCATGAACCAGTAATACATTCATATGACATTCCTTTACCACATATTAATGGAGGGCCAACCTGCTTAAAATAAACAGATTAACATCTCTGTCATACAAATGTGTTAAGCATGCATACACTAAAATAACAAACAGTGATTTTTAGGTTATATATAATCTTTAAATATAACTAATGCTTCATTCAAAGATAAAACTAAAATGCCCAGTAGTTAATGATGTTGTGGTATACATTCTGTGGGGAAATATAAGACATAAGTTTCTGTCAATATGTCTACTGCCATTATTGGAAACTTAGCTGATGACTATACTTTTTGGCCATATATGACACTGTCGAAGGACATATTTCATAAATGAGTAGATAGTAGATAGAGACTAAGGCCTGGAATTTTCTTGGAGCTGCTCCCACTCTGCCACCGTGATTTGGCCAGAAGTGCGGCAGAAAACCCGTTTAAGTTGCGAACTCTCTCACCTAAACACCAGAAACTGACTGGCAGACAAACACTGCTGCCAATGTATCAAACTCTTGCTCTCGATTGGCCATCTGCTTTACATTACTGTCCATATAGCTTGTACCAACCTAATGACAAACGGTTATGTTTGTTTATCTTTTCATAGATTTCATTTGTTTTCTTGAGAATATTTCATTATTACCTCTTCCATCTCACCTCTTCCAGGTCCTGTGTTTATTTGTCCAGAGAATAGGTTGTGGAGGAATGCTTGGTCACATGAGATTGGTGGCAAAAAGTAACCTTCTGGGTTGGATTGAGTCCTGCCCTAAGGGTCAAAATAAATATATGTATAAGAAATGTTTGTTGTTTAGAATCCCCATCTCTCCTGTACACACCCTGTCCAAGGTGATTGTTTATTGCATCTTCACACTCATCCATTTGGGGAATAGTGTGAAGTAGTGGAAGTATTCACAAGCTGATTAACAGTCTGACAGACCATAGTCTTTCCATGGCCAGAACTGCCTTTGTACCAGCCGATAGGGTGAGTAGCCCAATATGACGGGAGGGTTTATGAGCTCCCACAACCCAAACGGTGAAGGTGGGGGGTGGGGTGGGTGTGGGGGGGTCACCCACACCCACACCCACACCCACTGGACGAAGGCATCCCACTGGATGTCAACCCAGGATTCAGGGTCAGAGCTCCATCGGGAATGCTACCACTAAATCAAAGGCTCGTTCTCCGAGATGATGTAAGTACACAATCTGACCACGAGTTTCTGGGTTGGGTATACAAGCTGCAGATAATTCAGAAAACAATGAAGGCTGTAAAATTTATTTCCAAGATACATTAGTCATGCCACTGCCCCCCTCCACCCCCGCCAGAAACAGTCAGATTCCAACCCAGCAACCCTCTTTCCAAGGGGGACACATTAAACAAGCAAAAAATCACTGACCTTAAACAGGTGTCCAGGCACACAACACAGCCCCTACAAGAATATCAACCCATTCCATATTTACTGCTCTCCTATGTCGAGACCTCTGTTACAAATTTCGAGTCTGTTGTAGATACCTTCTCGGGTTCAGTAGTGGCTGTTGCTCCTGTAAGCATTCTGAGTGCCTTACTTTTAAGGGAGTTGACTCTCACTGCTCTATGCCTTTGTACCCAGGAGTGTATCCCATTGTGATCTGGACTGGATCTCCATATCTTGCGCAGGTATACAACTTCAATCTCTCTGAAGGTGGACTGAGTTTACACCAGATGAGATCAGGCTTGGTTCAAATTGTTAAATGTCTTTATTCCACTGTAAGGTGAGTATACAAAGAAACAGATATGTTCAGATTAATTTAGTTCAATCGGTAAAACTTATCTTTATTGATATAAAATAATGAACGCCCAACACTACTCCACTTTGGTTTGTCATCTTACTTAACTTAGACTAACTTCTCTGCATTCTGTGCGGCAGTCCAGGGTAGAACCTTTCTCCCTGTAGTCCGCTGTCTTTCGCAGCCTTTTGCTGCCTGACTGCCTGTGGTGTCCTCTTTCCAAAATGCCAGACTGCCTTTTGATGACTGTGTCTCTCTTCTTGACCCCCACAGACTGAGATCAAAGAGTTTTCCAACAAAATGGGTAAGAGGTGTTTTTCCAATTACTCAAATAAGCTAACCAATCATTTATTATTTAGTCTCTGGGAAAAATAACGTCATCCTTCATCTGGGTACCTGTCTTTAAACTCATAAGAATACACATTGCTTTTAAAAACCCAGTGTTAAAAGTAACGTTAAATGTTCAAAAAATCCTGAAATATGACACTCACACTGCCCAAAATCTACTTATATGAAAAGGTGACCCAAGGGGTTTTATGGTGCATGCTCCTCGACATATGAGCTGGATACCATAAACCTGCACGTGCCCCCATGTGTGCTCCTCCAATCTTTCAGTAGAAGGAACTGATGAACACTCTGGTAAGATGAGATCGATGAAAAGCGACTTGCTACATGTTAGTTTCCAGTACTGGGCAAGACCTGCCTTCTTGCACCCGCCTTCGTTAGATCTGACTGATGGGAGTTTCTTTCCTTTTTGGTAATTCTGACCCCAGAAAGCGGAACCTCTCCAAACTATCCCTGGCAACTGAGCTAAAAAGGGTCGAGTCAACTCAAGCACAATAGATGCGAATGATCACTCAAATGTCCAAGCTAACTTCTGCTGTTTGAAGCATGATGGCTCAGACACTCCATCTGAAGCCCAACCTACAACTTCAAATCTAACTGTCATGTAAATTTAACCCCTTGAGAACTCTGTTTAACTCAAAATTACACCATGGTCCCCCCATGGGGGTATAGTCAGAAATCCTGAAATGGACATCCTCACAACACCTAACACCTCTTTTGTAGAATCATAGAATCGTAGAATGGTTACAGCACAGAAGAAGGTCATTCGGTCTGTCGAGCCCATGCCGGCTCTCAGCTAGTTCCACTCCCCTGCCCTTTACCTGTAGCCCTGCAATTATTTTTCCTTCAGATACTTATCCAACTCCCTTTTGAAAGATAAGATTGAGTCTGCCTCCACCACCCTTTCAGGCAGTGCATTCCAGATCTTAACCACTCGCTGCGTAAAAAAGTTTTTCCTTATGTCGCCTTTGGTTCTTTAGCCAATCACCTTAAATCTATGTCCTCTGGTTCTCGACCCTTCCCCCAATGGGAACAGTTTCTCTCTATCTACTCTGTCCAGACCTCTCATGATTTTGAACACCTCTATCAAATCTCCAGTCTATCAAAGTAACTGAAGCCCCTCATTCCTGGAATCATTCTCGTAAATCTTGTCTGCACCTTCTCATCCTTCCTAAAGTGTGGTGCCCAGAATTGGACACAGTACTCCAGTTGGGGCCGAACCAATGTTTTATACAGGTTCATCATAATTTCCACACTTTTGTACTCTATACCTCTATTTATGAACATGATGCGGAGATGCCGGTGTTGGACTGGGGTGGACAAAAATGAGAAGTCGCACAACACCAGGTTATAGTCCAACAGAGGAGGAACACGATGGACACCTACGGACGCTGAAAGACGCCCTCGTAAGAACAGGATATGACGCTCGACTCGTCGATCGACAGTTCCGACAGGCCACAGCGAAAAATCGCATAGACCTCCTCAGAAGGCGAACACGGGACACAACCAACAGAGTACCCTACGTCGTCCAGTACTTCCCCGGAGCGGAGAAACTACGCCATGTTCTTCGCAGCCTTCAACATGTCATCGATGACGACGAACACCTTGCTAAGGCCATCCCCACGCCTCCACTACTCGCCTTCAAGCAGCCGCCTAACCTCAAAAGTACCATCGTTCGCAGCAAATTACCCAGCTGTCAGGAGAACAGCGACCACGACACCACACAACCCTGCCACGGCAACCTCTGCAAGACATGCCAGATCATCAACACAGATACTATCATCACACATGAGGACACTACCCACCAGGTACATGGTACATATTCATGTGACTCGGCCAACGTTGTCTACCTCATACGTTGCAGGAAAGAATGCACCGCGGCATGGTACATCGGCTAGACCATGCAGACACTGAGACAACGTATGAACGGACACAGCGCAACAATTGCCAGGCAGGATTGTTACCTCCCAGTCGGGGAACACTTCAGCAGTCAAGGACATTCAGCCTCGGATCTGCAGGTTAGCGTTCTCCAAGGCGGCCTTCGAGACACATGACAACGCAAAATCATCGAGCAGAAACTGATAGCCAAGTTCCGCACCCATGAGGACGGACTCAACAGGGATCTCGGGTTCATGTCACGCTACAGAACGTGACTCGACATCGTTGTCTGTTTTTCCAGTTTTTAAAAAAAAAGTTAAAAGCTAAACTGCAGACGGCAGCATTTGACACGTTGGACCCCCTGTGACCCACCTCATTGTCTTAGCTGTACTCTGATGTGTCTTTGATGTAATGCCTCCCTAACAGATTGTATCTCTGCAGACACATTGTTCTCTGTGTTTATATACGGTGTAATCGATTTGTGTTCCCTCGCTGTACCTGAAGAAGGAGCGGAGCTCCGAAAGCTCGTAATTTTAAATAAAACTGTTGGACTATAACCTGGTGTTGTGCGACTTCTCATTTCTATTTATGAAGCCCAGGATCCCATAAGCCTTTTTAACTGCTTTCTCAACCTGCCCTGCCACCTTCAACGATTTGTGCACACATACCCCTAGGTCTCTCTGATCATGCACCCGCTTTAGGATTGTACCATTTAGCCTATTATGTGGCACTTTGTCGAATGTCTTTTGGAAATCCATGTACACTATGTCAACCGCATTACCCTCATCAACCCTCTCTGTTACCTCATCAAAAAACTCGATCAAGTTGGTTAAACATGATTTGGCTTTAACAAATCTGTGCTGGCTTTCCTTAATTAATCCACACCTATCCAAGTGACTGTTAATTGGTCCCTGATTACTGTTTCTAAAAGCTTCCCCACTGCCGAGGTTAAACTGACTGGCCTGTAGTTGCTGGGTTTATCTTTACACACTTTTTTGAACAATGTTGTAACATTTGCAATTCTCCAGTCCTCTGGCACCACCCCCGTATCTAAGGAGGATTGGAATATTATGGCCAGTACTTCCACGATTTCCGCGCTCAATTCCCTCAGCATTCTAGGATGCATCCTTTCTGCTCCTGGTGATTTATCTACTTTAAGTTCAGCGAGTCTTTCTCATACCTCTTCTTTATCAATTTTTATCCTATCAAGTGTCTCCACTACCTCCTCCTTCATTATGTCTATGGCAGCATCCTCTTCTTCCTTGGTGAAGACAGATGCAAAGTACTCGTTTAGTACCTCAGCCATACCCTCTGCCTCCATGCATAGGTCTCCTTTTTTGTCCCTAATCGGCCCCACCCCTCCTTTTACAACCCTTTTACTATTTATATGCCTATTAAAGACTTTTGGATCACCATTTATATTGGCTGCCATTCTATTCCCATACCCTCTCTTTGCCCCTCTTGTTTTCTTTTTCACTTCTCCTCTGACCTTTCTATATATAGCCTGATTCTCAGATGTATTTGCAACCTGACATCTGTCATATGCGCTCTTTTTCTGCTTCATCATATTCACTATCTCTTTTGTCATCCAGGGAGCCCTGACTTTAGTTGTCCTGCCTTTCCCCCTAGTGGGAATGTACCTCAACTGTACCTGAACTATTTCCTCTTTAAAGACAGCCCATTGTTCCATTACAGTTTTGCCTGCCAATCTTTGATTAAGTTTACCTGGACCAGATCCGTTCTCATCCCCCTGAAATTGGTCTTCTCCCTGTTAAACATTTTTACTCTGGATTGCTTCCTGTCCTTTTCCATAACTAATCTAAAACTTATGATACTATGATCACTGTTCCTTAAATGTTCACCTACTGACACTTGCTCCACTTGACCTACCTCATTCCCCAGAACCAGATTCAGCAATGCCTCCTCCCTCGTTGGGCCGGAAACATACTGATCAAGAAAGTTTTCCTCCAGGACATCCTCCCTCTCCAGCACTGTAACATTCTCCTTAACCAATACTGCCACACCACCTCCTATCTTTCCTTCCCTATCTTTCCTGAACACCTTATAACCAGGAATATTTAATACCCAATCCTGCCCTTTTTTGAGTCAGGTCTCAGTTATTGCCACAACATCATATTCCCATGTAGCTATTTGTGCCTTCAGCTCACTTACCTTGTTTACTATGCTTCGTGCGTTCACATACATACACTGTAAACCCATCTTAGACCATCCTGTATTCTCTCTTAGTTTGACCCCACCTAATACCTTACTATTTCTTACTTTAGTGCTTTCTGCCTCTCCTAACCCTTTGAGCACTTTATTTCCCCTTTCTAATGTTACATCCTGGTGCCCATTCCCCTGCCAAATTAGTTTAAACCTTCCCCAACAGCACTAGCAAACCTCCCCGCGAGGATATTGGTTCCAACTCTGTTGAGGTGCAACCCGTCCGGCCTGTACAGGTCCCACCTCCCCCAGAACCGGTCCCAATGCCCCAGGAATCTGAAGCCCTCCCTCCTGAACCATCTCTCCAGCTACGCATTCATCTGCTCTATCCTCCTATTTCTATACTCACTCGTGCGTGGCACCGGGAATAATCCGGAGATTACTACCTTTGAGGTCCTGCTTTTTAATCTCTTTCCTAGCACCCTAAAATCTGCCTGCAGGACCTCATCCCTCTTTCTACCTATGTCGTTGGTACCGATATGGATCATGACCTCTGGCTGTTCACCCTCCCCCCTCAGAGTGTCCTGCAGCCGCTCAGAGACATACTTAACCCTGGCACCAGGGAGGCAACATACAAGCCTGGAGTCACATCTGTGGCTGCAGAAACACCTGTCTGCTCCCCTAACTATCGAATCCCCTACCACTATTGCTCTCCCACTCTTCTTTCTCCCCCCGTATAGCTGAACCACCCGTGGTGCCATGAACTTGGCTCTGGCTGTACTCCCCAGAGGAACCATTGCCCTCACCAGTACTCAGAACCGAATACTGGTTAGAGAACGTGATGCACTCCGGGGACTCCTGCACTACCTGCCTGGTCCTCCTCTTCTGTCTGGTGGTCACCCATTCCCTCTCTGCCTGCTCACTCCTTATCTGCGGGGTGACCACCTCCTGAAATGTGCTATCCACGAAGCTCTCAGCCTCATGGATGCACCGCAGTGACGCCAGCTGCCGCTCAAGCTCCGAAACCCGGAGCTCGAGCTCCTCCAGCTGATGACACTTCCTGCATGTGGTAGTCCAAGACACTGGAAGTGTCCTGGATTTCACACATGGCACAGGATGTGCATTCCGTGGGACTGAGCTGCCCTGCTTAACGGCAGTGACCCAGAGCAACAGAGTATCCTGCGTCTCTCTCATTAATATTTGCAAGCACAACCACAGCTACATACTTCCCAAAGGATGCACTTAGTAAGCTTGAATAGGTAACAAAATAGTGATGGCGGAGGAGGAGCAGGAACCTGCTGGTTAGATGGCCACATCCTGCTGCCAATGACTCCCTGTACTTTCTCAAATACAGCAGTGCGGTGACGTTGGCCATCTGTGTCTATTGTTCTTTAGTGGGAAAGGAGATGAATGTACTGACCATGCTGACCATTGCATTAGTCAGCTGCTTGATACATGTTTGATTAGTTGATACAGTAATGCTGGAATGAGCTGGAGGCAGAAATGTTGAGTGTCTTGATGGCCTTGACTGCCACTTCACTCACTCCAGCAGGAAAGCATGGGCCCAGCTCAGTCAACTTGGCGGGGCAAACCCCACCTATAAACACGGGACGGCCACCAGAGCAGACGCCATTGCATCCCACTTGATACAAACATCAAAGGCTCCGGTGGACAAAGAATTTCAACGCCAGGTGAAGTGACAGCTTTCAACAAACTTGATGGCGGCACCAAGATCGTCAACTGTAATATATGTGGGTAGAACAGACGAAGGACAGCGACACGATGAGTTGCTAGTCATGGTGCTTGTTTACTAGGCCAAAGTGAACTGAGCATGCTCATACTAAACCATGTGACAAACCATGTGATAATATATTACACTGCTTTCCCCTTAAAAAAAGTATGTATTCCCCTCTCAAATACAACAAAACTATGGTCCCACCTTTCCCAGCATTACATGTACCATATAACAAAAACTCCTGGCTTTTTTTCTTTTAAATCAACTATAAATGCTACAAACGAACTACAAATCCAGTTTAATAAAAGGTTTGCAGAGCCTTCCTGATCTCCTTACAAAGGTTTTGGTGTTGAACCAATTTCTGGGCTGTTTGATCCTGTTTCTAGCTCAGATCTATTTGAACCTGGTACTTAAGTCACTGAAGTCTGAACTGAGTCAAACTCATGTTTACGTTCATGATCAAGTGGTTCAAGATCACACCTTGGTTCAGCTCTAGCAGAGATCATTTGATCTACATGAACACTTTGGATTTTGTCACCAATTTCAACCAAATATCTCTTGGTTCCACCAACCTCTACTGTGGTTCCTGTATCCCACTTGTGTGAACTCGACTTGCCAGGGGGACTGAGAACACGAACACACTCGTTGGCCGGAATGTTTTGGCCGGTCAGCGGGGGGGTGGGCATTTGGAGGAGAATCAGCTGGGAAAATGCTTATTTTTGACAGCGGGTAGGGAAGCCGCTGGTAACCCGCCTCCACGCTAGTCTCCCAGATGTCGGGTCTGTCATCGTAGAACAGACCCGACACCAAGCGGCAGGGGAGGCAATTGACATCATTAGATACATTGTTAAGAGTCAATTAAGTAGTATTTTATGCCTACCTTTCAACTTTACGTGTTCCCCCACGGCTTCCCCGCTGCTCGGGGATCACGTCAGGTAAGGAGGTCAGGTGTTGTGTCAGCATGTGATGATTTCTTTATTTGACAGCTGCAAATGGTCTATAAAAGCTCCCATTTCATAGGTCTTCACTTTGCAAGGTTAGAAGCTGTTACTTACTGCATTTGGAAGGCATTATATAGGGCTAGAAATTCAGTGCATTTGTGCCTCTCGTTAACACCCCTGGGGGCGCTAACGGGGCGCAAACGACTTTTCGCCCGGGCGCGGCACCACTAACGACTCCCGCTAAATTCAGTGGGAGTTTAGAGGCATCGGTAACCGGTAGCGCCTCACTCCGCTGCGCAGGCGATGACAACGTCACCACCGTGTGCAGCGCCCCATTTACGCCCCACCTGCAAAATTGGTCCACGCCCCCCGAATCTGCGCCGGGCGATGACAGCGACCGATTCAGGGGGGCGGGAACGGAGTGGCAGGAGGCTTGCGGGGCGCTAACTGAAGGGGAGGTGGCGGGCGGGGAAAAAAATTAATCGGCCGACTTACTTGTCGCGGCCCTTTGCGTCTTTGAATGCGGGGTCCATGCTGCGATCTGGCAGCCTGGCACTTCTCTTGAGTGCCGACCTGCTGGCATGGCACCCCGCTCCCCAGTGGTCCAGTGAGGGCCCCACCGAGTTGTGGGCTTGGGCCCTCCCCTTTAAAGAGGGGAAGAGCCCTTCCATGTGGTAGCGCTACGTGGCCCAGTGCGTAAAGCTGCAGAACGCACCGCCCCGATATTTGGGGTTAGTGCTCTAAGAAGGAAGTGGAGCGCTTGTATTAGCACTCCACCTCCCTCTTGGGGCGCTAAAACTGAAGTTAGTGATCGCCGGTGCTATTTTTCTCCGGGCGTTAAATTTAGCGCCTATTCGATGTTAGTGACCCAAAATGGTCGCTAACTAATTTTTCCCCCAGTGTCACCTCATTGGAACAACCTCTCTCACCATTGACAGATCGCTTCTGTCATCTCAACCTCACCTGCCATCTATTCCGTCAGCATTGGTGCCCTTGAAAAATCTCACCTTGGTCCTCAGAATCCCACCACGATCAGCCCCAACACCAGCAGCACCAGGCACACCAGCAGCACCAACAACAACACCAACCTTCTCCGCAATCAGCTGGTACTACACAGGACACAGGGCATCAGCACCCGAGCACATTGCTGCCCGGGATGCCAGGGATGGCCTCACCATGGCCAGATTTACTTCACTTGACGCTGTACACACTGGCTGCCACATGACACGCCAGGTTGGCACCACCCCACACCCACACCATAAAGCACCCCGACAATGCCCAAGCCATTCCTTTCACACTCATCACCATTACGGGGGGTACCGTTAAGTCTCACCATTCACTACAACTGACTAAGCTACTTCCAAAGGTGCACACAAATCTGTCCAAGAACACAAAGTGTTGAAAATAAAGGTTTCAATGTTTGACACCGCATTAACAGAAACTTTACATGAACATTGCATAAATCACCCAAGTGCCTACCCTTGTGTGCTGTTAGTTGGTATGATTGGACTAGGATGAGAGTGAGTGTGAGGGGTGGCTAGTGAGATGGGGATGTGATAATGTAGATAGTGAGGGATGGGTGGAGGTGCAAGGTAAGTTGGTGTGAGTAAGGATGTGCAGGAGTAGGGTAGGGAAGGCAAAGTGATGGGGATGTGATGAGTGACACAGCAGGATGAGGTTGAGTGTGGCTTTGCAGTAACCTTTCGTGATCTGCTAAGAACATTCAAAGGTTTGCGCCATTGCAGCCTGGTCCTCCTGACCACATCCCTGCTTGTGCCCTCCTGTGCAATGTGCAACCAGGCTGTGTTGATCTCCTGGGGAGGTCTCTTCCGCCCATGGGAAGGGAAGAGAACCTTCCTGCATGCTGTGAGAGCCTGGGTTCAGCCGTGCACCTCTGTGCAGTGCTTGTCAGTGTTTGCAGCACCTCAATGCTGCAGAACACTGACAGCACAACTGTCAAAAACAATTTGCGCATGGTCCCTTTAAGAAAACTGTTGGACTATAACCTGGTGTTGTGCGACCCCCTTTAAGGAAGCCAGCTGATGACGTGTCATCAAGTGACGTCATCAGACCCTCTTCCTTCAATTGGCCGGCAAACGTGCTGAGCGGGCTTAACAAGCCCAATCAACGTAACATTCTTCTCACAGAGTGGGATGGAGCCAGCAGCGGGGTTGCACCCTGCCACTGACCCCAGCCACCCAGGACCTGCCTCAGAAGCCAAAATCGCAGCTGTTTTGTCTGAAACTGCGTTCTTTCTGATTGCTGTCATAATAACGTTTCTGACTCAACTGTTTCTGTTCAACGCTTGAGGCCAAATTTGGTTGAACAAGACTCAATCGTGTTCTCAATCTCCTCTTCATCAAGACTTCTGCTGGGGTATATCCAGTTGTAGTGTGCGGAGTAGTTCTGTACTTCAGCAAGAAATTTGCCAAACATTGCTTCATGCTGAGTCCTGAACAACCCTGCAACACTTGCTTTTTGAGAGCTTCTTTCACTATTCTGACTGACCTTTCGGCTGCTCCAATTGAAGCTGGATAATATGCTGGAACGAGTGTGTATTTGATACCGTTCCATTTCATGAACTCTTGGAATAGAGCAGAACGGAACTGAGGGCCATTGTCAGAAACAAGCTCTTCAGGCCATGACATGCGAAGATAGACCTCAACTCATCTATGGTACGTTCAGTTGTAGTATTTGAACTCATGGGCCAAAAATTCGGCACTTGCCGGGTGAGTACGCACTGTGTACTCACCCGTAAGGCCTCCTGAAGTGCCGGTTTCCTGCATGCACTGCGCATGCGTGGGAAACCGGAACTTCCGGTCTGGTGAAGGGAGCGGTTCAGAGGTGAACCGCGTGCACGGGAGAGGCTGCGCGCATGCAGCAAACTTAGGTTTTTTTTCCGGTTTCTACGGGAAGGTAAGTATTGAAGAACCTGCACTTTTAAAAAGGAGGCGCAAGACCCGTTTTCAACAAGGTAAGTGGTTAATTAATTATAATTAAAAAAAATTTTCAACAGGTTTATCTTTTTTAGATACTTTAAAGAAAGGTAAGTTTATTTTTAGCACTGTTAAAAAGTATTTTAATTTTTTCAAAAATTAAAATTTTTGTTTAAAGTAGTTAATTTATTTAACTTATAGTTATTTTAAAAATATGATGGTTTTAAAAAAAAAATGATTTGAAGTTTAGGTGTTGTTTTGGGGCCGATTTCAATTCATAGATTTGACAGGTCTTCCTGTCAAATCTATGAATGAACATAAGAACATAAGAAATAGGAGCAGGAGTAGGCCAATCGGCCCCTCGAGCCTGCTCCGCCATTCAATAAGATCATGGCTGATCTGATCCTAACCGCCAATCTACTATCTATCACAGAACCATCTCCTGCATCTAACAGAATTGCACACACGAAATAGGAGCAGAATCAGGCTACACAGTCCCTGGGCCCGCTCCACTACCCACAGGGCCATGACCGATCCGAACCTAGACTCATGTCCAAATTCCTGCCCGCTCCCCGTAACCCTTAATGCCCTTTACTTCTAGGAAACTGTCTATTTCTGTTTTAAATTTAATTAATGTTGTAGCTTCTACAGCTTTTTGTGGCAGCATATTCCATGGACCTACCACCCTCTGAGTGAAGTAGTTCCTCCTCATCTCAGTTTTGAAAGAGCAGCCCCTTATTCTAAGACTATGTCCCCTAGTTCTCGTCTCACCCGTCATCGGGAACATCCTCCCCGCATCCACCCGATCCAACCCCTTCACAATCTTATATGTTTCAATAAGATCGCCTCTCATTCTTCTGAACTCCAATGAGTAGAGTCCCAATCTACCCAACCTCTCCTCATATGACCACCCCCTCATCCCCGGGATTAACCGAGTGAACCTTTTTTGCACTGCCTCGAGAGCAAGGATGTCTTTCCTTAAGTAAGGACACCAAAACTGTATGCAGTATTCCAGGTGCGGTCTCACCAATACCTTGTACAACTGAAGCAATACCTCCCTATTTTTATATTCTATCCCCCTAGCAATGAAAGCCAACATTCCATTTGCCTTCTTAATCACTTGCTGATGGTCTGCTGCCTTTGGCTCTCCATGGCCCACGTGATCCCAGGGGACGCATCGCACTAACTACGCCCCTGGGACACGCAAGCACTGCGTGCCGGCAGTTGGGGCAGGCCCAGGAGCTGAAGTCCCCGAGGGCCAGAAGCAGAATGGCAGATGCGGTAGGTCAGTGCGTGCGCGATCCTTACCCCCGCGGCAAGCCAGAGAGGCGAATTTCTGGGCCATTGTGTTTTACTTCAATCCACTTTGAGTGACTATCTACAAGTAGCAGGAAATAATCATTTGTTTTCTCACAGAAGTCTACATGTTCTCTCTGAAAAGGTCTACTTGGCCATGACCAGGGTTGTAGTGGAGTTTTGGGTGGTTTGTTTCTGCAATTTTGGCAGACGCTGCATTTGCTGACAAGTGATTCAAGATCACTGTCCAATCCAGGCCAGTAAACAAAGCTTTATGCAATTGATTTCATACTGATGATCCCTGGATGTTCAGTATGAAGTTTGGCCAGAATTCTATCTCTCAAAGTAGTAGGTACCACCACTCTGTTTCCCCACTTGATACAACCTTGCTCACAAGACAATTCAGTACGACGGTTATGGAATGGTTTCAACTCTGTCCAGACACTGATCAGTCCATCCATTCAAGGTGTTTTCATATCACTCTTTTCAGTACTGAGTCTTTTTGAGTCTCATTTGCAATCTCAGTTGCATTCATGGGAAAGTCTTGGGCAAGAACATGGCAAATGGAATATCACGTGGAGAAATGTGAAGTTATCCACTTTGGTCGGCAAAATAGAAAGGCAGAGTATTTTTTAAATGGTGAGAGATTGGGAAATGTTGGTGTTCAGAAGGACCTGGGTGTCCTTGTACACGAATCACTGAAAGTTAACATGCAGGTACTGCAAGCAAATAGAAAAGCAAATGGTATGTTGGCTTTTATTACAAGAGGATTTGTGTATAAGAGTAAAGATGTCTTACTGGAATGATATAGGACCCTGGTGAGACCACACCTGGAGTATTGTGTACAGTGTTGATCTCCTTACCTAAGGAAGGATATACTTGCCACAGAGGGAGTGCAACAAAGGTTCACCAGACTGATTCCTAGGATGGGGAGGATTGTCCTATGAGGAGAGATTGAGTAGACTAGGCCTATATTCTCTAGAGTTTAGAAGAATGAGAGGTGATCTCATTGAAACATACAAAATTCTTACACAGCTTGACAGGGTAGATGCAGGCAGGATGTTTCCCCTGGCTGGGGAGTCCAGAACCAGGGGTCACAGTCTCAGAATAAGGGGTTGGCCATTTAGGACTGAGATGAGGAGAAATTTCTTCACTCAGAGGGTGGGGAATCTTTGGAATTCTCCACCCCAGAGGGCTATGGAGGCTTAGTTGTTGAGTATGTTCAAGACAGAGATCGATAGATTTTTGGGTATTAAGGGAATCAAGGGATATGGGGATAGTGCAGGAAAGTGGAGTTGAGGTAGAAGATCAGCCATGACCTTATTAAATGGCGGAGCAGGCTCGAGGGGCCAAGTGGCTTACTCCTGCTCCTATTTCTTATGCTCTTATGTAACTGCACCTAGCGTGAAAATCTCACCTTCACTTCCAACACATGAGTCTTCATGTGGCAACCTGGACAAGGCATCTGCGATTGCGTTTTGCTTTGAAGTGCGATATTCAATCATGTAGTCATATTGTGACAACAACACTGTCCAACGTTGCATTCTTGATGCGGCCATTGCAGGGATGGCAGATTTGGGACACCAATATTGCTAGGAGCGGTTTGTGATCGGTCATCAGGGTAAACTTTCTGCCGATCAGGAACTGTTGGAATTTCTTGATTCCAAACACGATGGCGAGTGCTTTCTTTTCAATTTGCACGTAGTTTCTTTCGCTCTTTGTGAGTGTTCGCGATGCAAATGTGATTGGTTTCTCTTGGCCGTCATCCATTACGTGGCTTATGACAGCTCCCACACCATAGCTAGAAACATCACACGCTAACTTAAGCTCACGCTTTGTGTCTTAGTGCACAAGTAGAGCATCGCTAGAGAGACTTCTCTTATAAGCGTCGTAAGCTTCCTGTTGCGCTTTTGTCCACTTCCACTGGACATCCTTCTTGAGGAGCTCGTGCAATGGTGCTAACATGGTCGCTAACTCAGGTAAGAAACGTGTGTAGTACTGGACCATTCCAAAGAATGATCTTAACTCAGACACGTTCTGTGGCTTTGGAGCATTGATGACAGCATCAACCTTTTCCTTAACAGGTTGCAAGCCATTTGCATCAACTTTCAGACCAAAGTAGGCAACCTCGGGCTGCACAAAAGTACATTTGCTCCTTTTCAATTTGACATTGTGAGAATTCAACCTTTGAAGCACTAAATCTAACTCTTCTAGATTTTCTTCCTCACTGCTTGTTGCGATCAGCACATTGTCTTGATGGCATAAGCAATTTGGAATTCCTTGCAAAATCCTATCCATTGTAGCCTGGAAGATTTTGGGGGAGGACTTTACATCATACGGCAGCTTGGTGTCTGAGTACAGTCCCTTGTGTGTGTTGATAGTGAGATACTGTTGACTCTCTTTGTCAACATTAAGCTGAGCGTAAGCGTGTGACAGGTCAAGCTTGGAGAAAACCTTTGACCCAGAGAGTGCTGCATACAAATCTTGCGATGTAGGTAAGGGGTACTGCTCATCGTCAACTGCTTGGTTGATAGTAACTTTGTAATCACTGCACAAGCGTACAGTTTTGTCTACTTTGGGCACTACCACAATCGGGGTAGCCCATTCACTTTTGTCAGTTTTTACTAGCACTCCGTTCTCTCTCAGTTTCTCTAGCTCTTCCTCCACCTGACTATTCAACACATAGGGGACCGGCCTTGCCTTACAATAGACAGGCTTCGCTTTGGACTTGATGCGGATATGCACGTCATACCCAATGATGCCCTCATAACTGTCTGAGAACATGCTTTTATACTTGTTTAGCATTGTGTTGAGTCGCTTCTTTGAAGCATCTACACTGAAGATGTTTTTCCAGTCTAGTTTTAACTTTCTCAACCAGTCTTTGCCCATGAGGGTTGGCCTGTTATTGTAGCTCACTACAATAATAGGCAGCTTTACTGACTGGCCATTGTGTTGAACTGTACATTCCATTTGTCCACATGTCTCTAGGATTACTCCAGAGTAGGTTTTTAACTCTACGGTACTCTTTGTAAGTAGTATTTGATTAAACTTATTCTCATATGTGTCCTTACTCATGATAGAGCAGTCCGCCGCTGTGTCGATACACATATCAATATATTGGTCATTGATCAAAAGTTTTGTACGGAAGTCTTTCTCACGACCGCTAGCGTTGCCGCTAGTGGCATAGATACTGTAGATGCCTAGTTTTTCAATATCAGATGTGTTCACTTCAATATTGTGAATTCCTCCCTTTTGTTGTCGCTGCTTTGCATTGCCATTAGAATCGTTCTTACTTCCTGCTTTCGATCTAGCTCTGCAAGCTGTTGAAATATGGCCTTGCTTCTGGCAGTGAAATCACTTCACATTTCTGTATTGGCAGGACTGTGGTGAGTGATTTCCATTGCAGCAATAACAATTCACTGAACTGCTCTCACTGACATGCTTTTGACTTGGTCTCACAACTTTAGGTTTGGTGGTGGCTTTGTGACAGTAGACTTCAGCTGCACTAGTCACTTGAGTTGGACGGAGCTCCCTAGCATTCTTAGACGCCATTTCCATAGATCAATTTTGCATGCTATGTCAAACGTTAAGTTCGAAGTGTTCAGTAATTTGGACGGTGTGCGCTCATCCACTAGTCCACACACAAACTTAGCTCGCAACGCACGATCCAAAAATGTGCCGAAGTTACAATGCGAAGACAGGTTTTTAAGAGCTACAATGTACTCACTGATGGTTTCGCTTTGTTTTTGGTTTCTGGTACCAAATGTATAGCTCTCTGCTATTTCTAATGGCTTTGGGTCGAATTGGTCCTCCAGTTTCTCGATAATGTCTTCAAACAACACATCCTTCGCTTTCCCTGTTGCGAGTAGGTTTGTCAACGTTCCATAAACATCTGGCCTGATCTCCCTGAGAAAAATTGCTTTTTTACATTCACGAATTACTTTATTTTGAGCTTGAACATTCTCATCTGCACCTTCGGTCGCTATAATGTTATTGGCCTTAAAAAAATCTCCATCCACTCAATGTAAGAACTGAATGGTTCGCGAGCTCGGTCATATAGGCCGAGGCTTCCGATGAATCCCGTCGGTGCAGCCATGATTGTCCCGATCCCGTTGAACAGTGACTCAGCACGCTACCTGTGTACCTGTGAGAATCAACGCCTTTGTTGCTGTGTATACATACACGCGAAGGCGAAGCTCAGACAATCAGCATTAACAGTAAAACATCGCAAAAAATTCAGTTTAGGTGTCACAAATTCACCTTAAACTTTTCCACTCGAAGGTTGAACAGTGTGTCCTTCCATGATCCCTAAAATGGCTTTGGGATCCCATCCTCATCACCAAAATGTAATATATGTGGGTAGAACAAATGAAGGACAGAGACACGATGAGTTGCTAGTCAAGGTGCTTGTTTACTAGGCCAGAGCGAACTCAGACTAAACCATGTGACAAACCATGTGATAATACATTACAGTCAACTGTGTCTGATCCATTCACCTTGGATGAACTAAACGCAGCACTGTCGACAACCAAATCTGGAAAAACTGCTGGTCTAGATGGTGTTTATGCAGAATTCTTAAAAACACTGGGACCCAAAGCGAAGAGATGGTTGACCTCCTTCTTCTCCAGGGTTCTGGCAACTGGCAAAATTACATCTATTTGGAGGGAGACTAAAATAATTGCCCTCCTGAAGCAGGGGAAGAATGCCTGTGAAGCCTCCAGCTACCGCCCAATCTCCTTACTTTGCACTTGTTATAAAGTGCTGGAGAGGCTACTACTCCGCAGACTAGCCCCCATCATCAAGCCAACCATCCCTAAGGAGCAAGCAGCCTTGTGGAGTGGCCGTAACTGCTGCGACAAGGTGCCAGCTTTAGCAACGTACATCAAAGCAGGCTTCCAGCGCCAGCTCAAGACCGCCGTAGCACTCGTGAACCTGTCAGCGGCGTATGACACAGTATGGAAGCATGGACTGCTTTTCAAGTTCTCCACCATTTTACCCTGCAGAACAACGATCCATCTTCTCAACTCTATGCTTAGCAACCGACGCGTCCGTGTGTACACAGGCACCCAGAAGAGCAGATATAGGAAATTGAACAACGGACTCCCACAGGTTTCTGTCCTGGCGCCCATGTGATTCAATGTTTACACCAGTGACCTGCCTGAAACAGTCCTGCAAGTTCGTATACACTGATGACATTGCCTTGGCCACGCATAACATGAATCTGTCCGCCACCGAGGAGACCCTGACCAGTGATTTACAGAGGATGGAGGCCTACTTCCGCCGATGGTGACTTCAGCCAAACCCGCAAAAGACCGTCATCTCGACATTCTACCTCAACACCCATCAAGCAAACCAAGCTTTGAATGTCTCCTTTTGTGGCGCGGAGGTAAACCATGCCAAAAAACCCTCCTATTTAGGATTCACGCTTGATCACACCCTGTCATATAGCATCTCCAGAACTTTGGGAAGAAACTAAAGAGTAGCGTCAACTTGATCCAGAAACTGACCGGATCCACATGGGGAGCAGACGCTCAAACCCTCCGTATAGCAGCACTCGCCCTGGTGTACTCTACAGCGGAGTACTGCTCTCCAGCATGGCTATCAAGTCCGCATGTCAAATCCATTGATATCCAGCTGAATTCTACAATGAGAATTATCATCGGTATGCTTTTATTGACAGCAACACCTTGGCTGCCCATGCTTGCAAACATCGCACCACACCTACGCCGTGAATATGCAGTCTCCAGAGAATACAACCGCTACACCAACAAAGACATGCCGATCCAGGCCGACTTGAACAACCTACCACCAACCCATCTCAAATCTAGAAGGCCATTTTGGACTGTCGCCGAAGTCCTTCAACGATCTCCCCTCAGCCTTGATGACCGATGGCGAAATGCGTGGAAGATCAAATGGCTGTAGGTGTGCCTGCAGCAGATGGAAAAGCTTTTCAACTAGCTTCCTGCTGACTCGGAGTTTGCAGAGGCAGTTTTCCTTGGTCATTGGTAGATAGATATGCCATGGTTTGCAGATATGGTTGGTGGCATAATGGCAGGTACAACTACTGTAGCTCAGGTGCCTGCTGAGCTGGCTAGCATGCCTTCTTATATCTTGTTCCACTTTAACCATGAAATATTGGCGCATAAATTCAACATGGTTGCGCCTGTTTTACAGGTGTAAAACTGGAGCAGCAATAACCAATTTAGCAGGGCAGAGACCTGCAACTGATCTGTATGGACGTTCGGATCACTGTGAAATTGGTCGGGTCCTTTTTTTAGGTGGTCGTGGTGGCCACATGAGATGAGCGCAGGCCTCATTTCAGTGATGGTCCTGCACTCATACCTGAACTGGATTTGTAAATGAATTTATACTAGTCAGAGCTTGCACTTTGCCAGCAGTCCTTAAAGGGCCCACTGGCGACCACTCAAAAAAGGTCCCAAAACTTTCAAAAATGTAATTTTTTTGTGGAGTTTCCTGGCTCCACTAAACAACTGCCGGCTTGTCATTGGCTCGATCCCAATTGGAACAAGTTCTCTTCTCGGGCCCACTTTTTTCAGTTGTTCCTTTACTGATGAAGTCCTGTACATGCTTCACTTACAGTCCACTTTTCAATGACTTAATGGGTAATAGATTATATTTTGGACATTTAAAAATAATTATCATTGTAAGTAACTAAAAATTGTTCCCCCCAAAATTATTCAAAAATACATATTAATAAAAATTTCATAAATATTGAAAAAAAATCTGTTTTTAAAAGACACAGTAACAAAAAGGTACCGCAAAGATTGCGAAAAACCTCACAGAAAACCTTTCCCTTTAAGAGCATATAGTGTTTTCCTTGCAACTATTGAAAACAGGCTTCGAAAGCTAAAAGCACAATTTCAGCACACAAGCCAGGAAATTGTGGCAGGTATCAATGAAATATTTTTGCATGCAGTCTGTGGGCTGAAAGAGGCTGTGGTATGATACACGTGCAAACGCTGCACCACACAAAAAGCAGCCAGCCTGGAAAAATGCAGGCAGGAGGAATTGGGCACAAAGTGTTCCTGAGGCCAGCTTGCTGAATTTGCTGACCCTCCTGTGCCCATTCTGCTCCTATGCCACAGGCACAGCTGCTTGCAAAATCAAACTGGCCAAAGTTCTTTCCTGCCAATCAAAGCACGATTTACTTATTTTTATCAGTTTTCAGCTAGGCCGCTGGGTTTACAATCAGTGCTTGGAGCAAAATCTGACACTGAAACCCTGCTTCCTGCAGGCTGAAATATGAGGCAGCATTGGTCCGTGAAGGAGACCACAGATCACTGCCGAAGCGGTGCAGCTTAGAAGTGAAGGGATTTGATAGGGGAAGGATAAGACAAATTATGGGAAGCAAACTACGGAAAATAATAACGGAACTTGTCAGTCTTATAACTAAATGCATGAAAAAGGATAAAAGTGGGGCAGCTGTTCTTAGCAGACAAAGTTGTGTTTGTACTTCAAAGCATAAGGAGCCCAGCTGAGAATATGCAAGACAGGGTGGAGTTCACTTTCATTATTTTTACAACTGTCCAGTAATTTGTGTTGAGTTTTTGCACAGACACTGAAGTTTATTGACATAACAGATGTTAAAGGATGGTTTCAAAGCATTCTGAAGATTTAGGAAGTACTCAGAACCTGCCTGATGTACGACTAGTGTGATCATTTTAACTCTTCCATATAAGATTTTGCTATGCAGCGGTATAAAATAATATTGACATAATTAAAAGTAAAAGCCAGTAGTTAATGCGCACAGGCTATTGAAATTGTGCGTAATTCAGAAAAGTGTTGTATTTAGGAGAATACATTTTAAATAACCCTTTATTCCCTATCTCTTCAATCATTTATATGTTACCTAAGTTCTCCATTTTTTATTTTTGAACATTCTCAATTGTCTTTATATCATTATGAAATCCTCAGATCTCTTCATACAGTAGCCCTCAGTTAGATAAGCCGCAGCCTCTGGTTTAACGCATGAATACTTATGGATTCAAGTCCCACTCCAGAGACTTGAGCACAAAAATCTAGACTGACACTCCAGTGCAGTGCTGCACTGTCAGAGATGCCGTCTTTCAAATGAGATGTTAAACCGAGGCCCCGTCTGCTCTCTCAGGTGGACGTAAAAGATCCCGTGGCATTATTTTGAAAAAAAGCAGGGGAGTTAACACCGGTGTCCTGGTCAATATTTATCTCTCAATCAACATCATTAAAATAACAGATTAACTGGTCATTATCACATTGCTGTTTGTGGGAGCTTGCTGTGCACAAATTGGCTGCCACGTTTCCTACATTACAACAGTAACTACACTTCAAAAGCGTAATTAGTTTGATTCAGAAGCTTAATACAAACTGGTTGAATTCACAGATGATCCCAAACCAAGGCCAGTTGAATCTGGCTATAAAGTGCTTTGGGACGTCCTGAGGTCGTAAAAGGTGCTATATAAATGCAGGTCTTTCTTTCTTATCAAAATCACAGATGACATCCTATGTGACTGTGACCAAGGTAAACTATCATTCCTCACCCTTTTTGACCTGTCTACAGCCTTTGACACTGTTGACCACAACATCCTTCTCCAATGCCTCTCCTCCGTTGTCCACCTGGGTGGGACTGCCCTTGCCTGGTTCCATTCTTATCTATCCAGTCATAGCCAGAGAATCACCTGCAATAGCTTCTGTTCCCGCTCCTGCACTGTTACCTCTGGAGTCCCCCAAGGATCTATCCTTGGCCCCGCTCCTATTTCTCATCGACATGCTGCCCCTTAGTGACATCATCCGAAAACACGTCAGGTTCCACATGTGCGCTGATGACACCCAGCTCCACCTCACCACCACCTCTCTCCACCCCTCCACTGCCTCTGATTTATCAGTCTGCTTGTCCGACATCCAGTACTGGATAAGCAGAAATTTCCTCCAGCTTAATAGTGGGAAGACTGAAGCCACTGTTCTTGGTCCCGGCCACAAACTCCATTTCCTAGCCATGACTCCATCCCTCTCTCTGGCACCTGTCTGAGGCTGAATCAGACCATTCGCAACCTTGCTGTTGTATTTGACCCTGAGATGAGCTTCCGACCACATATCTGCTCCATCACCAAGGCCGCCTACTTCCACCTCCGTAACATCGCCCGACTCCGCCCTTGCCTCCACTCATCTGCTGCTAAAACCCTCATCCATGCCTTTGTTTCATCTAAACTTAACTATTCTAATGCTCTCCTGGCCGGCCTCTCATCTTCCACGCTACATAAACTTGAGCTCATCCAAAACTCTGCTGCCCATATCCTAACTCACACGAAGTCCTGTTCATCCATCACCCCAGTGCTCGCTGACCTACATTGGCTCCTGATCCAGCATCGCCTCAATGTTAAAATTCTCATCCTTGTTTTCAAATCCCTCCATGGCCTCACCCCTCCCTATCTTTGTAGCCTCCTCCAGCCCTACAACACTTCGAGATCTCTGTGCTCTTCCAATTCTGGCCTCTTGTGCATCCCGATTTTAATCGCTCCAGCATTGGCGGCCATGCCTTCAGCTGCCTGGGCCCTAAGCTCTGGAATTCCCTCCTTGAACCTCTCTGCCTCTCTACCTCGCCCTCCTCCTTTAAGATGCTCCTTAAAACCTACCTCTTTGACCAAGCTTTTGGTCATCTGTCCTGATGGCCCGAAAATTAGACCTAATACGCGAGAGAACGCACTGTGTACTCTCGCGCATTAGGTCCCGAATTGCCGGTTTCCTGCATGCACTGCGCATGCGCGGGAAACCGGCACTTCATGTATTGCAAAGGGGGCGGTTCCTAAGTGAACCGCGTGCGCACTACAGGCTGCGCGCACGCAGTGCACTTAGTTTTTTTTTCAGGTTTGAACGCGCAGGTAAGTGGTGAAGATTTTACACATAAAGAAAGCAGGCGTAGGACCGACACCCTTTTAAAAAGGTAAGTAGTTAATTAAGTGTTATTTTAAATTTTTTCAACAGGTTTATCTTTTTTAGAGACTTTAAAGAAAGGTAAGTTTATTTTTATAACTTTTAAAAATATTTTACATTTTTTCAAAAATTTAATTTTTTGTTTAAAGTGGTTAATTTATTTAACTATAGTTATTTTATTAATGTGATGGCTTTGTTTTTTAATTTAATTGAGGTTTAGCTGTTCTTTTGGGGGCTTGTAGTATTCATAGCTTTGACAGCCCTTGCTGTCAAAACTATGAATGAAAGATGGTGTGCTGCCATTGGCTCTAACTGAATCACGTGATCCCAGAGCTCGCACGAACTAATTGCGCCTCTGGGACACGCAAGCACTGCACGGTTGCAACAGGGAGAGGCCCTGAAACTAAAGTTCGTGTGGGCCCCAAACAAAAAGGTAGGCGCGGAGTGCGATATCGCGGGGAATCCTTACCCCCGCGGGAACCATCAATGTTTAATTTCTGGGCCAATATCCCCTTAAGTGACTCGGTGTCAAATTTTTGTCTGATAATCGCTCCTGTGAAGTGCCTTGGGAGGTTTTACTATATTAAAGGTGCAAATTGTAGTACAGGTTGAGCGTCCTGAATCCGGCAACCTCAGGACCAAGGCCGAGCCGGTTTTCGTGTTTTTCCGGACTTCGGAACGTGTTTCTGATGTCCGAAGTCCGGAAATATCACAACCTGGGCTCGGGCGTTTCCGGACTTCGGACATCAGAAACACGTTCCGAGTTGCGATTTTTCCGGTTTTTGGACGTCACCTTGTAGTTCTTCTCCTCGCAGGCCTTGTAGTCCTCGCTTCTTCGCAACGCATGGTAAGCCTCCCTCTCTTGTTTTTGCAACGCAGTACTCTGTAACTGTACTTAATGTGAGCTTCCCGGCCTGTATCTTTTGCTACCATCTTCAAATTTGAAAAGGAATGTACAGTACTCAAAGTATGAAATATAATAATGGTTTTTATTTGTAAAACAGTTAAGTTATGAAATATAAAACAGTAAATGAAAGCTTTTATTTGTTAAACAGAGTAAAAATAAACAGGTACAGTTACAATTGGCTGGAGGTTGTGCTTGAGGTAGAGGGCTCAGCTATGATGTCTGGGGCTGATGATGGGCCAGCAATAGGATTATCAAATGTGGAAATTATTGGTGTAGTTGCACGCTGTAGGTCTTGGGCCGTCTGTTGCGACATCTTTTGAAAGATATTTAATATTGTTGTTTGTTTAAATAATTTGGGCTTTTCTTTCACTAATCTTTCCCGAATTCTGTAGACCTGCAGTATTTCTTCTTCACTTATGAAGCTTCGTTGCTCTAAGGCGTGAATTAATTCTTGACAAAGATTGATTGCTTTGTCAATCGGCACTTTTTCGACTTGATCACAGGCATCATCATCCTCACTGCTTTCATCCTTTTCTTCTGGATGCAAAACCCTCTGCATGATTTCTTCATCTGTCACTGCATGCACAATGGGAGCATCGTTGTCTATGCCCATGCCTTCTGCAACATCATCCTCATTCAATTCCTGCGCAGCTTTGCAAGTCAGCCCTCTTGCATAATCTAAAAGTTGAGCAATCATTGCTTTCTCCCTGGACACACGAAAGCCTTGAAAGTCCTGAGGAGCATCATCAGCATCATCGTCAGCAAACATAGTTGATGGCCAGATGTTATGCCAAGCATTGACCAAGGTGTCTGCAGTTACCAAGTTCCATGCATCCGCAGCTGTCCATATGGCTTCCTTGATAGAGAAAGCTTTTGAGAATGCTTTTATTCCCATGCCTGTGTTCACAGCATTAAGTAAACACCTCATAAACTTGTTTTTGTACAGACACTTCATCGATCTCAAAATTCCTTGGTCCATTGGCTGTATCAGTGATGTAACATTTGGAGGTAAGTAGATTCCATGGACATTATCCTTTACCAAAAGCTCAGCATCGGGATGTGCTGAGCAATTGTCTAGCAGCAAGTATATTTTGCAGTTTTCCTTAAGGCCAGCTTCCGTGCGATGAGCACGCGCCTGAGGGACAAAATTCTTCTCAAACCAGTTCAGAAAGATTACCCTGGTTATCCATGCTTTCCTATTGGCATAATAATGCACTGGCAATACTCTCAAACCCTTGAAACATCTTGGACGCTGGCTTCTCCCAATGACCATAAGCTTACACTTATGTGTCCCAGCCACATTTGCAGCAGCAAGCACAGTCAACCTATCCTTGGCGTCTTTAATACCTGCTGGCTGCGTTTCTTCTGCTGCTGTTAATGTCTTTCGCAGTACGTAGCGCCAAAACAGTGCTGTCTCGTCAGCATTGTACATTTGCTCAGGTGAAAGGTTTTCATCAGCAATTAGTTTGATGAACTCATCAATATAATTTTCAGCTGCCTCATGATCTGCTGAGGCTTTCTCACCACATACTTTCAGTTGCCTGATGCCATGACACCGTTTAAATTTGGCTAGCCAACCAGAAGAGTACTCGCATGGAGTTTCAATCCCCAGTTGTGCATGGAATATTTTAGCTTGTTGCACCACCATTGGGCCAGACAAAGGAACCTTTTCACTTCGCCTCTGTCGCCACCATTCCATCACTGCTCGATCCAAATCATCACATTTCGGCCTATGCATACTTTTTCTCTTACTCATTTCCTTCTGAACATCACTTTCCGCATAAAACTTCATGAGCTGTTCTTTCTGTTTTCTAATATCATAGATGGTGGAGAGTCCAACACCATACTCCTCACTCAATCTTCTCACTGAAGCACCTCTATCTAATCTCTGAAGTAACTCAACCTTCTTGGCAATTGTAAGTGATCTATGCTTCCTCTTTCCTTTATCTGAACCCATTGGGGTATCTGTTGGCCTTTTTGACATGTTTGCAATGACAACACAAATTCACAATCTTTACCTGTGCAGATCTTTAAATCGGGAAAAACACCACAGCAATGGAGTCAGGTTGGGTGGGGTCTGATCATGGGGTGTAGGTGGGTCACCTGGGGTTGAGTCTGGCCAAATGGACTTGTGTGCTGTGCAGAGTTGATTCTGGCCAAGGACTTGCGCGCGGGAGCTTGGTTGGTTCTAGCCAAAGGGACTTGTGCGCTATGCAGAGTTGATTCTGGCCAAAGGGACTTGTGTGCTGTGCAGAGTTGATTCTGGCCAACGGGACTTGTGTGCTGTGCAGAGTTGATTCTGGCCAAGGACTTGCGCGCGGGAGCTTGGTTGGTTCGAGCCAAAGGGACTTGTGCGCTATGCAGAGTTGATTCTGGCCAAAGGGACTTGTGTGCTGTGCAGAGTTGATTCTGGCCAAAGGGACTTGTGTGCTGTGCAGAGTTGCTGCGGACCCAGGAGCAGTGGTGCGGTGACTGTGAAGACCTGGCCTGGAATAGGTAGGATTGGCGTTTTCATTCTTGCAATTTTTGTCACTGTACAGTAGTTGGATTTCATTTTTTGACTTTTCACTGGGCCCGGCTGGCAGTGGAAACGGTTTCACTGGGTGTCTGGATTCCGGAACATTTTACGGATTCCGGACGATCCTGCCACCAATCGTCCCGGAGTCCGGATTCCGGAATATTCCGGATCTCCGGATTTTGGACGCTCAACCTGTAGTAGCTGTAGCAGTAAATGTAGAAATCAACCAAAATACAGAAAGACAATCTGGTGGATTTTTCATTACTACCGATCATAATACTGTTGCTATGTTTGTAGAAATGTAGGAACGAGAATAGGCTTTGTGTATTAGATGGAGTAAGATGTGGGAAATGAGAATTTGACATAATGGGGTAGATTTTCTGACCAGTAGCACCTGATTTTCAGGCATAAGGTGGGCGTTACTGATTGGAGAATGGGGTAAAGATCTAGCATGCTGGATTTCTACTCATTCTGCACATCAAAACAAGTGGGAGCTTAAATTAAATCTTTTAGTGAAGTCTTAATAGAAATAATTTAGATGGCCATGCAATTTCCTGATGTTATGCCTGCTTAACACTGAATCATCTCCTTTCCCACATAAAATGGGTGCCCAGGGTTGCTGGGGACTGAGCTACATATGGATGTTAATTTAAAGAACCACATAAGATGATTCTTTGCGCAATTTTCTGGCCATTTCTTAACCATTTCTTTTTGCAGTTGTGAGTTAGGTGTTCAGAAGCTTTTGTGGCAATTGTTGTGAAGCAGCCTGTTTTTCTGAACAGTTGCAATGGTGCCACAATGGGTTTCCACATGAGAATTCCCTTTTATTTCTATTTTTTGGAAGAATAAGAGGAAGACCAAAGGAGGGATGCAAGGCAAGCCAGCCTGTACCAGTGGTGCTCTATACCCATCCACTGATACCCCAACATCAGAATCTACAAGCAAAGGTGCACATCTAAGAAGCAGTGCCAGAGGCTGATTTACAAGGGATAGTGTGACGTAGTCAAGCTAACCTGCAGAAAACTGCTGTATAGTCTTGGCATTGCCACTGACTGTCAAGGTCACAAGTGCCCTTGTGGGAGAAATTCAGTTGGTTGCGCCTCCCGTTAGCGCCTTAAGAGGGCGCTAATGGGGCGCAAAGCAGCTAGCGCCTGGGCGCAGCGATGTTTGCGCCGCTCGCGAACTTAACGAGACATTTTGCGGCGGCGCTAAAATTTACCGCCGCGATCTCCTGCGCACGCAGATCTTGACATCATACGAGGGTGCAACGCCCTTGTGGCGCCCCGGAGCGGAAATTGAGTGGCGCCCCCATCCTTTCCGCCTGGCGCATCCAACGACCGGAAGACTGGAACGCTATCAGTCGCTGTGGGGCTGGGGGGGGGCGCTATTTAAAGGGGGCCTCTTCCTGTCTTTCTCTGTGGTTGACATTTTTGCACCACTCGTTCTGAGAGAGAGAGAGAGAGATTCGGAGAGAGAGAAAGAGAGACTTCTGCATTGAGTCAGCGCTGTGTGAGGTACTTTTGGCTACTGATCATAACTTGGCAGGTACTTTGGTTTTTGGCCTTCATAACTTTGCTTGCTAAGAGACTATGGGGGCTGCACTGATTGGGGGCGTCGTCCTGCGCCAGCTGAATTGGAGGACACAGAGATGCAGAGAGAGAGTGGCAATGATGGCCAGACGGAGGAGGGCCAACAGGCGTCTGTACAGGAGAGCTTACCCTCCCAGGGTATATCGTGAACAGCTCTCCTACAGTCATATGTCTGAGGAGCAGTGTTTGCGAAGGCTGCGCTTCAGCAAGGAGGTGGTCACTGAGCTCTGCCACCTGTTGCAGCCAGATCTGCAGCCTCATCTGAGGTCCAGGACGTCTCTGTCGGTGGCAGTGAAGATTACAGTGGCTCTGAACTTTTATGCTACTGGCTCATTTCAATCTGCTGCTGGGGACATCGCCAATATCTCCCAGTTCGCGGTGCATTGCTGCATCCGTCACGTCACAAATGCCCTCTTTAAAAGGAGACGAGAGTACATCTCTTTCCCCATGACCCCAGACAAGCAGCATGAACGCGCTCTGGGCTTTGCCAGGATAGCGGGCTTCCCCATGGTGCAAGGCGCCATTGACTGCACGCATGTGGCTTTGCGTGCTCCGCATGTGAATGCCGAGGATTTCCGGAACAGAAAGGGGTTCCATTCCTTGAATGTTCAGTTGGTCTGTGACCACAGACAGCTGATACTCGCTGTCAATGCCCACTATCCTGGCAGCTGCCACGATGCTTTCATCCTGCGCCAGACTACTGTGGCAGAACTTTTCGAGGCACCGCATCAGCCAGTTGGTTGGCTTCTCGGGGACAAGGGGTATCCACTGAGCACCTGGCTGATGACACCGCTCCGTACGCCCAACACCCCTGCTGAGCTGCAGTAGAACGAGAGCCATCAAGCTACCAGGAACATCGTTGAGCACACAATCGGCGTGCTGAAGCAACGGTTCCGCTGTCTGGACCATTCTGGAGGAGCCCTGCAGTACTCGCCTGAGCGAGTTTCCCACTTCGTAGTTGTGTGCTGCATGCTGCATAACATGGCAATCCTCAGGACCCAGCCAATGCCACCAGGCCTTGGAGCACCACCAGAGGAGGAGGAGGAAGAGGAGGAAGAGGAGGAGGAGGATGATCATCAGCAGCACCAAGGCGGGAGGGCGGCCCACAATGTTGAAACTGCAAGGGCCGTCCGTCAACGGCTGATAGCAAGCCGCTTCTAGGCCCCTGCTGAGGAAATGGCTTCTGCCATTGAGAACAACATGAATGAAACCAACCCGCAACCCCTAAGCCGGCCAAGGCAGTAATGATTCCAAAGACCAAACATGTACATTTTGAATACAAAAACTTATTTATTTTACAAACTCTGTGTGTGTCATTTCTTCATGACAAACTAATAGAAAGAAATACAAAAAAACAGTCATTAACATAACTGGTTCTCACAACCTGGAGATAATGTCCAAAACACTAAACAAAAGTTTAAACACGAACCTCGGCCTTTAATAAAAAATTGACAAACATTTTGTCACACCTCCTACTTTTTGCCCTTCGAGGGTGATCTCCTTCCCTTGCGCACTTCCCCCCTTCCCACCCTACTGCTCCTCCGTAATGGGACCTCAGTGGCTGCAGCAAGGCTGGTGGAAGGCTGCTGATTCTCATAACCTGAGACTGCAGATGCCCTTGAAGGACGGCTCGACCAGCTCTGGGCCTGGAGGGCCTGGCTGCAGACTGCACCAACTCTGCATGGGCGGCAGCAGTCTGTCCTACAGGCGGTGGCAAGTGCAGTGGAGAAGTGACAGTGGTGGCAGCAGGAATGCTGTCATCTTGAGAGAGGACAGCAACTCCCTGCTCGACCGACACACTGGCACTCCCACGGGGCAGCACTTCAGCATCCGGAGCAATCTGCTGGAGCACAGATTGCTGGCCTGCTGCGGCGCGGTGAGAGCCCCGGGGAAATGTGTCCGAACCATCGAGGATGGCAGCAGTCAGTGCTCGCATGGCCTCAATCTGAGTCTGCATGACAGCAGTCTGAGACTGAATTGCAGCAATAAGCTTTAGCGTGGCATCCGCCTGTGCTACAGCGAAGTGCTCCACACTTCTTGCCAGTGATTCAATGCATTCGGGCACCCTTCCCACTGTACCCATGAGCTCAGTGTGCATGTCCACCGCCTAGGTGTTCATTTCAGCGATGAGCCGCTCCTCCTCTGCGTCCAGTGCAGCAGGACTCGCTGGCCTACTCTCCCTCCGGGGAGAAGGCCCCCGAGCTTCCCTACCCCCATCGCGTTGCTGCAGCCCGCTGGGTCCTGGAGCTTCACCCTCATCAGACCCTTCCCCCCTGCTCCCCTCCAGGGAAGGCGTGTTCCCAGTGTGGGCATGGGCTTCCTCGGGAGAGGGTGGCACTGATGCTCCGCCTTCATCTTCCTCCTCGCCTGCAGCTTCACTCCCACTGGCAGCTTGAAGGCCCGTCTCCTCAGCTGGTGAATCACTATCTGAAAGCAGGGAGGTACAAGTGTGGCTTCAGCATGAGGACAGGGTGGCAGTAAGGGAGGAATGAGTGCAGCGATTTAGTAAGTTGGATTGAAAGTGTCAAAGGCTGGTGTTGTGAGGGACAAGTGGAAGGACAGAGGACAAAAAGGTGATGACCTTACCATTGCTGTCCAGAACGGGGTCGGCGTCTCCAGTGGCGACGGGACCGATCACCCGGCTTGCCACAATCCTGTGGACGCGCGCCTCAAGATCGCTGAGGGGTTGCAGCTGAGGCCGCCCTCCACCCGTCCGTTGCTGCTGTCTCCTATTATGAGATAGCTTGGCCTGCAAGAAAAAGGACGGCGTCTGAGTAAATATACAGCCATGGTCTTGCCTGATGTGCCTCCCATAGGTGAATAGCCCTTACTGTATGCAGACATGGTCTTGCCTGATGTGCCTCCCATAGGTGAATAGCCCTTACTGTATGCATAGTGTGGAATGTGCGTGTGTGTTTCATGAGAGGGCCATAGGTGTTGGATGAGTGTTGTGCATTGGGGTTTTAAGACCCTCTGGCCATAGAGTGAGGTTGAGATGGAGGGATGGAGAGGTATTGAAAAAAAGCCACTCACCCTGACGATCCGAGTGAGGTCGTTGAACTTTTTCCGACATTGTACATGGGTCCTAGGCACCATGCTCCTGCAGGAGACGCTCTGAGCCACCTCCCTCCACACTCTTCTGTACTCACGCGGCAAAGGCCTCCTGCCGCTCTCTGGGTACAGTATTGATCTTCTGCGCTCCACCACGCCAACCAGAGCATCCAAGGCCCGCTCGCTGAAGCACTGAGCTCGTTCTCTCACCCTCTCCATAGTCCTTAGCTGGAAGATTTAGGCACAGGTCTCTCCAGGCCGAGATTCAAGGCTCCAATGAGCAGGGTGTGGCTGGAGTGCAAGATCGACCCTCCCCTTTAAGAACTGTCCGGCGCCAGTGTGTCTGTGTTCCATCGCTAACTGACAGCACCTGTGCTGCGCCCGCGCTCTGAGTTAGCGCCTCGCTCCTCGGCCTTTGCGCCTTAAGACAGGTGTGTAGCGCCTGATTTAGCGCTCCAATCACCTCCAGGGGCGTTAAAAGTCAAGTTTGCCGTCGGTGGCGATAATTAGCGCCAGGCGCTAATCTTTGCGCCCGGCCGATAATTGCGCCCCAAATGGGGCGATACTGAATTTCTCCCCCCTTATCTTTTATGCTTTTGGTTCATTCCAAGCAACCACTGGGACATCCATAGAAAATAGAAAAATAGTGAAATAGGAGCAGGAGTAGGCCATTCAGCCCTTCGAGCATGCTCCTCCATTCAATATGATCATGGCTGATCCTCTATCTCAATACCATATTCCCGCTCTCTCCCGATACCCCTTGCTGCCTTTTGTGTCCAGAATTCTATCTATCTCCTTCTTAAATATATTCAGTGACTTGGCCTCCACAGCCTTCTGTGGTAGAGAATTCCACAGGTTCACCACCCTCTGAGTGAAGAAATTTCTCCTCATCTCAGTTCTAAATGTCCTACCCCGTATCCTGAGACTGTGCCCCCTCATTCTAGATCCCCCAGCCAGGGGAAACATCCTCCCTGCATCCAGTCTGTCTAGCCCTGTCAGAATTTTATATGTTTCAATGAGATCCCCTCTCATTCTTCTAAACTCTAGTGATTACAGGCCTAGTCGACCCAATCTCTCCTCATACGACAGTCCTGCCATCCCAGGAATCAGTCTGGTGAACCTTTGCTGCACTCCCTCTATGGCAAGTATATCCTTTCTTAGGTAAGGAGACCAAAACTGCACACAGTTCTCCAGGTGTGGTCTCACCAAGGCCCTGTACAACTGTAGTAAGACATCTTTGCTCCTGTACTCTAATCCTCTTGCAATGAAGGCCAAAATACCATTTGCTTTCCTAACTGCTTGCTGCACCTGCATGTTTGCTTTCAGTGACTGGTGTACAAGGACACCCAGGTCCCTTTGTACATCAGCATTTCCCAATCTATCACCATTTAAATAATACTCTACCTTTCTGTTTTTCCTACCGCAGTGGATAACTTCACATTTATCCACGTTATACTGCATCTGCCATGTATTTGCCCACTCACTCAACTTGTCTAAATCGCCTTGAAGCCTCTTTGTATCCTCCTCACAACTCACAATCCCACCTAGTTTCGTGTCGTCAGCAAACTTGGAAATATTACATTTGGTTCCCTCATCCAAATCATTGATATATATTGTGAATAGCTGGGGCCCAAGCACTGATCCCTGCGGTACCCCAATAGTGACCGCCTGCCACCCCGAAAAAGACCCATTTATTCCTACTCTCTGTTTCCTGTCTGTTAACCAATTTTCAATCCATGCCAGTATATTACCCCCAATCCCATGTGCTTTAATTTTGCACACTAACCTCTTATGTGGGACTTTATCAAAGGCCTTCTGAAAATTCAAATACACCACATCCACTGGTTCTCCCTTATC
The DNA here is from genome assembly GCA_030390025.1 of Squalus acanthias. Taxonomy (NCBI): domain Eukaryota; kingdom Metazoa; phylum Chordata; class Chondrichthyes; order Squaliformes; family Squalidae; genus Squalus; species Squalus acanthias. The sequence goes on from CM059429.1 coordinate 37,244,027, forward strand.
TATTCTAGAATAAAATTGGGAAGACAGATGCCATTATCTTAGGTCTCTGCCACAAATTACGTACCCTCTCCACCAACTCCACCCCCTTCCCAGCCGCTGACTCAGGCTGAACCAGACGGTTCACAAACTTTAGGTCTCCCACTAAACCTCCCCTGCTCCCTTGATACTGTCATACCCATTGATGTCCATAGTGACCTCTCAAAGGAAGTAAAGGGCTTGTAACATCTCAGCCCTCCTCCAATCCAAATATTTTCCCTATTATTGAGTCCCAATTTTAGCTGGAGAAGTTTATGGCTCATCCAAAACTGGACGGTAGCTGAACAGTATGACAGCACAGAGGCAGTGGAAGGCTTGAGAGAGGTGGTGGAGTGCTGGGTATCATTCCACAACATGTGGAAGCTGATTCAATGACTTTGAATGATGTTGCTGAGGAGCAGCATATAGATGAGGAAGAGGAGGCCAAGGGTGGATCTTTGGGGGGGTTCTGGATGTATTATTTCCAGCTATTTGGCTTATGATGCTTGTACTTGCAAGCAAATTAATAGTCTTATGGTGAAAGTTTCAGAAGCACATACAGTGACATCCTGCAGCCCGCCTTGTGTCAGTCAATGAACATAAATAATGCAGCTAGGTTGTATTAGAAGGATGTGTGTGTGGAAGTTCTTTAATATTTCAGTGTGACAACAGTCAGATCTAAGTTATAGCTCTTATTAGTGCCATGCCATTGTCAATTTTTGCTATTCCTCTGCATGTGTCCTCAACACAATATGACAATGATCATGGGGAGTGGGATTAAAATGACATGAATTTCTGACAGGTGAATGATATGTTTGCCAGCTGGTTTTATTTATTTATTAGCAAGCAGTGAGCTCTATAATACTTAACAAAGTATAAGGAATTCATGTTTATTCAGGAGTTCAGAGTTCATAAAATTACAGTTGAGGCCATCAGCATTGAAGGAAGTGCCAGCAGAAAAATCTTTGTTATAGTGGTAAGGCAATGATTCAAGTATTCTTTAACAGAAAAAGTTAAACAATTACACCTGCATAGCCATTCTAGCAAACAATGAACCAGAATAGATATTCACTAATTAGAAATTCTGCATTAGATAGAATTGTCTGTTTCAAATTCTCACATGCTTTTAATTTTAATGGATTATTATCAGAAACATAAACAGTTTCATATTTTTAACTTATAATATATAGAAATTGCACCTTCCCTACGGTTATTAATATTTGTAATACCAACTGGTAAAGAACTACATGGTGGTAATGTTGCTGAACAATAAATCTATTAACAGGCAGTGGTCTGGATCACCTTGCTGCACATTACAATAACAAGCCAAACTCTCAGCATATTACAGTGCACTTTACCTTCACAGCATATCACACATGCTTACATTTTACCCAATTTAGTAGCTCTCTACCTAGTACCCTAGTTCCAGACCTGGACTAACGCCTTTAGTACCTGCCGGTATCAAGTACATAGACTGTCCCTACTGCCTAACGAGATTCAGTAATCAGGCCTGTTTTTTTGTATTTAACTGATACTTGGATGTATTCAGGCAGAGCTATTCAGACTGGCCTCCTCAGTGTTCCCACATCATCTTCCTGCATTCTACACTTATATCCTACTCTTTCAAGTTTTTTTTCTCACTTGCTGGCTTTTTCCACTTGTTGCTTTTACCCATTCTTTAAGATTTGCACATCCACTGACCTCATGGAACCACCATCACAATGTAACTCATCATTTATAAGCTGTGTCTTGGGAAGGTGAGAAATCTGGTCAAAGTACTTACTTAATGGAACTTCATAGCTTGAATTGTTCAGTTAATATAATCATTACAATGAAAATGGTATTAACAGAAATAAACACTTAGAAATACAGCATTCACTTAAAGGTAAAGGTAACTCTATGATCACACTTACCCATACATTTTCTCCATACCAGTAATATATTTGTGGAAGGGTTTGCTTTTTTTTTAGAAGTCTGCATTCACAGGACTCCTAATATGAGCTAACACTCAATGGAATCTTGACAAAAATAGGATGTCTCTGCTGACAGCTAACTCTGAGTATTCTATGGTGCAAATAAAGTAATAGGGATCCCTTGTCTCTTGTCATCTAGCATGCCCACTCCATGCAGCCTGCATAAAATGGGGATCACAGGGCTCCACAGAGGAACCTATTAAATGTAGTTTTCTGAAAAATTAAAAGCTTCTCATTTTAGTTACTATACACTGTGCAAGGATTACGTAGTTCTGGAACAGTTCGACGTGTTACTTACCTGTAAAAGTTACCTTCTCCTCCAAGTAAAAAATGACAACAAGGTGTGTAAGAAGCATGACTGTTCATCTCACCGTATTTTATGTATTATTAAAAAATCATGACATTGTTAAAGATTCAATTCAGATGTGAAGCAATTCAAGATAAAACAAAAACAGGAAGTTTAAGCAGGGAAAAAGAGAACATGACACTTAATCTGAAGGACAAGACCAATCACAAACAATAGGGAATGACATGGCTGGTGAGGTTTGGTGTCTGCCTCAATTTTCCACGTGGCTTCAGCATTCTGTCAGAACAAAAGCCCTGAATACCAACCACCAATTAACGAGATGCAGAATCTGAACAAATAAACTAATAATGTGAGCTCCCGTACACAACCTCTGACCCATGCGTTAATAGGAGAGATAAAACTCCACAAAAACAAAAAGCACCAAAGGCCTTTGGCTCTGCACAGATCAGCTGGTCAAGTGTGAAAAATTAACAAAGGCTGAAAATTTCCAGTTGATTAAACTGCACCAGGTCAGATGCTTTTACAAAACATTCAGAATTATCCATTTTAAACACACACTCCCTAATAAACCAATCACCCATTGACATAACATTACACAGCAAAATTTGACATCATACTTTTACATCATGCAGACATAGTTTGGAATATTGCACACCCCACAGACCAGAATGCACTTAGTTTGTCCAAATGGGGAAAAGGACCCTGATAAGACAACATCATTGTGTAGTATCCTATTTATTTATCTATGCAATGTTGATTTATGTTGTACAAGAATAGCCTTTTGGACAGCTGAATGTTCTCTTACAGCATCATACAGTCCTTTTCCAAGATGTAAACTTCAACACAAATTATTTTTAAAATCTATACATAATTGTAGATGCCATGTGATTTTTGATTTGAAATTAATTAATTCCATACCCATTTGATTTTTCTCAATAAAACTAATGTTTTTTTATCCCCCTGCAGGTCCTTCTATCCATGAAGCATTCACTGGTAATGACAATTGAAACTAACCTATTTATAGTCCTCTGCATTTTCCAATCTGTAAGTAGCCACCAGGTTTATTTATTCTCCAGTCTCCCCCCTTTGAAAGTGCCTCATCTCCATTCATCCCCTTCAGCCCAGTAGTGATTGTATCAGCTTGTGCAGAACTATGAAGGACAATAGTCCCTTAGCAAGGAGTCCTACAACTCCTTCTTGTAGCTCATTAGTGCACCAATGTACTGAGGTACACTGCCATTTTTCAAGTGTGATCCTAGTCAGTGAGTGTTCGTGGGTGATTCAACCATGAGAGAAGGATCATGCCCAAGCCCAATCTTGTACTTAACTAATATCTGTACATGCACATTCTCAGGGATTAGTGGATTGTGATCAGCAGCAGGAACCCGGCCTCCCTATCCTATAGACACTAAACCAACTGTACTGTCCCACCACAGCCATGACTGAGATAGACTAACATATAAACATCAGGGATTGAAGCTGGGATCTTAGTTTTTTTTTTACAGCTCAGTATTTAACCACACAATTAGGTGGAATTTCATTGGCGCCCGGCTTTGGGCACGAAGGCAGCAATGTGGCTGCAACGCGCGCCTGAACTGGGAGGCCCGAGCCCAGGCCTCATCTAAATAATCTGGGAGAGCTGCCACCACCTGTCACGGCTCCACAGGCAGCTTTGCCCTTTTGCTGGTTTGAATTTTGGCAGCGGCCCTCAGGTAAGTGCTAGGGGGGAGAAGGAGAATGGGAGGGGGGACGATGAGGAGGGCTGTGGAGCTGGGAGGAGCTCTCGTTCTCGTTCTGAATTCACAGGAACATATTATTTTAAAATCTCATTAGTGGCTGCTGCTTAGGCTGCAGCGGCTGCTGAACAATCCTAAGCAAGGCAGGCCTTACTCCTGCCCCGCTTATCACAGACCAATTACGGCAAGGAGGCCTAAAACAGGTGTTAGGCTCCTCATTTACATATATAAAGGCCTAACGCTTATTTTAGGCAGCCACCAGGAATGGTGCAACTCCTTACCTCCTTTATTTTCCTCCCTCTTACAATTTCCAGGTTTTTGAAACTCAAGCTTAGCATCCCCTAATCATCACTTCCTGATTTAACTTATCTTCTGTTTTATTCTTTTCACCGGTAACAGTTTCATGTCTTGGCCCTTCACCTTATCTCTTGATGTATTAAAAAAATTCAGCCTACTAATAATGGAATAATATAGTAGTGATCTCTGGCTTAGAAACCCCATTGCCTTTAAGCTGCACTGGTGCTTGGTATGGAGCACAATTAACTCTCCACTAGCCAAGCTCTGAATTCAGTGTGACAATGGGCTGTCTCGCTGTTCAAATGTGTTCAGCACTGCTAAATGTGAAGAATTTCAAACAGGACGATTTCCAAGCAGAAGAGTTGAGTTTCTATTGTACTGTTTAAAATTCCATTGTCAACAATCTCTATTTATATTTGAATAAACTGTGCCTTATCCAACACTAGCCAACACCTTTGATTTTACTCCTAATAATATTTTGTGCTTTGTCCCACGCCAGAGACTTGAGCACAAAAATCTAGGCTGACACTCCAGCGCAGTACTGAGGGAGTGCTGCACTGTCGGAGGTGCGTATTTTGGATGAGCTGTTAAACTGATGTCTGCTCTCTCAGGTGCACGTAAAAGATCTATGGCACTATTTTGAAGAAGAGCAGGGGAGTTATCCCCGGTGTCCTGGTCAATATTTATCCCTCAATCAACATAACAAAAACAGATTATCTGTCATTATCACAATGCTGTTTGTGAGGGCTTGCTGTGCGCAAACTGGCTGCTGCATTTCCTACATTACAACAGTGACTACACTTCAAAAGTACTATCATAGGTTGTAAAGTGCTTTGGCACGTCCAGTGGTTGTGAAAGGCGCCTCTGACAGTGCAGCACTCCCTCACTACTGCACTGGAGTGTCAGCCTACATTTTTTTGTGCTCAAGTCTCTGGAGTGGGACCTGAACCCACAACCTTCTGACTCAGAGGTGAGGGTGCTACCAACTTGAAAATACAATCAAGCAGCACTATTATACTGAAAATACCAGTGGTTCTATTTCAGCTTGCAAAAGGGGTGAAAGATAACAAAGAAATGACTTTAAAGATTTGCTCTTCCGAGGTGTTCACTTGTCCCAAATGGCCTCTTTTTACCCATATGCACAACACAGGGTTAAGTTTCAATGTTGAGAACGTTAGCATCACATCTCACCTCTGCTATTAAATCTGTGATCTGGGGTAGTATAAATAATAAGGTGCTTTCGGAAGGAAATCAGATAAAGAAGCTGGGTTATTGTACTGCTGGAGATTTTTTAGTTTCATATCCTTCTGGAAGGCATCAGGTGTACTCATTGAATTGTGTTGACAGCTTTCAGATCTTGATGTCAACCAAGTCAAGCTAGAAGTTGTTGCCTCGATACAAGGAGCACTTGTATTAAACGTCCCCTGATATTGAACATGGCCGTTAATATAGATGCCACCACCCTTCTAAATTAACTTTCTGAATACCACTGGGCCATTTTCTACTAAAAGATGCTAAACAAGGGTAGCATTCTTGATTAATTATGAGAGTCTTATTAGCAACACAGTGCTTCCAGTGTTACAAGTATCTTCAACATAAAGTTCTAAAACGTCAGTGACAATTTGAGTCTTCATCCAAAACCACATAATAGGAAAATGTTCAGACAGTAGCCAACACATTGGCATTTTGATAAAAAATTAAACCTTGGTCATAACTTTAGGAAGTAAATACATGAATTGCACAGCAGGTTGATCAGCACCTGAAAAAGAACGATAGATTATGATTTCCAGCATTTTCTATTTTTATTTCACATTTCTGATGTTCATGATTCTCTTTTCAACACGAGATTTTAAGAATGACTGGGACTGATTTTCATTTTCGGTGATGACGATCGCACCATCTGCCCAATGAAGCTTATCAGTGGCCTGAACCCTTTTCACGGTTAGGGCTCATTAGAAATATGTCTTTAAGTTGCCAGCACTGAACGAGCTTTGACAGATAGCTTGCCAGTCAGAAGGGTGGGGCATTCAGTGGCTCCTCTGTGGATCAAAGCCAGAAATGGGTCCTTAAGTGGGGGAACGGGTGGGTGGGGTGGAGGGGGGACAAGTCCCGGGAGGGGACAAAGTAGGGACCGACAGCGGGCAGGAAGATTATTGTTGGGCCAGAAGGGGCATTCATTGGGAAAACTGGTTGAAAGGATTTTTTCTGTGGGGCTTGCAGTGGTCCCTTTAATGACTGCTGGTTTGGCCATTTACAAGGCACAAGTAAGGAGTGTGATGGAATACTCTCCACTTGCCTGGATGAGTGCAGCTGCAACAACACTCAAGAAGCTCGACACCATCCAGGTCAAAGCAGCCCGCTTGATTGGCACCCTATCCACCACCTTAAACATTCACTCCCTCCACCACCGGTGGCTGCAGTGTGTACCAACAACAAGATGCACTGCAGCAACTCGCCAAGTCTTCTTCGGCAGCACCTCCCAAACCCGCGACCTCTCCCACCTAGAAGGACAAGGGCAGCAGGCGCATGGGAACACCACCATGTCCAAGTTCCCCTCCAAGTCACACACCATCCTGACTTAGAGGTATATCGCCAATCCTTCATCGTCGCTGGGTCAAAATCCTGGAACTCCCCACCTAACAGCACTGTGGGAGTACCTTCACCACACGGACTGCAGCAGTTCAAGAAGGTGGCTCACCACCACCTTCTCAAGGGCAACTAGGGATGGGCAATAAATGCTGGCCTTGCCAGCGATGCCCAGATCTCATAAGCGAATAAAAAAAAATTTACTGTTCAGTTCCACAGCGCAGTGCACAGAGCATGTGCTTCAGTAGAAGGTGAACATTGCATCAATGTCCTAAATGCAGTGTCGGGCCCCAAATTAAGTATTTTAATTAAGCTCCCGCCTGTTTTGGGTGCGAGCACCGGTCGCCTATTTCTAGACCCATTCAATACTAGGCAGAGTGGGAGTTAATATCCATGTGATAGACTGTTTCTGCCCCATATCCGTATTAAAGCCGGGCGGCTGAGGCGCCCCCTGACTCATTTGGAAGCCTCATGAATTTGTGTAAATTGGGGTCCTATCAATTAGACATGCCCCTGAAGCCATTTTAATGGATGACTGAGTGGAGCAATCGCTGTGGACATTCCGCTCATAAGAAGTTGCCAGACACCCAGCGAAGCCACCAAAAGGTAATTTCCGGACCCCACAAAAAGAGTTTGGGTCACCGGGTTGCCCCCCACTTTTGGGTTCCTGAAACCCCCCCAAACTCCACCACCACCAACAAATTACCTTGCTGCCCGCCGGTCAACCACTGGGAAGCCAAACCTGGCAAGCTACCTCTGAAATAACAACAGAAAGCGCTGGAAAATGATGTCAGTTTGTGGTGGGCAGCTCACTGGCTGTATTTCATGGTCTGACCATTAAAATGTACTGAGCCCCTCCACCCCCGGTGCACCTACTGGATGGTCGGCATGTGTTTTCCACCAGTCTACCGTCCGGGAGTTAAAGTTCCCCCTTTAGTTATATAGATAAACAAGTTAGTGCTTTACATACCTTGGTGCCAAAATTTTGCAGCCGCTCATCCAATGAGAGCACCGTAAAATATTGTGTCATTCCTCATACATCATTATTTATTCACTTTTATACATATTACCTTTAGCTTTCAGTTTAGTGAATACTACTTTCCCTGCTCAGCTTGCTTTGCAAAAACCCTCAACATTGATTTTAGTCATGCACTGCAAATAGAAGTGATTCACGTGGCAGCAAGAATCATGTGTTTGCTCCCATTGAGAAGCAATTAACTTTGCTAGCAATAGTTATAATTGTAGATAGGCGGAAAGGTCACTTGCAGTTCATTTTTGTTTGTGTCCAATTGAGCAAATCTGCTGATCTCAGAAAGTGCAGTTAGTTCACCTGTAATTTTGAAAACTCTGCCACTAGCATTAGACTTTTTCAACCATTGACCTAAGTGAAGTAAATACAAGCGTGGGGAATCAAAAGATTCCCCTCCTACCCTGCTCCATCCCACAAAAAAACCACAGGCTGTTAAGGTTTGAATGATGACAGAGTAAGATAGAGCCGATAGAGTTTACCACAGGAAGGATACCACAGGTGCAGAGTGAAAGCACAATCTGAAAGGCAGGACGACTAGCTGGTACCACTCAAGAACTCTCCACCACAAGCTTTCATTTAACACTCAGTGAAAAGTCAGGTGTTAGATAGTAGCAATTGCTGGAGCCTCAAAGGCTAACCACGATAAACTGCCTTTAAATAGTTAATAATTTATAATTTTTTTAAGCAAAAACCATCAAGTAAGCACTGTTTTTATCTAGTATTTTTTAATTATCTTGGCCTGGAATTTGCGGTCCGGATGATGACGAACTGGCAGCGTTCGTCGTCATTTCGCCTTTGAAACTGACCGCAACTTCAGGATTTAGCGCATGCGCAGCCCAATGCAAAAATCCTGAAGATGCGGTCTGTCATTCACTGCTCCTCCACAGGCTGCACTGTGCACCCCCGCCCCCCCACCCCCACACCCCAGAGCCGGCAATTAGTGAAATCTCTCGAATCAGGGAAACTGTCGAAAACATCGGCCCTTCCGCAGTAACACCGCTGTTAAATACCCCACTAAAAGTTAGACCCTTTTGGATTAGGTGTAACTAGTGTTTTAACAGCGTAGTGACTGCTAAACAAAGATTATGGCCCTGAAAAAATAATTTTGTGTCAAATTTACCCATTATAATAAAAATTAAAATTTTTAAGAAACTATCGAAAAAAATTAATTTTTTTTTAGAAGTTTGTTCATCTTTATTTCAGGCTTACCTTTTCCCCATGTAAGAGCCCCAATCTTTGTTTTCCTCTCTCTAACATTTTTAAAAGTTAGAATCAAAGGGATAAAAATTTGGGTTACCGTCAAAATTTAGTGAAAAGACGGCGGTGGTGGATCCCGCGGCGTCCGCCATTTTCCGAGGTCCGGCAGCGCTGCCGGTAAGAGCAATGGCCTTGCAAATTTCAATTAGGGAGAGGTGACGTCACACGCCGACTTAACGTCACCTCGGCAAACTTGGGCCTTAGCGCTGAGATCAGCCCTGGGTCCTAAGCTCGCCCTGAAAACCCAGCGTTCAGCAGACTGACAGAGGCGGGGGCAGCACCTCTTAAAGGGGCACACACATCTTTCAGGTAAGTTTGCATTTAAGCTTTGGACTGGATTTTTTTGATTTTATTGATGTAGTGGCTTGCTGCAATGCATGTTAAAAGTTTATTAACTGTGCAGGGAGTGCTGCTGGATGCTTGTAAAGGAAGGCCTCTGAGAAGACAGAAAATGCTGGAAATAATCAGCAGGTCAGGCAACATCAGTGGAGAGAGAAACAGAGTTCACGTCTCAGGTCACGATGCTGCCTGATCTGCTGAGTATTTCCAGCATTTTATGCTTTTATTTTAGATTTACAGCATCCACTCACAGAGGGAAGAGGAAGATGCAGAAGAGGAAGAAACAGAAGAGGAGGAAGCAGAAGGAAGGATGCAAACCAGACAGCCCCTTTCTGGCTGGGGTATCCAGGAAGGAAAGATCCGCCTGCAGTACCAGTGAACACAACCCCAATTCCACTTTCAACATTTATCCCACACCTTACCTTCCCTCTGTTACTGACCATCATAGCGTCCTCTTGGCCATGATGCTGAAATAAAAGCCAGCACAAAGCAAACTTTCCAATCCAGCTTTATTCATCTATCCATCCAATGTGACATTAAGGGATCAACTCATCACCCTTATGCATTCCCTTAGTGAATGTCTTGTGTGTGCATTTGCCTATCCTACTGACGCCATGCAGTGCTACCCCAGTGGCTGCTGCGTGGCTGGTAGAAGGCTGCTGACTTTCAGTGGGGGACACTGCAAATGGCCTTGCTGGTCGACCTTGAGGAGCTGGTGGCTGGGAGTGTGAAATTGAGTGACGATGTTTCTTCTTCTTCTTCACTCTCCTGTTCCTCTTCTTGGTCAACTACTGGCTGGGCAGGCTGCATTTCTTGGGTGTGTGAAATGAGGAGGGTGCAAGGGTGGAGTTGTGGTGAGGGGAGGGTGGGAAAGCAAGAGGTGCATGTGAGAAGGAGGATAATGTATGAAGATACCAGCATCGTGTAACCTTTCATCCCCGACGCTGGCCAAGGGCTCAGCCATGCCCCTGCCAAGAATGGCCAGCACTGTCTCCTCCAAGGGGGTCAGGTAAAGCTAGGAATGGGAGGTGTGTCTCTTGATTGGTACAGATTGCTGGTAGATGAGTGATTGGGGGAGGGGGGCAGGGTTGCATGTTAGATTTTGATGTATATGCTCCCCCGCCCCATCTCTTGATGGGGACACATCTCTGCTGAGGCAGTGTGGAACTTCTACAAGTCCCACAGATGCCCTGCTGACCCTTGGGTTTTTTCAGCCCTAGGGTTATTTGTATATGGGAGGTAAGGTCCCTGGCCTTTACCATGAGTACATGACCGATGCTTGGTAGACTTAACGCAGGAGCAATTCAGATTGTGTAAGTTCTCTAATATCATCTTGACATGAGCAAATTCGAATGTATCTTTATTTGAACAGTTATTCACCATTGTATTGCAATGAGAATATTTCTTTAACACCAAGGGGTAGAAATTAGGTCGCGCCCTATTTGGGGCGCAAATATCGTCCGGACGCAAATATTAGCGCCTGGCGCTAATTATCGGCACTGACGGGAAACTTCACTTTTACCGCCCCGGGAGGTGAGTGGAGCGCTAAAGCAGGCGCTGCACACCTCTCTTAAGGCGCAAAGGCCGAGCAGTGAGGCGCTAACTCGGAGCGCTGGCGAAGCTCATGTAATGTCAGTCAGCAATGGAACACACACACAATGGCACGGGCCAGTTCTTAAAGGGGATGGTTAATCTTGCTTTCCATCCACATCCTGTTCATTGCTGCCTTGAATCTCGGCCTGGAGAGACTTGCACATCAAATGTGCTGGAAAGAACAATGGAGAGCACCAGGCAAAGAGCTCAGAGTGCAGCTCCCACGGTCTCTGCTAAATCGATACAAGGAATGGCAAATCAAAATGAACCTGCAAAGTGCTGCTCAGTACCCAAAACTCCTTCACACAACGTTGAATCTCTCCAGAAGTCTCTCCCTCTCTCTCTCAGAATGCGTAGTTCAAAAATGCCACCAACAATAAAAGACAGGAAGAGGCCCCCTTTAAATAGCGCC